>CAXIES010000292.1:0-506514 GCA_964023965.1 Melinopterus prodromus
CATCGATCATCATCGATCATCATCGATCAACTTCGATCAACATCGATCATCATCGATCATCATCGATCATCATCGATCATCATCGGTCATCATCGATCAACATCGTTCATCATCGATCATCATCGATCAACATCGATCATCATCGATCATCATCGATCATCATCGATCATCATCGATCATCATCGATCATCATCGATCATCATCGATCCATCATCGATCATCATTGATCATCATCGATCATCGTCGATCATCGTCGATCAACTTCGATCAACTTCGATCAAATTCGATCATCGTCGATCATCATCGATCATCATCGATCAACATCGATCATCATTGATCATCATCGATCAACATCGATCATCATCGATCATCATCGATCATCATCGATTATCATCGATCAATATCGTCCATCATCGATCATCATCGAGCTTCATCGATCATCTGCGAGCATCATCGATCATCATCGATCATCATAGATCATCATCGATCATCATCGATCATCGTCGATCATCATCGATCATCATCGATCATCATCGATCATCATCGATCATATCGATCATCATGGATCATCATCGATAATTATCGATCAACATCGATCATCATCGATCATCATCGATCAACTTCGATCAACATCGATCATCATCGATCATCATCGATCATCATCGATCATCATCGATCATCATCGATCATCATCGATTAATTATCATCGATCATTATCGATCATCATCGATCATCATCGATCATCATCGATCATCATCGATCATCATCGATCATCATCGTTCATCATCGATCGTCATCGATCATCATCGATCATCATCGATCATCGTCGATCATCATCGATCATCATCGATCATCATCGATCATCATCAATCATCATCGATCATCATCGATCAACTTCGATTCAAATTCGATCATCGTCGATCATCATCGATCATCATCGATCATCATCGATCATCATCTATCAACACCGATCATCATCGATCAACATCGATCATCATCGATCATCATCGATCATCATCGATCATCATCGATCAACATCGATCATCATCGATCATCATCGATCATCATCGATCATCATCGATCATCATCGATCACCATCGATCATCTCATCGATCATCATCGATCATCATCGATCATCATCGATCATCATCGATCATCATCGATCATCGTCGATCATCGTCGATCAACTTCGATCAACTTCGATCAACTTCGATCATCGTCGATCATCAATCATCATCGATCATCATCGATCATCATCGATCATCATCGATCATCATCGATCATCATCGGTCATCATCGATCATCATCGATCAACTTCGATCAAATTCGATCATCGTCGATCATCATCGATCATCATCGATCATAATCGATCATCATCGATCAACATCGATCATCATCGATCATCATCGATCATCATCGATCATCCATCGATCAACTTCGATCAAATTCGATCATCGTCGATCATCATCGATCAACATCGATCATCATCGATCATCATCGATCATCATCGATCATCATCGATCAACATCGATCATCATCGATCATCATCGATCATCATCGATCATCATCGATCATCATCGATCATCATCGATCATCATCGATTATCATCGATCATCATCGATCATCTCATCGATCATCATCGATCATCATCGATCATCATCGATCATCATCGATCATCATCGATCATCGTCGATCATCGTCGATCAACTTCGATCAACTTCGATCAACTTCGATCATCGTCGATCATCGATCATCATCGATCATCATCGATCATCATCGATCATCATCGATCATCATCGATCATCATCGGTCATCATCGATCAACATCGATCATCATCGATCATCATCGATCAACATCGATCATCATCGATCATCATCGATCATCATCGATCATCATCGATCATCATCGATCATCATCGATCATCATCGATCATCATCGATCTCATTGATCATCATCGATCATCGTCGATCATCGTCGATCAACTTCGATCAACTTCGATCAAATTCGATCATCGTCGATCATCATCGATCAACATCGATCATCATTGATCATCATCGATCAACATCGATCATCATCGATCATCATCGATCATCATCGATAATCATTGATCATCATCGATCATCATCGATTATCATCGATCAATATCGGTCATCATCGATCATCATCGAGCTTCATCGATCATCTGCGAGCATCATCGATCATCATCGATCATCATAGATCATCATCGATCATCATCGATCATCGTCGATCATCATCGATCATCATCGATCATCATCGATCATCATCGATCATATCGATCATCATGGATCATCATCGATAATTATCGATCAACATCGATCATCATCGATCATCATCGATCAACTTCGATCAACATCGATCATCATCGATCATCATCGATCATCATCGATCATCATCGGTCATCATCGATCAACATCGATCATCATCGATCATCATCGATCAACATCGATCATCATCGATCATCATCGATCATCATCGATCATCATCGATCATCATCGATCATCATCGATCATCATCGATCATCATCGATCATCATTGATCATCATCGATCATCGTCGATCATCGTCGATCAACTTCGATCAACTTCGATCAAATTCGATCATCGTCGATCATCATCGATCATCATCGATCAACATCGATCATCATTGATCATCATCGATCAACATCGATCATCATCGATCATCATCGATAATCATTGATCATCATCGATCATCATCGATTATCATCGATCAATATCGGTCATCATCGATCATCATCGAGCTTCATCGATCATCTGCGAGCATCATCGATCATCATCGATCATCATAGATCATCATCGATCATCATCGATCATCGTCGATCATCATCGATCATCATCGATCATCATCGATCATCATCGATCATATCGATCATCATGGATCATCATCGATAATTATCGATCAACATCGATCATCATCGATCATCATCGATCAACTTCGATCAACATCGATCATCATCGATCATCATCGATCATCATCGATCATCATCGATCATCATCGATCATCATCGATCATCATCGATTAATTATCATCGATCATTATCGATCATCATCGATCATCATCGATCATCATCGATCATCATCGATCATCATCGATCATCATCGTTCATCATCGATCGTCATCGATCATCATCGATCATCATCGATCATCGTCGATCATCATCGATCATCATCGATCATCATCGATCATCATCAATCATCATCGATCATCATCGATCAACTTCGATCAAATTCGATCATCGTCGATCATCATCGATCATCATCGATCATCATCGATCATCATCTATCAACACCGATCATCATCGATCAACATCGATCATCATCGATCATCATCGATCATCATCGATCATCATCGATCAACATCGATCATCATCGATCATCATCGATCATCATCGATCATCATCGATCATCATCGATCATCTCATCGATCATCATCGATCATCATCGATCATCATCGATCATCATCGATCATCATCGATCATCGTCGATCATCGTCGATCAACTTCGATCAACTTCGATCAACTTCGATCATCGTCGATCATCGATCATCATCGATCATCATCGATCATCATCGATCATCATCGATCATCATCGATCATCATCGGTCATCATCGATCAACATCGATCATCATCGATCATCATCGATCAACATCGATCATCATCGATCATCATCGATCATCATCGATCATCATCGATCATCATCGATCATCATCGATCATCATCGATCATCATCGATCATCATCGATCAGCATCGATCATCATCGATCATCATCGATCATCATCGATCAACATCGATCATCATTGATCATCATCGATCATCGTCGATCATCGTCGATCAACTTCGATCAACTTCGATCAAATTCGATCATCGTCGATCATCATCGATCATCATCGATCATCATCGATCATCATCGATCAACATCGATCATCATCGATCATCATCGATCAACATCGATCATCATCGATCATCATCGATCATCATCGATCATCATCGATCATCATCGATCATCATCGATCATCATCGATCATCATCGATCAGCATCGATCATCATCGATCATCATCGATCATCATCGATCAACATCGATCATCATTGATCATCATCGATCATCGTCGATCATCGTCGATCAACTTCGATCAACTTCGATCAAATTCGATCATCGTCGATCATCATCGATCATCATCGATCATCATCGATCATCATCGATCAACATCGATCACCATCGATTATCATCGATCATCATCGATCATCATCGATCATCATCGATCATCATCGATCAACACCGATCATCATCGATCATCATCGATCAACACAGATCATCATCGATCATCATCGATCATCATCGATCATCATCGATCATCATCGATCATCATCGATCATCGTCGATCATCATCGATCATCATCGATCATCATCGATCATCATCGATCATCATCGATCATCGTCGATCATCATCGATCATCATCGATCATCATCGATCATCATCGATCATCATCGATCAACATCGATCATCATCGATCATCATCGATCAACTTCGATCAACATCGATCATCATCGATCATCATCGATCATCATCGATCATCATCGGTCATCATCGATCAACATCGTTCATCATCGATCATCATCGATCAACATCGATCATCATCGATCATCATCGATCATCATCGATCATCATCGATCATCATCGATCATCATCGATCATCATCGATCATCATCGATCATCATTGATCATCATCGATCATCGTCGATCATCGTCGATCAACTTCGATCAACTTCGATCAAATTCGATCATCGTCGATCATCATCGATCATCATCGATCAACATCGATCATCATTGATCATCATCGATCAACATCGATCATCATCGATCATCATCGATCATCATCGATTATCATCGATCAATATCGGTCATCATCGATCATCATCGAGCTTCATCGATCATCTGCGAGCATCATCGATCATCATCGATCATCATAGATCATCATCGATCATCATCGATCATCGTCGATCATCATCGATCATCATCGATCATCATCGATCATCATCGATCATATCGATCATCATGGATCATCATCGATAATTATCGATCAACATCGATCATCATCGATCATCATCGATCAACTTCGATCAACATCGATCATCATCGATCATCATCGATCATCATCGATCATCATCGATCATCATCGATCATCATCGATTAATTATCATCGATCATTATCGATCATCATCGATCATCATCGATCATCATCGATCATCATCGATCATCATCGATCATCATCGTTCATCATCGATCGTCATCGATCATCATCGATCATCATCGATCATCGTCGATCATCATCGATCATCATCGATCATCATCGATCATCATCAATCATCATCGATCATCATCGATCAACTTCGATCAAATTCGATCATCGTCGATCATCATCGATCATCATCGATCATCATCGATCATCATCTATCAACACCGATCATCATCGATCAACATCGATCATCATCGATCATCATCGATCATCATCGATCATCATCGATCAACATCGATCATCATCGATCATCATCGATCATCATCGATCATCATCGATCATCATCGATCACCATCGATCATCTCATCGATCATCATCGATCATCATCGATCATCATCGATCATCATCGATCATCATCGATCATCGTCGATCATCGTCGATCAACTTCGATCAACTTCGATCAACTTCGATCATCGTCGATCATCAATCATCATCGATCATCATCGATCATCATCGATCATCATCGATCATCATCGATCATCATCGGTCATCATCGATCATCATCGATCAACTTCGATCAAATTCGATCATCGTCGATCATCATCGATCATCATCGATCATAATCGATCATCATCGATCAACATCGATCATCATCGATCATCATCGATCATCATCGATCATCATCGATCAACTTCGATCAAATTCGATCATCGTCGATCATCATCGATCAACATCGATCATCATCGATCATCATCGATCATCATCGATCATCATCGATCAACATCGATCATCATCGATCATCATCGATCATCATCGATCATCATCGATCATCATCGATCATCATCGATCATCATCGATTATCATCGATCATCATCGATCATCTCATCGATCATCATCGATCATCATCGATCATCATCGATCATCATCGATCATCATCGATCATCGTCGATCATCGTCGATCAACTTCGATCAACTTCGATCAACTTCGATCATCGTCGATCATCGATCATCATCGATCATCATCGATCATCATCGATCATCATCGATCATCATCGATCATCATCGGTCATCATCGATCAACATCGATCATCATCGATCATCATCGATCAACATCGATCATCATCGATCATCATCGATCATCATCGATCATCATCGATCATCATCGATCATCATCGATCATCATCGATCATCATCGATCATCATTGATCATCATCGATCATCGTCGATCATCGTCGATCAACTTCGATCAACTTCGATCAAATTCGATCATCGTCGATCATCATCGATCAACATCGATCATCATTGATCATCATCGATCAACATCGATCATCATCGATCATCATCGATCATCATCGATAATCATTGATCATCATCGATCATCATCGATTATCATCGATCAATATCGGTCATCATCGATCATCATCGAGCTTCATCGATCATCTGCGAGCATCATCGATCATCATCGATCATCATAGATCATCATCGATCATCATCGATCATCGTCGATCATCATCGATCATCATCGATCATCATCGATCATCATCGATCATATCGATCATCATGGATCATCATCGATAATTATCGATCAACATCGATCATCATCGATCATCATCGATCAACTTCGATCAACATCGATCATCATCGATCATCATCGATCATCATCGATCATCATCGGTCATCATCGATCAACATCGATCATCATCGATCATCATCGATCAACATCGATCATCATCGATCATCATCGATCATCATCGATCATCATCGATCATCATCGATCATCATCGATCATCATCGATCATCATCGATCATCATTGATCATCATCGATCATCGTCGATCATCGTCGATCAACTTCGATCAACTTCGATCAAATTCGATCATCGTCGATCATCATCGATCATCATCGATCAACATCGATCATCATTGATCATCATCGATCAACATCGATCATCATCGATCATCATCGATAATCATTGATCATCATCGATCATCATCGATTATCATCGATCAATATCGGTCATCATCGATCATCATCGAGCTTCATCGATCATCTGCGAGCATCATCGATCATCATCGATCATCATAGATCATCATCGATCATCATCGATCATCGTCGATCATCATCGATCATCATCGATCATCATCGATCATCATCGATCATATCGATCATCATGGATCATCATCGATAATTATCGATCAACATCGATCATCATCGATCATCATCGATCAACTTCGATCAACATCGATCATCATCGATCATCATCGATCATCATCGATCATCATCGATCATCATCGATCATCATCGATCATCATCGATTAATTATCATCGATCATTATCGATCATCATCGATCATCATCGATCATCATCGATCATCATCGATCATCATCGATCATCATCGTTCATCATCGATCGTCATCGATCATCATCGATCATCATCGATCATCGTCGATCATCATCGATCATCATCGATCATCATCGATCATCATCAATCATCATCGATCATCATCGATCAACTTCGATCAAATTCGATCATCGTCGATCATCATCGATCATCATCGATCATCATCGATCATCATCTATCAACACCGATCATCATCGATCAACATCGATCATCATCGATCATCATCGATCATCATCGATCATCATCGATCAACATCGATCATCATCGATCATCATCGATCATCATCGATCATCATCGATCATCATCGATCATCTCATCGATCATCATCGATCATCATCGATCATCATCGATCATCATCGATCATCATCGATCATCGTCGATCATCGTCGATCAACTTCGATCAACTTCGATCAACTTCGATCATCGTCGATCATCGATCATCATCGATCATCATCGATCATCATCGATCATCATCGATCATCATCGATCATCATCGGTCATCATCGATCAACATCGATCATCATCGATCATCATCGATCAACATCGATCATCATCGATCATCATCGATCATCATCGATCATCATCGATCATCATCGATCATCATCGATCATCATCGATCATCATCGATCATCATCGATCAGCATCGATCATCATCGATCATCATCGATCATCATCGATCAACATCGATCATCATTGATCATCATCGATCATCGTCGATCATCGTCGATCAACTTCGATCAACTTCGATCAAATTCGATCATCGTCGATCATCATCGATCATCATCGATCATCATCGATCATCATCGATCAACATCGATCATCATCGATCATCATCGATCAACATCGATCATCATCGATCATCATCGATCATCATCGATCATCATCGATCATCATCGATCATCATCGATCATCATCGATCATCATCGATCAGCATCGATCATCATCGATCATCATCGATCATCATCGATCAACATCGATCATCATTGATCATCATCGATCATCGTCGATCATCGTCGATCAACTTCGATCAACTTCGATCAAATTCGATCATCGTCGATCATCATCGATCATCATCGATCATCATCGATCATCATCGATCAACATCGATCACCATCGATTATCATCGATCATCATCGATCATCATCGATCATCATCGATCATCATCGATCAACACCGATCATCATCGATCATCATCGATCAACACAGATCATCATCGATCATCATCGATCATCATCGATCATCATCGATCATCATCGATCATCATCGATCATCGTCGATCATCATCGATCATCATCGATCATCATCGATCATCATCGATCATCATCGATCATCATCGATCATCATCGATCATCATGGATCATCATCGATAATTATCGATCAACATCGATCATCATCGATCATCATCGATCAACTTCGATCAACATCGATCATCATCGATCATCATCGATCATCATCGATCATCATCGATCATCATCGATCATCATCGATCATCATCGATCATCATCGATCATCATGGATCATCATCGATAATTATCGATCAACATCGATCATCATCGATCATCATCGATCAACTTCGATCAACATCGATCATCATCGATCATCATCGATCATCATCGATCATCATCGATCATCATCGATCATCATCGATCATCATCGATCAACTTCGATCAACATCGATCATCATCGATCATCATCGATCATCATCGATCATCATCGATCATCATCGATCATCATCGATCATCATCGATCATCATCGATCATCATCGATCATCATCGATCATCATCGATTAATTATCATCGATCATTACCGATCATCATCGATCATCATCGATCATCATCGATCATCATCGATCATCATCGATCATCATCGATCATCATCGATCATCATCGATCATCATCGATCATCATCGTTCATCATCGATCGTCATCGATCATCATCGATCATCATCGATCATCGTCGATCATCGTCGATCATCATCGATCATCATCGATCTTCATCGATCATCATCGATCATCATCGATCAACATCGATCATCATCGATCATCATCGATCATCATCGATCATCATCGATCATCATCGATCATCATCGATCATCATCGATCATCATCGATCATCATCGATCATCATCAGTGATCATCGATCATCATCGATCATCATCGATCATCATCGATCATCATCGATCATCATCGATCAACATCGATCATCATCGATCATCATCGATCATCATCGATCATAATCGATCATCATCGATCATCGTCGATCATCATCGATCATTGTCGATCATTGTCGATCATCATCGATCAACATCGATCAGCATCGATCAACATCGATCAACATCGATCATCATTGATCATCATCGATCATCGTCGATCATCGTCGATCATCGTCGATCAACTTCGATCAACTTCGATCAAATTCGATCATCGTCGATCATCATCGATCATCATCGATCATCATCGATCATCATCTATCAACACCGATCATCATCGATCATCATCGATCAACACCGATCATCATCGATCATCATCGATCATCATCGATCATCATCGATCATAATCGATCATCATCGATCAACATCGATCATCATCGATCATCATCGATCATCATCGATCATCATCGATCATCATCGATCATCGTCGATCATCATCGATCATTGTCGATCATTGTCGATCATCATCGATCAACATCGATCAGCATCGATCATCATCGATCATCATCGATCATCATCGATCAACATCGATCATCATCGATCATCATCGATCATCATCGATCATCATCGATCATCATCGATCATCATCGATCATCATCGATCAACATCGATCAATGTCGATCATCATCGATCATCATCGATCATCATCGATCTTAATCGATCATCTGCGAGCATCATCGATCATCATCGATCATCATAGATCATCATCGATCATCATCGATCATCATCGATCACCATCGATCATCATCGATCATCATCGATCATCATCGATCATCATCGATCATCATCGATCATCATCGATCATCATCGATCATCATCGATCAACACAGATTATCATCGATCATCATCGATCATCATCGATCATCATCGATCATCATCATCATCATCGATCATCGTCGATCATCATCGATCATCATCGATCATCATCGATCATCATCGATCATCATCGATCATCATCGATAATCGTCGATCATCATCGATCATCATCTATCATCATCGATCATCATCGATCATCATCGATCAACATCGATCATCATCGATCATCATCGATCATCATCGATCATCGTCGATCATCATCGATCATCATCGATCATCATCGATCATCATCGTTCATCATCGATCGTCATCGATCATCATCGATCATCATCGATCGTCGTCGATCATCATCGATCATCATCGATCATCATCGATCATCATCGATCATCATCGATCATCATCGATCAACTTCGATCAAATTCGATCATCGTCGATCATCATCGATCATCATCGATCATCATCGATCATCATCTATCAACACCGATCATCATCGATCATCATCGATCAACACCGATCATCATCGATCATCATCGATCATCATCGATCATCATCGATCATAATCGATCATCATCGATCAACATCGATCATCATCGATCATCATCGATCATCATCGATCATCATCGATCATCATCGATCATCATCGATCATCATCGATCAACATCGATCATCATCGATCATCATCGATCATCATCGATCATCATCGATCATAATCGATCATCATCGATCATCGTCGATCATCATCGATCATCGTCGATCATCATCGATCAATCGATCATCATCGATCATCATCGATCATCATCGATCATCATCGATCATCATCGATCATCATCGATCATCATCGATCATCTCATCGATCATCATCGATCATCATCGATCATCATCGATCATCATCGATCATCATCGATCATCGTCGATCATCGTCGATCAACTTCGATCAACTTCGATCAACTTCGATCATCGTCGATCAACTTCGATCAACTTCGATCAACTTCGATCATCGTCGATCATCGATCATCATCGATCATCATCGATCATCATCGATCATCATCGATCATCATCGATCATCATCGATCATCATCGATCAACATCGATCATCATCGATCATCATCGATCAACATCGATCATCATCGATCAACATCGATCATCATCGATCATCATCGATCATCATCGATCATCATCGATCAACTTCGATCAAATTCGATCATCGTCGATCATCATCGATCATCATCGATCATAATCGATCATCATCGATCAACATCGATCATCATCGATCATCATCGATCATCATCGATCATCATCGATCATCATCGATCATCATCGATCATCATCTATCAACACCGATCATCATCGATCAACATCGATCATCATCGATCATCATCGATCATCATCGATCATCATCGATCAACATCGATCATCATCGATCATCATCGATCATCATCGATCATCATCGATCATCATCGATCATCATCGATCATCTCATCGATCATCATCGATCATCATCGATCATCATCGATCATCATCGATCATCATCGATCATCGTCGATCATCGTCGATCAACTTCGATCAACTTCGATCAACTTCGATCATCGTCGATCATCGATCATCATCGATCATCATCGATCATCATCGATCATCATCGATCATCATCGATCATCATCGGTCATCATCGATCATCATCGATCAACTTCGATCAAATTCGATCATCGTCGATCATCATCGATCATCATCGATCATAATCGATCATCATCGATCAACATCGATCATCATCGATCATCATCGATCATCATCGATCATCATCGATCAACTTCGATCAAATTCGATCATCGTCGATCATCATCGATCATCATCGATCATAATCGATCATCATCGATCAACATCGATCATCATCGATCATCATCGATCATCATCGATCATCATCGATCAACATCGATCATCATCGATCATCATCGATCATCATCGATCATCATCGATCATCATCGATCATCATCGATCATCATCGATCATCATCGATCATCTCATCGATCATCATCGATCATCGTCGATCATCATCGATCATCATCGATCATCATCGATCAACACCGATCATCATCGATCATCATCGATCAACACAGATCATCATCGATCATCATCGATCATCATCGATCATCATCGATCATCATCGATCATCATCGATCATCGTCGATCATCATCGATCATCATCGATCATCATCGATCATCATCGATCATCATCGATCATCATCGATCATCATCGATCATCATGGATCATCATCGATAATTATCGATCAACATCGATCATCATCGATCATCATCGATCAACTTCGATCAACATCGATCATCATCGATCATCATCGATCATCATCGATCATCATCGATCATCATCGATCATCATCTATCATCATCGATCATCATCGATCATCATCGATCATCATCGATCATCATCGATCATCGTCGATCATCATCGATCATCATCGATCATCATCGATCATCATCGATGATCATCGATCATCATCGATCATCATCGATCATCATCGATCATCATGGATCATCATCGATAATTATCGATCAACATCGATCATCATCGATCATCATCGATCAACTTCGATCAACATCGATCATCATCGATCATCATCGATCATCATCGATCATCATCGATCATCATCGATCATCATCGATCATCATCGATCATCATCGATCATCATCGATCATCATCGATCATCATCGATTAATTATCATCGATCATTACCGATCATCATCGATCATCATCGATCATCATCGATCATCATCGATCATCATCGATCATCATCGATCATCATCGATCATCATCGATCATCATCGATCATCATCGATCATCATCGTTCATCATCGATCGTCATCGATCATCATCGATCATCATCGATCATCGTCGATCATCGTCGATCATCATCGATCATCATCGATCTTCATCGATCATCATCGATCATCATCGATCATCATCGATCATCGTCGATCATCATCGATCATCATCGATCATCATCGATCATCATCGTTCATCATCGATCGTCATCGATCATCATCGATCATCATCGATCGTCGTCGATCATCATCGATCATCATCGATCATCATCGATCATCATCGATCATCATCGATCATCATCGATCAACTTCGATCAAATTCGATCATCGTCGATCATCATCGATCATCATCGATCATCATCGATCATCATCTATCAACACCGATCATCATCGATCATCATCGATCAACACCGATCATCATCGATCATCATCGATCATCATCGATCATCATCGATCATAATCGATCATCATCGATCAACATCGATCATCATCGATCATCATCGATCATCATCGATCATCATCGATCATCATCGATCATCATCGATCAACATCGATCATCATCGATCATCATCGATCATCATCGATCATCATCGATCATAATCGATCATCATCGATCATCGTCGATCATCATCGATCATCGTCGATCATCATCGATCAATCGATCATCATCGATCATCATCGATCATCATCGATCATCATCGATCATCATCGATCATCATCGATCATCATCGATCATCTCATCGATCATCATCGATCATCATCGATCATCATCGATCATCATCGATCATCATCGATCATCGTCGATCATCGTCGATCAACTTCGATCAACTTCGATCAACTTCGATCATCGTCGATCATCGATCATCATCGATCATCATCGATCATCATCGATCATCATCGATCATCATCGATCATCATCGATCATCATCGATCATCATCGATCATCATCGGTCATCATCGATCAACATCGATCATCATCGATCATCATCGACCAACATCGATCATCATCGATCAACATCGATCATCATCGATCATCATCGATCATCATCGATCATCATCGATCAACTTCGATCAAATTCGATCATCGTCGATCATCATCGATCATCATCGATCATAATCGATCATCATCGATCAACATCGATCATCATCGATCATCATCGATCATCATCGATCATCATCGATCATCATCGATCATCATCTATCAACACCGATCATCATCGATCAACATCGATCATCATCGATCATCATCGATCATCATCGATCATCATCGATCAACATCGATCATCATCGATCATCATCGATCATCATCGATCATCATCGATCATCATCGATCATCTCATCGATCATCATCGATCATCATCGATCATCATCGATCATCATCGATCATCATCGATCATCGTCGATCATCGTCGATCAACTTCGATCAACTTCGATCAACTTCGATCATCGTCGATCATCGATCATCATCGATCATCATCGATCATCATCGATCATCATCGATCATCATCGATCATCATCGGTCATCATCGATCATCATCGATCAACTTCGATCAAATTCGATCATCGTCGATCATCATCGATCATCATCGATCATAATCGATCATCATCGGTCAACATCGATCATCATCGATCATCATCGATCATCATCGATCATCATCGATCAACTTCGATCAAATTCGATCATCGTCGATCATCATCGATCATCATCGATCATAATCGATCATCATCGATCAACATCGATCATCATCGATCATCATCGATCATCATCGATCATCATCGATCAACATCGATCATCATCGATCATCATCGATCATCATCGATCATCATCGATCATCATCGATCATCATCGATCATCATCGATCATCATCGATCATCTCATCGATCATCATCGATCATCGTCGATCATCATCGATCATCATCGATCATCATCGATCATCATCGATCATATCGATCATCATGGATCATCATCGATAATTATCGATCAACATCGATCATCATCGATCATCATCGATCAACTTCGATCAACATCGATCATCATCGATCATCATCGATCATCATCGATCATCATCGGTCATCATCGATCAACATCGATCATCATCGATCATCATCGATCAACATCGATCATCATCGATCATCATCGATCATCATCGATCATCATCGATCATCATCGATCATCATCGATCATCATCGATCATCATCGATCATCATTGATCATCATCGATCATCGTCGATCATCGTCGATCAACTTCGATCAACTTCGATCAAATTCGATCATCGTCGATCATCATCGATCATCATCGATCAACATCGATCATCATTGATCATCATCGATCAACATCGATCATCATCGATCATCATCGATCATCATCGATAATCATTGATCATCATCGATCATCATCGATTATCATCGATCAATATCGGTCATCATCGATCATCATCGAGCTTCATCGATCATCTGCGAGCATCATCGATCATCATCGATCATCATAGATCATCATCGATCATCATCGATCATCGTCGATCATCATCGATCATCATCGATCATCATCGATCATCATCGATCATATCGATCATCATGGATCATCATCGATAATTATCGATCAACATCGATCATCATCGATAATCATCGATCAACTTCGATCAACATCGATCATCATCGATCATCATCGATCATCATCGATCATCATCGATCATCATCGATCATCATCGATCATCATCGATCATCATCGATTAATTATCATCGATCATTATCGATCATCATCGATCATCATCGATCATCATCGATCATCATCGATCATCATCGATCATCATCGTTCATCATCGATCGTCATCGATCATCATCGATCATCATCGATCATCGTCGATCATCATCGATCATCATCGATCATCATCGATCATCATCAATCATCATCGATCATCATCGATCAACTTCGATCAAATTCGATCATCGTCGATCATCATCGATCATCATCGATCATCATCGATCATCATCTATCAACACCGATCATCATCGATCAACATCGATCATCATCGATCATCATCGATCATCATCGATCATCATCGATCAACATCGATCATCATCGATCATCATCGATCATCATCGATCATCATCGATCATCATCGATCATCTCATCGATCATCATCGATCATCATCGATCATCATCGATCATCATCGATCATCATCGATCATCGTCGATCATCGTCGATCAACTTCGATCAACTTTGATCAACTTCGATCATCGTCGATCATCGATCATCATCGATCATCATCGATCATCATCGATCATCATCGATCATCATCGATCATCATCGGTCATCATCGATCAACATCGATCATCATCGATCATCATCGATCAACATCGATCATCATCGATCATCATCGATCAGCATCGATCATCATCGATCATCGTCGATCATCGTCGATCAACTTCGATCAACTTCGATCAAATTCGATCATCGTCGATCATCATCGATCATCATCGATCATCATCGATCATCATCGATCAACATCGATCATCATCGATCATCATCGATCAACATCGATCATCATCGATCATCATCGATCATCATCGATCATCATCGATCATCATCGATCATCATCGATCATCATCGATCATCATCGATCAGCATCGATCATCATCGATCATCATCGATCATCATCGATCAACATCGATCATCATTGATCATCATCGATCATCGTCGATCATCGTCGATCAACTTCGATCAACTTCGATCAAATTCGATCATCGTCGATCATCATCGATCATCATCGATCATCATCGATCATCATCGATCAACATCGATCACCATCGATCATCATCGATCATCATCGATCATCATCGATCATCATCGATCATCATCGATCAACACCGATCATCATCGATCATCATCGATCAACACAGATCATCATCGATCATCATCGATCATCATCGATCATCATCGATCATCATCGATCATCATCGATCATCGTCGATCATCATCGATCATCATCGATCATCATCGATCATCATCGATCATCATCGATCATCATCGATCATCATCGATCATCATGGATCATCATCGATAATTATCGATCAACATCGATCATCATCGATCATCATCGATCAACTTCGATCAACATCGATCATCATCGATCATCATCGATCATCATCGATCATCATCGATCATCATCGATCATCATCGATCATCAGCGATCATCATCGATCATCATCGATCATCATCGATCATCGTCGATCATCATCGATCATCATCGATCATCATCGATCATCATCGATGATCATCGATCATCATCGATCATCATCGATCATCATCGATCATTATGGATCATCATCGATAATTATCGATCAACATCGATCATCATCGATCATCATCGATCAACTTCGATCAACATCGATCATCATCGATCATCATCGATCATCATCGATCATCATCGATCATCATCGATCATCATCGATCATCATCGATCATCATCGATCATCATCGATCATCATCGATCATCATCGATTAATTATCATCGATCATTACCGATCATCATCGATCATCATCGATCATCATCGATCATCATCGATCATCATCGATCATCATCGATCATCATCGATCATCATCGATCATCATCGATCATCATCGTTCATCATCGATCGTCATCGATCATCATCGATCATCATCGATCATCGTCGATCATCGTCGATCATCATCGATCATCATCGATCTTCATCGATCATCATCGATCATCATCGATCAACATCGATCATCATCGATCATCATCGATCATCATCGATCATCATCGATCATCATCGATCATCATCGATCATCATCGATCATCATCGATCATCATCGATCATCATCAGTGATCATCGATCATCATCGATCATCATCGATCATCATCGATCATCATCGATCATCATCGATCAACATCGATCATCATCGATCATCATCGATCATCATCGATCATCATCGATCATCATCGATCATCGTCGATCATCATCGATCATTGTCGATCATTGTCGATCATCATCGATCAACATCGATCAGCATCGATCAACATCGATCAACATCGATCATCATTGATCATCATCGATCATCGTCGATCATCGTCGATCATCGTCGATCAACTTCGATCAACTTCGATCAAATTCGATCATCGTCGATCATCATCGATCATCATCGATCATCATCGATCATCATCTATCAACACCGATCATCATCGATCATCATCGATCAACACCGATCATCATCGATCATCATCGATCATCATCGATCATCATCGATCATAATCGATCATCATCGATCAACATCGATCATCATCGATCATCATCGATCATCATCGATCATCATCGATCATCATCGATCATCGTCGATCATCATCGATCATTGTCGATCATTGTCGATCATCATCGATCAACATCGATCAGCATCGATCAACATCGATCAACATCGATCATCATCGATCATCATCGATCATCATTGATCAACATCGATCATCATCGATCATCATCGATCATCATCGATCATCATCGATCATCATCGATCATCATCGATCATCATCGATCAACATCGATCAACGTCGATCATCATCGATCATCATCGATCATCATCGATCTTAATCGATCATCTGCGAGCATCATCGATCATCATCGATCATCATAGATCATCATCGATCATCATCGATCATCATCGATCACCATCGATCATCATCGATCATCATCGATCATCATCGATCATCATCGATCATCATCGATCATCATCGATCATCATCGATCAACACAGATTATCATCGATCATCATCGATCATCATCGATCATCATCGATCATCATCATCATCATCGATCATCGTCGATCATCATCGATCATCATCGATCATCATCGATCATCATCGATCATCATCGATCATCATCGATAATCGTCGATCATCATCGATCATCATCTATCATCATCGATCATCATCGATCATCATCGATCAACATCGATCATCATCGATCATCATCGATCATCATCGATCATCGTCGATCATCATCGATCATCATCGATCATCATCGATCATCATCGTTCATCATCGATCGTCATCGATCATCATCGATCATCATCGATCGTCGTCGATCATCATCGATCATCATCGATCATCATCGATCATCATCGATCATCATCGATCATCATCGATCAACTTCGATCAAATTCGATCATCGTCGATCATCATCGATCATCATCGATCATCATCGATCATCATCTATCAACACCGATCATCATCGATCATCATCGATCAACACCGATCATCATCGATCATCATCGATCATCATCGATCATCATCGATCATAATCGATCATCATCGATCAACATCGATCATCATCGATCATCATCGATCATCATCGATCATCATCGATCATCATCGATCATCATCGATCAACATCGATCATCATCGATCATCATCGATCATCATCGATCATCATCGATCATAATCGATCATCATCGATCATCGTCGATCATCATCGATCATCGTCGATCATCATCGATCAATCGATCATCATCGATCATCATCGATCATCATCGATCATCATCGATCATCATCGATCATCATCGATCATCATCGATCATCTCATCGATCATCATCGATCATCATCGATCATCATCGATCATCATCGATCATCATCGATCATCGTCGATCATCGTCGATCAACTTCGATCAACTTCGATCAACTTCGATCATCGTCGATCATCGATCATCATCGATCATCATCGATCATCATCGATCATCATCGATCATCATCGATCATCATCGATCATCATCGATCATCATCGATCATCATCGATCATCATCGGTCATCATCGATCAACATCGATCATCATCGATCATCATCGATCAACATCGATCATCATCGATCAACATCGATCATCATCGATCATCATCGATCATCATCGATCATCATCGATCATCATCGATCATCATCGATCAACTTCGATCAAATTCGATCATCGTCGATCATCATCGATCATCATCGATCATAATCGATCATCATCGATCAACATCGATCATCATCGATCATCATCGATCATCATCGATCATCATCGATCATCATCGATCATTATCGATCATCATCGATCATCATCTATCAACACCGATCATCATCGATCAACATCGATCATCATCGATCATCATCGATCATCATCGATCATCATCGATCAACATCGATCATCATCGATCATCATCGATCATCATCGATCATCATCGATCATCATCGATCATCTCATCGATCATCATCGATCATCATCGATCATCATCGATCATCATCGATCATCATCGATCATCGTCGATCATCGTCGATCAACTTCGATCAACTTCGATCAACTTCGATCATCGTCGATCATCGATCATCATCGATCATCATCGATCATCATCGATCATCATCGATCATCATCGATCATCATCGGTCATCATCGATCATCATCGATCAACTTCGATCAAATTCGATCATCGTCGATCATCATCGATCATCATCGATCATAATCGATCATCATCGATCAACATCGATCATCATCGATCATCATCGATCATCATCGATCATCATCGATCAACTTCGATCAAATTCGATCATCGTCGATCATCATCGATCATCATCGATCATAATCGATCATCATCGATCAACATCGATCATCATCGATCATCATCGATCATCATCGATCATCATCGATCAACATCGATCATCATCGATCATCATCGATCATCATCGATCATCATCGATCATCATCGATCATCATCGATCATCATCGATCATCATCGATCATCTCATCGATCATCATCGATCATCATCGATCATCATCGATCATCATCGATCATCATCGATCATCGTCGATCATCGTCGATCAACTTCGATCAACTTCGATCAACTTCGATCATCGTCGATCATCGATCATCATCGATCATCATCGATCATCATCGATCATCATCGATCATCATCGATCATCATCGATCATCATCGATCATCATCGATCATCATCGGTCATCATCGATCAACATCGATCATCATCGATCATCATCGATCAACATCGATCATCATCGATCATCATCGATCATCATCGATCATCATCGATCATCATCGATCATCATCGATCATCATCGATCATCATCGATCATCATTGATCATCATCGATCATCGTCTATCATCGTCGATCAACTTCGATCAACTTCGATCAAATTCGATCATCGTCGATCATCATCGATCATCATCGATCAACATCGATCATCATTGATCATCATCGATCAACATCGATCATCATCGATCATCATCGATCATCATCGATAATCATTGATCATCATCGATCATCATCGATTATCATCGATCAATATCGGTCATCATCGATCATCATCGAGCTTCATCGATCATCTGCGAGCATCATCGATCATCATCGATCATCATAGATCATCATCGATCATCATCGATCATCGTCGATCATCATCGATCATCATCGATCATCATCGATCATCATCGATCATATCGATCATCATGGATCATCATCGATAATTATCGATCAACATCGATCATCATCGATCATCATCGATCAACTTCGATCAACATCGATCATCATCGATCATCATCGATCATCATCGATCATCATCGGTCATCATCGATCAACATCGATCATCATCGATCATCATCGATCAACATCGATCATCATCGATCATCATCGATCATCATCGATCATCATCGATCATCATCGATCATCATCGATCATCATCGATCATCATCGATCATCATTGATCATCATCGATCATCGTCGATCATCGTCGATCAACTTCGATCGACTTCGATCAAATTCGATCATCGTCGATCATCATCGATCATCATCGATCAACATCGATCATCATTGATCATCATCGATCAACATCGATCATCATCGATCATCATCGATCATCATCGATAATCATTGATCATCATCGATCATCATCGATTATCATCGATCAATATCGGTCATCATCGATCATCATCGAGCTTCATCGATCATCTGCGAGCATCATCGATCATCATCGATCATCATAGATCATCATCGATCATCATCGATCATCGTCGATCATCATCGATCATCATCGATCATCATCGATCATATCGATCATCATGGATCATCATCGATAATTATCGATCAACATCGATCATCATCGATCATCATCGATCAACTTCGATCAACATCGATCATCATCGATCATCATCGATCATCATCGATCATCATCGATCATCATCGATCATCATCGATCATCATCGATTAATTATCATCGATCATTATCGATCATCATCGATCATCATCGATCATCATCGATCATCATCGATCATCATCGATCATCATCGATCATCATCGTTCATCATCGATCGTCATCGATCATCATCGATCATCATCGATCATCGTCGATCATCATCGATCATCATCGATCATCATCGATCATCATCAATCATCATCGATCATCATCGATCAACTTCGATCAAATTCGATCATCGTCGATCATCATCGATCATCATCGATCATCATCGATCATCATCTATCAACACCGATCATCATCGATCAACATCGATCATCATCGATCATCATCGATCATCATCGATCATCATCGATCAACATCGATCATCATCGATCATCATCGATCATCATCGATCATCATCGATCATCATCGATCATCTCATCGATCATCATCGATCATCATCGATCATCATCGATCATCATCGATCATCGTCGATCATCGTCGATCAACTTCGATCAACTTCGATCAACTTCGATCACCGTCGATCATCGATCATCATCGATCATCATCGATCATCATCGATCATCATCGATCATCATCGATCATCATCGGTCATCATCGATCAACATCGATCATCATCGATCATCATCGATCAACATCGATCATCATCGATCATCATCGATCATCATCGATCATCATCGATCATCATCGATCATCATCGATCATCATCGATCATCATCGATCATCATCGATCAGCATCGATCATCATCGATCATCATCGATCATCATCGATCAACATCGATCATCATTGGTCATCATCGATCATCGTCGATCATCGTCGATCAACTTCGATCAACTTCGATCAAATTCGATCATCGTCGATCATCATCGATCATCATCGATCATCATCGATCATCATCGATCAACATCGATCATCATCGATCATCATCGATCAACATCGATCATCATCGATCATCATCGATCATCATCGATCATCATCGATCATCATCGATCATCATCGATCATCATCGATCATCATCGATCAGCATCGATCATCATCGATCATCATCGATCATCATCGATCAACATCGATCATCATTGATCATCATCGATCATCGTCGATCATCGTCGATCAACTTCGATCAACTTCGATCAAATTCGATCATCGTCGATCATCATCGATCATCATCGATCATCATCGATCATCATCGATCAACATCGATCACCATCGATCATCATCGATCATCATCGATCATCATCGATCATCATCGATCATCATCGATCAACACCGATCATCATCGATCATCATCGATCAACACAGATCATCACCGATCATCATCGATCATCATCGATCATCATCGATCATCATCGATCATCATCGATCATCATCGATCATATCGATCATCATGGATCATCATCGATAATTATCGATCAACATCGATCATCGTCGATCAACTTCGATCAACTTCGATATCAAATTCGATCATCGTCGATCATCATCGATCATCATCGATCAACATCGATCATCATTGATCATCATCGATCAACATCGATCATCATCGATCATCATCGATCATCATCGATTGATTATTATTGATCATCATCGATCATCATCGATTATCATCGATCAATATCGGTCATCATCGATCATCATCGAGCTTCATCGATCATCTGCGAGCATCATCGATCATCATCGATCATCATAGATCATCATCGATCATCATCGATCATCGTCGATCATCATCGATCATCATCGATCATCATCGATCATCATCGATCATATCGATCATCATGGATCATCATCGATAATTATCGATCAACATCGATCATCATCGATCATCATCGATCAACTTCGATCAACATCGATCATCATCGATCATCATCGATCATCATCGATCATCATCGATCATCATCGATCATCATCGATTAATTATCATCGATCATTATCGATCATCATCGATCATCATCGATCATCATCGATCATCATCGATCATCATCGATCATCATCGTTCATCATCGATCGTCATCGATCATCATCGATCATCATCGATCATCGTCGATCATCATCGATCATCATCGATCATCATCGATCATCATCAATCATCATCGATCATCATCGATCAACTTCGATCAAATTCGATCATCGTCGATCATCATCGATCATCATCGATCATCATCGATCATCATCTATGAACACCGATCATCATCGATCAACATCGATCATCATCGATCATCATCGATCATCATCGATCATCATCGATCAACATCGATCATCATCGATCATCATCGATCCTCATCGATCATCATCGATCATCATCGATCATCTCATCGATCATCATCGATCATCATCGATCATCATCGATCATCATCGAGCATCATCGATCATCGTCGATCATCGTCGATCAACTTCGATCAACTTCGATCAACTTCGATCATCGTCGATCATCGATCATCATCGATCATCATCGATCATCATCGATCATCATCGATCATCATCGGTCATCATCGATCAACATCGATCATCATCGATCATCATCGATCAACATCGATCATCATCGATCATCATCGATCATCATCGATCATCATCGATCATCATCGATCATCATCGATCATCATCGATCATCATCGATCATCATCGATCAGCATCGATCATCATCGATCATCATCGATCATCATCGATCAACATCGATAATCATTGATCATCATCGATCATCGTCGATCATCGTCGATCAACTTCGATCAACTTCGATCAAATTCGATCATCGTCGATCATCATCGATCATCATCGATCATCATCGATCATCATCGATCAACATCGATCATCATCGATCATCATCGATCAACATCGATCATCATCGATCATCATCGATCATCATCGATCATCATCGATCATCATCGATCATCATCGATCATCATCGATCATCATCGATCAGCATCGATCATCATCGATCATCATCGATCATCATCGATCAACATCGATCATCATTGATCATCATCGATCATCGTCGATCATCGTCGATCAACTTCGATCAACTTCGATCAAATTCGATCATCGTCGATCATCATCGATCATCATCGATCAACATCGATCACCATCGATCATCATCGATCATCATCGATCATCATCGATCATCATCGATCATCATCGATCAACACCGATCATCATCGATCATCATCGATCAACACAGATCATCATCGATCATCATCGATCATCATCGATCATCATCGATCATCATCGATCATCATCGATCATCGTCGATCATCATCGATCATCATCGATCATCATCGATCATCATCGATCATCATCGATCATCATCGATCATCATCGATCATCATCGATCATCATGGATCATCATCGATAATTATCGATCAACATCGATCATCATCGATCATCATCGATCAACTTCGATCAACATCGATCATCATCGATCATCATCGATCATCATCGATCATCATCGATCATCATCGATCATCATCGATCATCATCGATCATCATCGATCATCATCGATCATCATCGATTAATTATCATCGATCATTACCGATCATCATCGATCATCATCGATCATCATCGATCATCATCGATCATCATCGATCATCATCGATCATCATCGATCATCATCGATCATCATCGATCATCATCGTTCATCATCGATCGTCATCGATCATCATCGATCATCATCGATCATCGTCGATCATCGTCGATCATCATCGATCATCATCGATCTTCATCGATCAACATCGATCATCATCGATCATCATCGATCAACATCGATCATCATCGATCATCATCGATCATCATCGATCATCATCGATCATCATCGATCATCATCGATCATCATCGATCATCATCGATCATCATCGATCATCATCAGTGATCATCGATCATCATCGATCATCATCGATCAACATCGATCTACATAGATCATCATCAATCATCATCGATCATCATCGATCATCATCGATCATCATCGATCATCATCGATCATCATCGATCATCATCGATCATCATCGATCATCATCGATCATCATCGATCATCATCGATCATCATCGATCATCATCGATCATCATCGATCAACATCGATCATCATCGATCATCATCGATCATCGTCGATCATCATCGATCATCATCGATCATCGTCGATCATCATCGATCATTGTCGATCATTGTCGATCATCATCGATCAACATCGATCAGCATCGATCAACATCGATCAACATCGATCATCATTGATCATCATCGATCATCGTCGATCATCGTCGATCATCGTCGATCAACTTCGATCAACTTCGATCAAATTCGATCATCGTCGATCATCATCGATCATCATCGATCATCATCGATCATCATCTATCAACACCGATCATCATCGATCATCATCGATCAACACCGATCATCATCGATCATCATCGATCATCATCGATCATCATCGATCATCATCGATCATAATCGATCATCATCGATCAACATCGATCATCATCGATCATCATCGATCATCATCGATCATCATCGATCATCATCGATCATCGTCGATCATCATCGATCATTGTCGATCATTGTCGATCATCATCGATCAACATCGATCAGCATCGATCAACATCGATCAACATCGATCATCATCGATCATCATCGATCATCATCGATCAACATCGATCATCATCGATCATCATCGATCAACATCGATCAACGTCGATCATCATCGATCATCATCGATCATCATCGATCATCATCGATCTTAATCGATCATCTGCGAGCATCATCGATCATCATCGATCATCATAGATCATCATCGATCATCATCGATCATCATCGATCACCATCGATCATCATCGATCATCATCGATCATCATCGATCATCATCGATCATCATCGATCATCATCGATCAACACAGATTATCATCGATCATCATCGATCATCATCGATCATCATCGATCATCATCATCATCATCGATCATCGTCGATCATCATCGATCATCATCGATCATCATCGATCATCATCGATCATCATCGATCATCATCGATAATCGTCGATCATCATCGATCATCATCTATCATCATCGATCATCATCGATCATCATCGATCAACATCGATCATCATCGATCATCATCGATCATCATCGATCATCGTCGATCATCATCGATCATCATCGATCATCATCGATCATCATCGTTCATCATCGATCGTCATCGATCATCATCGATCATCATCGATCGTCGTCGATCATCATCGATCATCATCGATCATCATCGATCATCATCGATCATCATCGATCATCATCGATCAACTTCGATCAAATTCGATCATCGTCGATCATCATCGATCATCATCGATCATCATCGATCATCATCTATCAACACCGATCATCATCGATCATCATCGATCAACACCGATCATCATCGATCATCATCGATCATCATCGATCATCATCGATCATAATCGATCATCATCGATCAACATCGATCATCATCGATCATCATCGATCATCATCGATCATCATCGATCATCATCGATCAACATCGATCATCATCGATCATCATCGATCATCATCGATCATCATCGATCATAATCGATCATCATCGATCATCGTCGATCATCATCGATCATCGTCGATCATCATCGATCATCGTCGATCATCATCGATCAACATCGATCAGCATCGATCAACATCGATCAACATCGATCATCATCGATCATCATCGATCATCATCGATCAACATCGATCATCATCGATCATCATCGATCATCATCGATCATCATCGATCATCATCGATCATCATCGATCATCATCGATCAACATCGATCAACATCGATCATCATCGATCATCATCGATCATCATCGATTATCATCGATCGTCATCGATCATCATAGATCATCATCGATCATCATCGATTATCATCGATCAATATCGGTCATCATCGATCATCATCGATCTTCATCGATCATCTGCGAGCATCATCGATCATCATCGATCATCATCGATCATCATCGATCATCATCGATCATCATCGATCATCATCGTTCATCATCGATCGTCATCGATCATCATCGATCATCATCGATCATCGTCGATCATCATCGATCATCATCGATCATCATCGATCATCATCGATCATCATCGATCATCATCGATCATCATCGATCAACTTCGATCAAATTCGATCATCGTCGATCATCATCGATCATCATCAATCATCATCGATCATCATCTATCAACACCGATCATCATCGATCATCATCGATCAACACCGATCATCATCGATCATCATCGATCATCATCGATCATCATCGATCATAATCGATCATCATCGATCAACATCGATCATCATCGATCATCATCGATCATCATCGATCATCATCGATCAACATCGATCATCATCGATCATCATCGATCATCATCGATCATCATCGATCATCATCGATCATCATCGATCATCATCGATCATCATCGATCATCTCATCGATCATCATCGATCATCATCGATCATCATCGATCATCATCGATCATCATCGATCATCGTCGATCATCGTCGATCAACTTCGATCAACTTCGATCAACTTCGATCATCGATCATCATCGATCATCATCGATCATCATCGATCATCATCGATCATCATCGATCATCATCGATCATCATCGATCATCATCGATCATCATCGGTCATCATCGATCAACATCGATCATCATCGATCAACATCGATCATCATCGATCATCATCGATCATCATCGATCATCATCGATCATCATCGATCATCATCGATCATCATCGATCATCATCGATCATCATTGATCATCATCGATCATCGTCGATCATCGTCGATCAACTTCGATCAACTTCAATCAAATTCGATCATCGTCGATCATCATCGATCATCATCGATCAACATCGATCATCATTGATCATCATCGATCAACATCGATCATCATCGATCATCATCGATCATCATCGATAATCATTGATCATCATCGATCATCATCGATTATCATCGATCAATATCGGTCATCATCGATCATCATCGAGCTTCATCGATCATCTGCGAGCTTCATCGATCATCATCGATCATCATAGATCATCATCGATCATCATCGATCATCGTCGATCATCATCGATCATCATCGATCATCATCGATCATCATCGATCATATCGATCATCATGGATCATCATCGATAATTATCGATCAACATCGATCATCATCGATCATCATCGATCAACTTCGATCAACATCGATCATCATCGATCATCATCGATCATCATCGATCATCATCGATCATCATCGATCATCATCGATCATCATCGATCATCATCGATTAATTATCATCGATCATTATCGATCATCATCGATCATCATCGATCATCATCGATCATCATCGATCATCATCGTTCATCATCGATCGTCATCGATCATCATCGATCATCATCGATCATCGTCGATCATCATCGATCATCATCGATCATCATCGATCATCATCAATCATCATCGATCATCATCGATCAACTTCGATCAAATTCGATCATCGTCGATCATCATCGATCATCATCGATCATCATCGATCATCATCTATCAACACCGATCATCATCGATCAACATCGATCATCATCGATCATCATCGATCATCATCGATCATCATCGATCAACATCGATCATCATCGATCATCATCGATCATCATCGATCATCATCGATCATCATCGATCATCTCATCGATCATCATCGATCATCATCGATCATCATCGATCATCATCGATCATCGTCGATCATCGTCGATCAACTTCGATCAACTTCGATCAACTTCGATCATCGTCGATCATCGATCATCATCGATCATCATCGATCATCATCGATCATCATCGATCATCATCGATCATCATCGGTCATCATCGATCAACATCGATCATCATCGATCATCATCGATCAACATCGATCATCATCGATCATCATCGATCATCATCGATCATCATCGATCATCATCGATCATCATCGATCATCATCGATCATCATCGATCATCATCGATCAGCATCGATCATCATCGATCATCATCGATCATCATCGATCATCATCGATCATCATCGATCAACATCGATCATCATTGATCATCATCGATCATCGTCGATCATCGTCGATCAACTTCGATCAACTTCGATCAAATTCGATCATCGTCGATCATCATCGATCATCATCGATCATCATCGATCATCATCGATCAACATCGATCATCATCGATCATCATCGATCAACATCGATCATCATCGATCATCATCGATCATCATCGATAATCATTGATTATCATCGATCATCATCGATTATCATCGATCAATATCGGTCATCATCGATCATCATCGAGCTTCATCGATCATCTGCGAGCATCATCGATCATCATCGATCATCATAGATCATCATCGATCATCATCGATCATCATCGATCATCATCGATCATCATCGATCATCATCGATCATCATCGATCATCATCGATCATCATCGATCATCATCGATCAACATCGATCACCATCGATCATCATCGATCATCATCGATCATCATCGATCATCATCGATCATCATCGATCAACACCGATCATCATCGATCATCATCGATCAACACAGATCATCATCGATCATCATCGATCATCATCGATCATCATCGATCATCATCGATCATCATCGATCATCGTCGATCATCATCGATCATCATCGATCATCATCGATCATCATCGATCATCATCGATCATCATCGATCATCATCGATGATCATCGATCATCATCGATCATCATGGATCATCATCGATAATTATCGATCAACATCGATCATCATCGATCATCATCGATCAACTTCGATCAACATCGATCATCATCGATCATCATCGATCATCATCGATCATCATCGATCATCATCGATCATCATCGATCATCATCGATCATCATCGATCATCATCGATTAATTATCATCGATCATTACCGATCATCATCGATCATCATCGATCATCATCGATCATCATCGATCATCATCGATCATCATCGATCATCATCGATCATCATCGTTCATCATCGATCGTCATCGATCATCATCGATCATCATCGATCATCGTCGATCATCGTCGATCATCATCGATCATCATCGATCTTCATCGATCAACATCGATCATCATCGATCATCATCGATCAACATCGATCATCATCGATCATCATCGATCATCATCGATCATCATCGATCATCATCGATCATCATCGATCATCATCGATCATCATCAGTGATCATCGATCATCATCGATCATCATCGATCAACATCGATCTACATAGATCATCATCAATCATCATCGATCATCATCGATCATCATCGATCATCATCGATCATCATCGATCATCATCGATCATCATCGATCATCATCGATCATCATCGATCATCATCGATCATCATCGATCATCATCGATCATCATCGATCATCATCGATCATCATCGATCAACATCGATCATCATCGATCATCATCGATCATCATCGATCATCATCGATCATCATCGATCATCGTCGATCATCATCGATCATTGTCGATCATTGTCGATCATCATCGATCAACATCGATCAGCATCGATCAACATCGATCAACATCGATCATCATTGATCATCATCGATCATCGTCGATCATCGTCGATCATCGTCGATCAACTTCGATCAACTTCGATCAAATTCGATCATCGTCGATCATCATCGATCATCATCGATCATCATCGATCATCATCTATCAACACCGATCATCATCGATCATCATCGATCAACACCGATCATCATCGATCATCATCGATCATCATCGATCATCATCGATCATCATCGATCATAATCGATCATCATCGATCAACATCGATCATCATCGATCATCATCGATCATCATCGATCATCATCGATCATCATCGATCATCGTCGATCATCATCGATCATTGTCGATCATTGTCGATCATCATCGATCAACATCGATCAGCATCGATCAACATCGATCATCATCGATCATCATCGGTCATCATCGATCAACATCGATCATCATCGATCATCATCGATCAACATCGATCATCATCGATCATCATCGATCATCATCGATCATCATCGATCATCATCGATCATCATCGATCATCATCGATCATCATCGATCATCATCGATCAGCATCGATCATCATCGATCATCATCGATCATCATCGATCAACATCGATCATCATTGGTCATCATCGATCATCGTCGATCATCGTCGATCAACTTCGATCAACTTCGATCAAATTCGATCATCGTCGATCATCATCGATCATCATCGATCATCATCGATCATCATCGATCAACATCGATCATCATCGATCATCATCGATCAACATCGATCATCATCGATCATCATCGATCATCATCGATCATCATCGATCATCATCGATCATCATCGATCATCATCGATCATCATCGATCAGCATCGATCATCATCGATCATCATCGATCATCATCGATCAACATCGATCATCATTGATCATCATCGATCATCGTCGATCATCGTCGATCAACTTCGATCAACTTCGATCAAATTCGATCATCGTCGATCATCATCGATCATCATCGATCATCATCGATCATCATCGATCAACATCGATCACCATCGATCATCATCGATCATCATCGATCATCATCGATCATCATCGATCATCATCGATCAACACCGATCATCATCGATCATCATCGATCAACACAGATCATCACCGATCATCATCGATCATCATCGATCATCATCGATCATCATCGATCATCATCGATCATATCGATCATCATGGATCATCATCGATAATTATCGATCAACATCGATCATCGTCGATCAACTTCGATCAACTTCGATCAAATTCGATCATCGTCGATCATCATCGATCATCATCGATCAACATCGATCATCATTGATCATCATCGATCAACATCGATCATCATCGATCATCATCGATCATCATCGATTGATTATTATTGATCATCATCGATCATCATCGATTATCATCGATCAATATCGGTCATCATCGATCATCATCGAGCTTCATCGATCATCTGCGAGCATCATCGATCATCATCGATCATCATAGATCATCATCGATCATCATCGATCATCGTCGATCATCATCGATCATCATCGATCATCATCGATCATCATCGATCATATCGATCATCATGGATCATCATCGATAATTATCGATCAACATCGATCATCATCGATCATCATCGATCAACTTCGATCAACATCGATCATCATCGATCATCATCGATCATCATCGATCATCATCGATCATCATCGATCATCATCGATTAATTATCATCGATCATTATCGATCATCATCGATCATCATCGATCATCATCGATCATCATCGATCATCATCGATCATCATCGTTCATCATCGATCGTCATCGATCATCATCGATCATCATCGATCATCGTCGATCATCATCGATCATCATCGATCATCATCGATCATCATCAATCATCATCGATCATCATCGATCAACTTCGATCAAATTCGATCATCGTCGATCATCATCGATCATCATCGATCATAATCGATCATCATCTATCAACACCGATCATCATCGATCAACATCGATCATCATCGATCATCATCGATCATCATCGATCATCATCGATCAACATCGATCTTCATCGATCATCATCGATCATCATCGATCATCATCGATCATCATCGATCATCTCATCGATCATCATCGATCATCATCGATCATCATCGATCATCATCGATCATCATCGATCATCGTCGATCATCGTCGATCAACTTCGATCAACTTCGATCAACTTCGATCATCGTCGATCATCGATCATCATCGATCATCATCGATCATCATCGATCATCATCGATCATCATCGATCATCATCGGTCATCATCGATCAACATCGATCATCATCGATCATCATCGATCAACATCGATCATCATCGATCATCATCGATCATCATCGATCATCATCGATCATCATCGATCATCATCGATCATCATCGATCATCATCGATCATCATCGATCAGCATCGATCATCATCGATCATCATCGATCATCATCGATCAACATCGATCATCATTGATCATCATCGATCATCGTCGATCATCGTCGATCAACTTCGATCAACTTCGATCAAATTCGATCATCGTCGATCATCATCGATCATCATCGATCATCATCGATCATCATCGATCAACATCGATCATCATCGATCAACATCGATCATCATCGATCATCATCGATCATCATCGATCATCATCGATCATCATCGATCATCATCGATCATCATCGATCATCATCGATCATCATCGATCAGCATCGATCATCATCGATCATCATCGATCATCATCGATCAACATCGATCATCATTGATCATCATCGATCATCGTCGATCATCGTCGATCAACTTCGATCAACTTCGATCAAATTCGATCATCGTCGATCATCATCGATCATCATCGATCATCATCGATCATCATCGATCAACATCGATCACCATCGATCATCATCGATCATCATCGATCATCATCGATCATCATCGATCATCATCGATCAACACCGATCATCATCGATCATCATCGATCAACACAGATCATCATCGATCATCATCGATCATCATCGATCATCATCGATCATCATCGATCATCATCGATCATCGTCGATCATCATCGATCATCATCGATCATCATCGATCATCATCGATCATCATCGATCATCATCGATCATCATCGATCATCATCGATCATCATGGATCATCATCGATAATTATCGATCAACATCGATCATCATCGATCATCATCGATCAACTTCGATCAACATCGATCATCATCGATCATCATCGATCATCATCGATCATCATCGATCATCATCGATCATCATCGATCATCATCGATCATCATCGATCATCATCGATCATCATCGATTAATTATCATCGATCATTACCGATCATCATCGATCATCATCGATCATCATCGATCATCATCGATCATCATCGATCATCATCGATCATCATCGATCATCATCGATCATCATCGATCATCATCGTTCATCATCGATCGTCATCGATCATCATCGATCATCATCGATCATCGTCGATCATCGTCGATCATCATCGATCATCATCGATCTTCATCGATCAACATCGATCATCATCGATCATCATCGATCAACATCGATCATCATCGATCATCATCGATCATCATCGATCATCATCGATCATCATCGATCATCATCGATCATCATCGATCATCATCGATCATCATCGATCATCATCAGTGATCATCGATCATCATCGATCATCATCGATCAACATCGATCTACATTGATCATCATCAATCATCATCGATCATCATCGATCATCATCGATCATCATCGATCATCATCGATCATCATCGATCATCATCGATCATCATCGATCATCATCGATCATCATCGATCATCATCGATCATCATCGATCATCATCGATCATCATCGATCATCATCGATCATCATCGATCATCATCGATCATCATCGATCATCATCGATCATCATCGATCAACATCGATCATCATCGATCATCATCGATCATCATCGATCATCATCGATCATCATCGATCATCGTCGATCATCATCGATCATTGTCGATCATTGTCGATCATCATCGATCAACATCGATCAGCATCGATCAACATCGATCAACATCGATCATCATTGATCATCATCGATCATCGTCGATCATCGTCGATCATCGTCGATCAACTTCGATCAACTTCGATCAAATTCGATCATCGTCGATCATCATCGATCATCATCGATCATCATCGATCATCATCTATCAACACCGATCATCATCGATCATCATCGATCAACACCGATCATCATCGATCATCATCGATCATCATCGATCATCATCGATCATCATCGATCATAATCGATCATCATCGATCAACATCGATCATCATCGATCATCATCGATCATCATCGATCATCATCGATCATCATCGATCATCGTCGATCATCATCGATCATTGTCGATCATTGTCGATCATCATCGATCAACATCGATCAGCATCGATCAACATCGATCAACATCGATCATCATCGATCATCATCGATCATCATCGATCAACATCGATCATCATCGATCATCATCGATCATCATCGATCATCATCGATCATCATCGATCATCATCGATCATCATCGATCAACATCGATCAACGTCGATCATCATCGATCATCATCGATCATCATCGATCATCATCGATCTTAATCGATCATCTGCGAGCATCATCGATCATCATCGATCATCATAGATCATCATCGATCATCATCGATCATCATCGATCACCATCGATCATCATCGATCATCATCGATCATCATCGATCATCATCGATCATCATCGATCATCATCGATCAACACAGATTATCATCGATCATCATCGATCATCATCGATCATCATCGATCATCATCATCATCATCGATCATCGTCGATCATCATCGATCATCATCGATCATCATCGATCATCATCGATCATCATCGATCATCATCGATAATCGTCGATCATCATCGATCATCATCTATCATCATCGATCATCATCGATCATCATCGATCAACATCGATCATCATCGATCATCATCGATCATCATCGATCATCGTCGATCATCATCGATCATCATCGATCATCATCGATCATCATCGTTCATCATCGATCGTCATCGATCATCATCGATCATCATCGATCGTCGTCGATCATCATCGATCATCATCGATCATCATCGATCATCATCGATCATCATCGATCATCATCGATCAACTTCGATCAAATTCGATCATCGTCGATCATCATCGATCATCATCGATCATCATCGATCATCATCTATCAACACCGATCATCATCGATCATCATCGATCAACACCGATCATCATCGATCATCATCGATCATCATCGATCATCATCGATCATAATCGATCATCATCGATCAACATCGATCATCATCGATCATCATCGATCATCATCGATCATCATCGATCATCATCGATCAACATCGATCATCATCGATCATCATCGATCATCATCGATCATCATCGATCATAATCGATCATCATCGATCATCGTCGATCATCATCGATCATCGTCGATCATCATCGATCATCGTCGATCATCATCGATCAACATCGATCAGCATCGATCAACATCGATCAACATCGATCATCATCGATCATCATCGATCATCATCGATCAACATCGATCATCATCGATCATCATCGATCATCATCGATCATCATCGATCATCATCGATCATCATCGATCATCATCGATCAACATCGATCAACATCGATCATCATCGATCATCATCGATCATCATCGATTATCATCGATCGTCATCGATCATCATAGATCATCATCGATCATCATCGATTATCATCGATCAATATCGGTCATCATCGATCATCATCGATCTTCATCGATCATCTGCGAGCATCATCGATCATCATCGATCATCATCGATCATCATCGATCATCATCGATCATCATCGATCATCATCGTTCATCATCGATCGTCATCGATCATCATCGATCATCATCGATCATCGTCGATCATCATCGATCATCATCGATCATCATCGATCATCATCGATCATCATCGATCAACTTCGATCAAATTCGATCATCGTCGATCATCATCGATCATCATCAATCATCATCGATCATCATCTATCAACACCGATCATCATCGATCATCATCGATCAACACCGATCATCATCGATCATCATCGATCATCATCGATCATCATCGATCATAATTGATCATCATCGATCAACATCGATCATCATCGATCATCATCGATCATCATCGATCATCATCGATCAACATCGATCATCATCGATCATCATCGATCATCATCGATCATCATCGATCATCATCGATCATCATCGATCATCATCGATCATCATCGAGCATCTCATCGATCATCATCGATCATCATCGATCATCATCGATCATCATCGATCATCGTCGATCATCGTCGATCAACTTCGATCAACTTCGATCAACTTCGATCATCGATCATCATCGATCATCATCGATCATCATCGATCATCATCGATCATCATCGATCATCATCGATCATCATCGATCATCATCGATCATCATCGGTCATCATCGATCAACATCGATCATCATCGATCATCATCGATCAACATCGATCATCATCGATCATCATCGATCATCATCGATCATCATCGATCATCATCGATCATCATCGATCATCATCGATCATCATCGATCATCATCGATCATCATTGATCATCATCGATCATCGTCGATCATCGTCGATCAACTTCGATCAACTTCGATCAAATTCGATCATCGTCGATCGTCATCGATCATCATCGATCAACATCGATCATCATTGATCATCATCGATCAACATCGATCATCATCGATCATCATCGATCATCATCGATAATCATTGATCATCATCGATCATCATCGATTATCATCGATCAATATCGGTCATCATCGATCATCATCGAGCTTCATCGATCATCTGCGAGCATCATCGATCATCATCGATCATCATAGATCATCATCGATCATCATCGATCATCGTCGATCATCATCGATCATCATCGATCATCATCGATCATCATCGATCATATCGATCATCATGGATCATCATCGATAATTATCGATCAACATCGATCATCATCGATCATCATCGATCAACTTCGATCAACATCGATCATCATCGATCATCATCGATCATCATCGATCATCATCGATCATCATCGATCATCATCGATCATCATCGATTAATTATCATCGATCATTATCGATCATCATCGATCATCATCGATCATCATCGATCATCATCGATCATCATCGTTCATCATCGATCGTCATCGATCATCATCGATCATCATCGATCATCGTCGATCATCATCGATCATCATCGATCATCATCGATCATCATCAATCATCATCGATCATCATCGATCAACTTCGATCAAATTCGATCATCGTCGATCATCATCGATCATCATCGATCATCATCGATCATCATCTATCAACACCGATCATCATCGATCAACATCGATCATCATCGATCATCATCGATCATCATCGATCATCATCGATCAACATCGATCATCATCGATCATCATCGATCATCATCGATCATCATCGATCATCATCGATCATCTCATCGATCATCATCGATCATCATCGATCATCATCGATCATCATCGATCATCATCGATCATCGTCGATCATCGTCGATCAACTTCGATCAACTTCGATCAACTTCGATCATCGTCGATCATCGATCATCATCGATCATCATCGATCATCATCGATCATCATCGATCATCATCGATCATCATCGGTCATCATCGATCAACATCGATCATCATCGATCATCATCGATCAACATCGATCATCATCGATCATCATCGATCATCATCGATCATCATCGATCATCATCGATCATCATCGATCATCATCGATCATCATCGATCATCATCGATCAGCATCGATCATCATCGATCATCATCGATCATCATCGATCAACATCGATCATCATTGATCATCATCGATCATCGTCGATCATCGTCGATCAACTTCGATCAACTTCGATCAAATTCGATCATCGTCGATCATCATCGATCATCATCGATCATCATCGATCATCATCGATCAACATCGATCATCATCGATCATCATCGATCAACATCGATCATCATCGATCATCATCGATCATCATCGATAATCATTGATTATCATCGATCATCATCGATTATCATCGATCAATATCGGTCATCATCGATCATCATCGAGCTTCATCGATCATCTGCGAGCATCATCGATCATCATCGATCATCATAGATCATCATCGATCATCATCGATCATCATCGATCATCATCAGTGATCATCGATCATCATCGATCATCATCGATCAACATCGATCTACATAGATCATCATCAATCATCATCGATCATCATCGATCATCATCGATCATCATCGATCATCATCGATCATCATCGATCATCATCGATCATCATCGATCATCATCGATCATCATCGATCATCATCGATCATCATCGATCATCATCGATCATCATCGATCATCATCGATCATCATCGATCATCATCGATCATCATCGATCATCATCGATCAACATCGATCATCATCGATCATCATCGATCATCATCGATCATCATCGATCATCATCGATCATCGTCGATCATCATCGATCATTGTCGATCATTGTCGATCATCATCGATCAACATCGATCAGCATCGATCAACATCGATCAACATCGATCATCATTGATCATCATCGATCATCGTCGATCATCGTCGATCATCGTCGATCAACTTCGATCAACTTCGATCAAATTCGATCATCGTCGATCATCATCGATCATCATCGATCATCATCGATCATCATCTATCAACACCGATCATCATCGATGATCATCGATCAACACCGATCATCATCGATCATCATCGATCATCATCGATCATCATCGATCATCATCGATCATAATCGATCATCATCGATCAACATCGATCATCATCGATCATCATCGATCATCATCGATCATCATCGATCATCATCGATCATCGTCGATCATCATCGATCATTGTCGATCATTGTCGATCATCATCGATCAACATCGATCAGCATCGATCAACATCGATCAACATCGATCATCATCGATCATCATCGATCATCATCGATCAACATCGATCATCATCGATCATCATCGATCATCATCGATCATCATCGATCATCATCGATCATCATCGATCATCATCGATCAACATCGATCAACGTCGATCATCATCGATCATCATCGATCATCATCGATCATTATCGATCTTAATCGATCATCTGCGAGCATCATCGATCATCATCGATCATCATAGATCATCATCGATCATCATCGATCATCATCGATCATCATCGATCATTATCGATCATCATCGATCATCATCGATCATCATCGATCAACACAGATTATCATCGATCATCATCGATCATCATCGATCATCATCGATCATCATCATCATCATCGATCATCGTCGATCATCATCGATCATCATCGATCATCATCGATCATCATCGATCATCATCGATCATCATCGATAATCGTCGATCATCATCGATCATCATCTATCATCATCGATCATCATCGATCATCATCGATCAACATCGATCATCATCGATCATCATCGATCATCATCGATCATCGTCGATCATCATCGATCATCATCGATCATCATCGATCATCATCGTTCATCATCGATCGTCATCGATCATCATCGATCATCATCGATCGTCGTCGATCATCATCGATCATCATCGATCATCATCGATCATCATCGATCATCATCGATCATCATCGATCAACTTCGATCAAATTCGATCATCGTCGATCATCATCGATCATCATCGATCATCATCGATCATCATCTATCAACACCGATCATCATCGATCATCATCGATCAACACCGATCATCATCGATCATCATCGATCATCATCGATCATCATCGATCATCATCGATCATAATCGATCATCATCGATCAACATCGATCATCATCGATCATCATCGATCATCATCGATCATCATCGATCATCATCGATCAACATCGATCATCATCGATCATCATCGATCATCATCGATCATCATCGATCATAATCGATCATCATCGATCATCGTCGATCATCATCGATCAACGTCGATCATCATCGATCATCGTCGATCATCATCGATCAACATCGATCAGCATCGATCAACATCGATCAACATCGATCATCATCGATCATCATCGATCATCATCGATCAACATCGATCATCATCGATCATCATCGATCATCATCGATCATCATCGATCATCATCGATCATCATCGATCATCATCGATCAACATCGATCAACATCGATCATCATCGATCATCATCGATCGTCATCGATCATCATAGATCATCATCGATCATCATCGATTATCATCGATCAATATCGGTCATCATCGATCATCATCGATCTTCATCGATCATCTGCGAGCATCATCGATCATCATCGATCATCATCGATCATCACCGATCATCATCGATCATCATCGATCATCATCGTTCATCATCGATCGTCATCGATCATCATCGATCATCATCGATCATCGTCGATCATCATCGATCATCATCGATCATCATCGATCATCATCGATCATCATCGATCATCATCGATCAACTTCGATCAAATTCGGTCATCGTCGATCATCATCGATCATCATCAATCATCATCGATCATCATCTATCAACACCGATCATCATCGATCATCATCGATCAACACCGATCATCATCGATCATCATCGATCATCATCGATCATCATCGATCATAATCGATCATCATCGATCAACATCGATCATCATCGATCATCATCGATCATCATCGATCATCATCGATCAACATCGATCATCATCGATCATCATCGATCAACATCGATCATCATCGATCATCATCGATCATCATCGATCATCATCGATCATCATCGATCATCATCGATCATCATCGATCATCATCGATCAGCATCGATCATCATCGATCATCATCGATCATCATCGATCAACATCGATCATCATTGATCATCATCGATCATCGTCGATCATCGTCGATCAACTTCGATCAACTTCGATCAAATTCGATCATCGTCGATCATCATCGATCATCATCGATCATCATCGATCATCATCGATCAACATCGATCATCATCGATCATCATCGATCATCTGCGAGCATCATCGATCATCATCGATCATCATAGATCATCATCGATCATCATCGATCATCGTCGATCATCATCGATCATCATCGATCATCATCGATCATCATCGATCATATCGATCATCATGGATCATCATCGATAATTATCGATCAACATCGATCATCATCGATCATCATCGATCAACTTCGATCAACATCGATCATCATCGATCATCATCGATCATCATCGATCATCATCGATCATCATCGATCATCATCGATCATCATCGATCATCATCGATTAATTATCATCGATCATAATCGATCATCATCGATCATCATCGATCATCATCGATCATCATCGATCATCATCGTTCATCATCGATCGTCATCGATCATCATCGATCATCATCGATCATCGTCGATCATCATCGATCATCATCGATCATCATCGATCATCATCAATCATCATCGATCATCATCGATCAACTTCGATCAAATTCGATCAGCGTCGATCATCATCGATCATCATCGATCATCATCGATCATCATCTATCAACACCGATCATCATCGATCAACATCGATCATCATCGATCATCATCGATCATCATCGATCATCATCGATCAACATCGATCATCATCGATCATCATCGATCATCATCGATCATCATCGATCATCATCGATCATCTCATCGATCATCATCGATCATCATCGATCATCATCGATCATCATCGATCATCATCGATCATCGTCGATCATCGTCGATCAACTTCGATCAACTTCGATCAACTTCGATCAACTTCGATCATCGTCGATCATCGATCATCATCGATCATCATCGATCATCATCGATCATCATCGATCATCATCGATCATCATCGGTCATCATCGATCAACATCGATCATCATCGATCATCATCGATCAACATCGATCATCATCGATCATCATCGATCATCATCGATCATCATCGATCATCATCGATCATCATCGATCATCGTCGATCATCATCGATCATCATCGATCATCATCGATCATCATCGATCATCATCGATCATCATCGATCATCATCGATCATCATCGATCATCATCGATCATCATGGATCATCATCGATAATTATCGATCAACATCGATCATCATCGATCATCATCGATCAACTTCGATCAACATCGATCATCATCGATCATCATCGATCATCATCGATCATCATCGATCATCATCGATCATCATCGATCATCATCGATCATCATCGATCATCATCGATCATCATCGATTAATTATCATCGATCATTACCGATCATCATCGATCATCATCGATCATCATCGATCATCATCGATCATCATCGATCATCATCGATCATCATCGATCATCATCGATCATCATCGATCATCATCGTTCATCATCGATCGTCATCGATCATCATCGATCATCATCGATCATCGTCGATCATCGTCGATCATCATCGATCATCATCGATCTTCATCGATCAACATCGATCATCATCGATCATCATCGATCAACATCGATCATCATCGATCATCATCGATCATCATCGATCATCATCGATCATCATCGATCATCATCGATCATCATCGATCATCATCGATCATCATCGATCATCATCAGTGATCATCGATCATCATCGATCATCATCGATCAACATCGATCTACATAGATCATCATCAATCATCATCGATCATCATCGATCATCATCGATCATCATCGATCATCATCGATCATCATCGATCATCATCGATCATCATCGATCATCATCGATCATCATCGATCATCATCGATCATCATCGATCATCATCGATCATCATCGATCATCATCGATCATCATCGATCATCATCGATCATCATCGATCAACATCGATCATCATCGATCATCATCGATCATGATCGATCATCATCGATCATCATCGATCATCGTCGATCATCATCGATCATTGTCGATCATTGTCGATCATCATCGATCAACATCGATCAGCATCGATCAACATCGATCAACATCGATCATCATTGATCATCATCGATCATCGTCGATCATCGTCGATCATCGTCGATCAACTTCGATCAACTTCGATCAAATTCGATCATCGTCGATCATCATCGATCATCATCGATCATCATCGATCATCATCTATCAACACCGATCATCATCGATCATCATCGATCAACACCGATCATCATCGATCATCATCGATCATCATCGATCATCATCGATCATCATCGATCATAATCGATCATCATCGATCAACATCGATCATCATCGATCATCATCGATCATCATCGATCATCATCGATCATCATCGATCATCGTCGATCATCATCGATCATTGTCGATCATTGTCGATCATCATCGATCAACATCGATCAGCATCGATCAACATCGATCAACATCGATCATCATCGATCATCATCGATCATCATCGATCAACATCGATCATCATCGATCATCATCGATCATCATCGATCATCATCGATCATCATCGATCATCATCGATCATCATCGATCAACATCGATCAACGTCGATCATCATCGATCATCATCGATCATCATCGATCATCATCGATCTTAATCGATCATCTGCGAGCATCATCGATCATCATCGATCATCATAGATCATCATCGATCATCATCGATCATCATCGATCACCATCGATCATCATCGATCATCATCGATCATCATCGATCATCATCGATCATCATCGATCATCATCGATCAACACAGATTATCATCGATCATCATCGATCATCATCGATCATCATCGATCATCATCATCATCATCGATCATCGTCGATCATCATCGATCATCATCGATCATCATCGATCATCATCGATCATCATCGATCATCATCGATAATCGTCGATCATCATCGATCATCATCTATCATCATCGATCATCATCGATCATCATCGATCAACATCGATCATCATCGATCATCATCGATCATCATCGATCATCGTCGATCATCATCGATCATCATCGATCATCATCGATCATCATCGTTCATCATCGATCGTCATCGATCATCATCGATCATCATCGATCGTCGTCGATCATCATCGATCATCATCGATCATCATCGATCATCATCGATCATCATCGATCATCATCGATCAACTTCGATCAAATTCGATCATCGTCGATCATCATCGATCATCATCGATCATCATCGATCATCATCTATCAACACCGATCATCATCGATCATCATCGATCAACACCGATCATCATCGATCATCATCGATCATCATCGATCATCATCGATCATAATCGATCATCATCGATCAACATCGATCATCATCGATCATCATCGATCATCATCGATCATCATCGATCATCATCGATCAACATCGATCATCATCGATCATCATCGATCATCATCGATCATCATCGATCATAATCGATCATCATCGATCATCGTCGATCATCATCGATCATCGTCGATCATCATCGATCATCGTCGATCATCATCGATCAACATCGATCAGCATCGATCAACATCGATCAACATCGATCATCATCGATCATCATCGATCATCATCGATCAACATCGATCATCATCAATCAACATCGATCATCATCGATCATCATCGATCATCATCGATCATCATCGATCATCATCGATCATCATCGATCATCATCGATCAACATCGATCAACATCGATCATCATCGATCATCATCGATCATCATCGATCATCATCGATCATCATCGATCATCGTCGATCATCATCGATCATCATCGATCATCATCGATCATCATCGATCATCATCGATCATCATCGATCATCATCGATCAACTTCGATCAAATTCGATCATCGTCGATCATCATCGATCATCATCAATCATCATCGATCATCATCTATCAACACCGATCATCATCGATCATCATCGATCAACACCGATCATCATCGATCATCATCGATCATCATCGATCATCATCGATCATAATTGATCATCATCGATCAACATCGATCATCATCGATCATCATCGATCATCATCGATCATCATCGATCAACATCGATCATCATCGATCATCATCGATCATCATCGATCATCATCGATCATCATCGATCATCATCGATCATCATCGATCATCATCGAGCATCTCATCGATCATCATCGATCATCATCGATCATCATCGATCATCATCGATCATCGTCGATCATCGTCGATCAACTTCGATCAACTTCGATCAACTTCGATCATCGATCATCATCGATCATCATCGATCATCATCGATCATCATCGATCATCATCGATCATCATCGATCATCATCGATCATCATCGGTCATCATCGATCAACATCGATCATCATCGATCATCATCGATCGTCATCGATCATCATCGATCAACATCGATCATCATTGATCATCATCGATCAACATCGATCATCATCGATCATCATCGATCATCATCGATAATCATTGATCATCATCGATCATCATCGATTATCATCGATCAATATCGGTCATCATCGATCATCATCGAGCTTCATCGATCATCTGCGAGCATCATCGATCATCATCGATCATCATAGATCATCATCGATCATCATCGATCATCGTCGATCATCATCGATCATCATCGATCATCATCGATCATCATCGATCATATCGATCATCATGGATCATCATCGATAATTATCGATCAACATCGATCATCATCGATCATCATCGATCAACTTCGATCAACATCGATCATCATCGATCATCATCGATCATCATCGATCATCATCGATCATCATCGATCATCATCGATCATCATCGATTAATTATCATCGATCATTATCGATCATCATCGATCATCATCGATCATCATCGATCATCATCGATCATCATCGTTCATCATCGATCGTCATCGATCATCATCGATCATCATCGATCATCGTCGATCATCATCGATCATCATCGATCATCATCGATCATCATCAATCATCATCGATCATCATCGATCAACTTCGATCAAATTCGATCATCGTCGATCATCATCGATCATCATCGATCATCATCGATCATCATCTATCAACACCGATCATCATCGATCAACATCGATCATCATCGATCATCATCGATCATCATCGATCATCATCGATCAACATCGATCATCATCGATCATCATCGATCATCATCGATCATCATCGATCATCATCGATCATCTCATCGATCATCATCGATCATCATCGATCATCATCGATCATCATCGATCATCATCGATCATCGTCGATCATCGTCGATCAACTTCGATCAACTTCGATCAACTTCGATCATCGTCGATCATCGATCATCATCGATCATCATCGATCATCATCGATCATCATCGATCATCATCGATCATCATCGGTCATCATCGATCAACATCGATCATCATCGATCATCATCGATCAACATCGATCATCATCGATCATCATCGATCATCATCGATCATCATCGATCATCATCGATCATCATCGATCATCATCGATCATCATCGATCATCATCGATCAGCATCGATCATCATCGATCATCATCGATCATCATCGATCAACATCGATCATCATTGATCATCATCGATCATCGTCGATCATCGTCGATCAACTTCGATCAACTTCGATCAAATTCGATCATCGTCGATCATCATCGATCATCATCGATCATCATCGATCATCATCGATCAACATCGATCATCATCGATCATCATCGATCAACATCGATCATCATCGATCATCATCGATCATCATCGATAATCATTGATTATCATCGATCATCATCGATTATCATCGATCAATATCGGTCATCATCGATCATCATCGAGCTTCATCGATCATCTGCGAGCATCATCGATCATCATCGATCATCATAGATCATCATCGATCATCATCGATCATCATCGATCATCATCAGTGATCATCGATCATCATCGATCATCATCGATCAACATCGATCTACATAGATCATCATCAATCATCATCGATCATCATCGATCATCATCGATCATCATCGATCATCATCGATCATCATCGATCATCATCGATCATCATCGATCATCATCGATCATCATCGATCATCATCGATCATCATCGATCATCATCGATCATCATCGATCATCATCGATCATCATCGATCAACATCGATCATCATCGATCATCATCGATCATCATCGATCATCATCGATCATCATCGATCATCGTCGATCATCATCGATCATTGTCGATCATTGTCGATCATCATCGATCAACATCGATCAGCATCGATCAACATCGATCAACATCGATCATCATTGATCATCATCGATCATCGTCGATCATCGTCGATCATCGTCGATCAACTTCGATCAACTTCGATCAAATTCGATCATCGTCGATCATCATCGATCATCATCGATCATCATCGATCATCATCTATCAACACCGATCATCATCGATGATCATCGATCAACACCGATCATCATCGATCATCATCGATCATCATCGATCATCATCGATCATCATCGATCATAATCGATCATCATCGATCAACATCGATCATCATCGATCATCATCGATCATCATCGATCATCATCGATCATCATCGATCATCGTCGATCATCATCGATCATTGTCGATCATTGTCGATCATCATCGATCAACATCGATCAGCATCGATCAACATCGATCAACATCGATCATCATCGATCATCATCGATCATCATCGATCAACATCGATCATCATCGATCATCATCGATCATCATCGATCATCATCGATCATCATCGATCATCATCGATCATCATCGATCAACATCGATCAACGTCGATCATCATCGATCATCATCGATCATCATCGATCATTATCGATCTTAATCGATCATCTGCGAGCATCATCGATCATCATCGATCATCATCGATCATCATCGATCATCATCGGTCATCATCGATCAACATCGATCATCATCGATCATCATCGATCAACATCGATCATCATCGATCATCATCGATCATCATCGATCATCATCGATCATCATCGATCATCATCGATCATCATCGATCATCATCGATCATCATTGATCATCATCGATCATCGTCGATCATCGTCGATCAACTTCGATCAACTTCGATCAAATTCGATCATCGTCGATCGTCATCGATCATCATCGATCAACATCGATCATCATTGATCATCATCGATCAACATCGATCATCATCGATCATCATCGATCATCATCGATAATCATTGATCATCATCGATCATCATCGATTATCATCGATCAATATCGGTCATCATCGATCATCATCGAGCTTCATCGATCATCTGCGAGCATCATCGATCATCATCGATCATCATAGATCATCATCGATCATCATCGATCATCGTCGATCATCATCGATCATCATCGATCATCATCGATCATCATCGATCATATCGATCATCATGGATCATCATCGATAATTATCGATCAACATCGATCATCATCGATCATCATCGATCAACTTCGATCAACATCGATCATCATCGATCATCATCGATCATCATCGATCATCATCGATCATCATCGATCATCATCGATCATCATCGATTAATTATCATCGATCATTATCGATCATCATCGATCATCATCGATCATCATCGATCATCATCGATCATCATCGTTCATCATCGATCGTCATCGATCATCATCGATCATCATCGATCATCGTCGATCATCATCGATCATCATCGATCATCATCGATCATCATCAATCATCATCGATCATCATCGATCAACTTCGATCAAATTCGATCATCGTCGATCATCATCGATCATCATCGATCATCATCGATCATCATCTATCAACACCGATCATCATCGATCAACATCGATCATCATCGATCATCATCGATCATCATCGATCATCATCGATCAACATCGATCATCATCGATCATCATCGATCATCATCGATCATCATCGATCATCATCGATCATCTCATCGATCATCATCGATCATCATCGATCATCATCGATCATCATCGATCATCATCGATCATCGTCGATCATCGTCGATCAACTTCGATCAACTTCGATCAACTTCGATCATCGTCGATCATCGATCATCATCGATCATCATCGATCATCATCGATCATCATCGATCATCATCGATCATCATCGGTCATCATCGATCAACATCGATCATCATCGATCATCATCGATCAACATCGATCATCATCGATCATCATCGATCATCATCGATCATCATCGATCATCATCGATCATCATCGATCATCATCGATCATCATCGATCATCATCGATCAGCATCGATCATCATCGATCATCATCGATCATCATCGATCAACATCGATCATCATTGATCATCATCGATCATCGTCGATCATCGTCGATCAACTTCGATCAACTTCGATCAAATTCGATCATCGTCGATCATCATCGATCATCATCGATCATCATCGATCATCATCGATCAACATCGATCATCATCGATCATCATCGATCAACATCGATCATCATCGATCATCATCGATCATCATCGATAATCATTGATTATCATCGATCATCATCGATTATCATCGATCAATATCGGTCATCATCGATCATCATCGAGCTTCATCGATCATCTGCGAGCATCATCGATCATCATCGATCATCATAGATCATCATCGATCATCATCGATCATCATCGATCATCATCAGTGATCATCGATCATCATCGATCATCATCGATCAACATCGATCTACATAGATCATCATCAATCATCATCGATCATCATCGATCATCATCGATCATCATCGATCATCATCGATCATCATCGATCATCATCGATCATCATCGATCATCATCGATCATCATCGATCATCATCGATCATCATCGATCATCATCGATCATCATCGATCATCATCGATCATCATCGATCATCATCGATCATCATCGATCATCATCGATCAACATCGATCATCATCGATCATCATCGATCATCATCGATCATCATCGATCATCATCGATCATCGTCGATCATCATCGATCATTGTCGATCATTGTCGATCATCATCGATCAACATCGATCAGCATCGATCAACATCGATCAACATCGATCATCATTGATCATCATCGATCATCGTCGATCATCGTCGATCATCGTCGATCAACTTCGATCAACTTCGATCAAATTCGATCATCGTCGATCATCATCGATCATCATCGATCATCATCGATCATCATCTATCAACACCGATCATCATCGATGATCATCGATCAACACCGATCATCATCGATCATCATCGATCATCATCGATCATCATCGATCATCATCGATCATAATCGATCATCATCGATCAACATCGATCATCATCGATCATCATCGATCATCATCGATCATCATCGATCATCATCGATCATCGTCGATCATCATCGATCATTGTCGATCATTGTCGATCATCATCGATCAACATCGATCAGCATCGATCAACATCGATCAACATCGATCATCATCGATCATCATCGATCATCATCGATCAACATCGATCATCATCGATCATCATCGATCATCATCGATCATCATCGATCATCATCGATCATCATCGATCATCATCGATCAACATCGATCAACGTCGATCATCATCGATCATCATCGATCATCATCGATCATTATCGATCTTAATCGATCATCTGCGAGCATCATCGATCATCATCGATCATCATAGATCATCATCGATCATCATCGATCATCATCGATCATCATCGATCATCATCGATCATCATCGATCATCATCGATCATCATCGATCATCATCGATCAACATCGATCATCATCGATCATCATCGATCATCATCGATCATCATCGATCATCATCGATCATCGTCGATCATCATCGATCATTGTCGATCATTGTCGATCATCATCGATCAACATCGATCAGCATCGTTCAACATCGATCAACATCGATCATCATTGATCATCATCGATCATCGTCGATCATCGTCGATCATCGTCGATCAACTTCGATCAACTTCGATCAAATTCGATCATCGTCGATCATCATCGATCATCATCGATCATCATCGATCATCATCTATCAACACCGATCATCATCGATGATCATCGATCAACACCGATCATCATCGATCATCATCGATCATCATCGATCATCATCGATCATCATCGATCATAATCGATCATCATCGATCAACATCGATCATCATCGATCATCATCGATCATCATCGATCATCATCGATCATCATCGATCATCGTCGATCATCATCGATCATTGTCGATCATTGTCGATCATCATCGATCAACATCGATCAGCATCGATCAACATCGATCAACATCGATCATCATCGATCATCATCGATCATCATCGATCAACATCGATCATCATCGATCATCATCGATCATCATCGATCATCATCGATCATCATCGATCATCATCGATCATCATCGATCAACATCGATCAACGTCGATCATCATCGATCATCATCGATCATCATCGATCATTATCGATCTTAATCGATCATCTGCGAGCATCATCGATCATCATCGATCATCATAGATCATCATCGATCATCATCGATCACCATCGATCATCATCGATCATCATCGATCATTATCGATCATCATCGATCATCATCGATCATCATCGATCAACACAGATTATCATCGATCATCATCGATCATCATCGATCATCATCGATCATCATCATCATCATCGATCATCGTCGATCATCATCGATCATCATCGATCATCATCGATAATCGTCGATCATCATCGATCATCATCTATCATCATCGATCATCATCGATCATCATCGATCAACATCGATCATCATCGATCATCATCGATCATCATCGATCATCGTCGATCATCATCGATCATCATCGATCATCATCGATCATCATCGTTCATCATCGATCGTCATCGATCATCATCGATCATCATCGATCGTCGTCGATCATCATCGATCATCATCGATCATCATCGATCATCATCGATCATCATCGATCATCATCGATCAACTTCGATCAAATTCGATCATCGTCGATCATCATCGATCATCATCGATCATCATCGATCATCATCTATCAACACCGATCATCATCGATCATCATCGATCAACACCGATCATCATCGATCATCATCGATCATCATCGATCATCATCGATCATAATCGATCATCATCGATCAACATCGATCATCATCGATCATCATCGATCATCATCGATCATCATCGATCATCATCGATCAACATCGATCATCATCGATCATCATCGATCATCATCGATCATCATCGATCATAATCGATCATCATCGATCATCGTCGATCATCATCGATCATCGTCGATCATCATCGATCATCGTCGATCATCATCGATCAACATCGATCAGCATCGATCAACATCGATCAACATCGATCATCATCGATCATCATCGATCATCATCGATCAACATCGATCATCATCGATCATCATCGATCATCATCGATCATCATCGATCATCATCGATCATCATCGATCATCATCGATCAACATCGATCAACATCGATCATCATCGATCATCATCGATCATCATCGATTATCATCGATCGTCATCGATCATCATAGATCATCATCGATCATCATCGATTATCATCGATCAATATCGGTCATCATCGATCATCATCGATCTTCATCGATCATCTGCGAGCATCATCGATCATCATCGATCATCATCGATCATCATCGATCATCATCGATCATCATCGATCATCATCGTTCATCATCGATCGTCATCGATCATCATCGATCATCATCGATCATCGTCGATCATCATCGATCATCATCGATCATCATCGATCATCATCGATCATCATCGATCATCATCGATCAACTTCGATCAAATTCGATCATCGTCGATCATCATCGATCATCATCAATCATCATCGATCATCATCTATCAACACCGATCATCATCGATCATCATCGATCAACACCGATCATCATCGATCATCATCGATCATCATCGATCATCATCGATCATAATCGATCATCATCGATCAACATCGATCATCATCGATCATCATCGATCATCATCGATCATCATCGATCAACATCGATCATCATCGATCATCATCGATCAACATCGATCATCATCGATCATCATCGATCATCATCGATCATCATCGATCATCATCGATCATCATCGATCATCATCGATCATCATCGATCAGCATCGATCATCATCGATCATCATCGATCATCATCGATCAACATCGATCATCATTGATCATCATCGATCATCGTCGATCATCGTCGATCAACTTCGATCAACTTCGATCAAATTCGATCATCGTCGATCATCATCGATCATCATCGATCATCATCGATCATCATCGATCAACATCGATCATCATCGATCATCATCGATCATCTGCGAGCATCATCGATCATCATCGATCATCATAGATCATCATCGATCATCATCGATCATCGTCGATCATCATCGATCATCATCGATCATCATCGATCATCATCGATCATATCGATCATCATGGATCATCATCGATAATTATCGATCAACATCGATCATCATCGATCATCATCGATCAACTTCGATCAACATCGATCATCATCGATCATCATCGATCATCATCGATCATCATCGATCATCATCGATCATCATCGATCATCATCGATTAATTATCATCGATCATTATCGATCATCATCGATCATCATCGATCATCATCGATCATCATCGATCATCATCGTTCATCATCGATCGTCATCGATCATCATCGATCATCATCGATCATCGTCGATCATCATCGATCATCATCGATCATCATCGATCATCATCAATCATCATCGATCATCATCGATCAACTTCGATCAAATTCGATCATCGTCGATCATCATCGATCATCATCGATCATCATCGATCATCATCTATCAACACCGATCATCATCGATCAACATCGATCATCATCGATCATCATCGATCATCATCGATCATCATCGATCAACATCGATCATCATCGATCATCATCGATCATCATCGATCATCATCGATCATCATCGATCATCTCATCGATCATCATCGATCATCATCGATCATCATCGATCATCGTCGATCATCGTCGATCAACTTCGATCAACTTCGATCAACTTCGATCATCGTCGATCATCGATCATCATCGATCATCATCGATCATCATCGATCATCATCGATCATCATCGATCATCATCGGTCATCATCGATCAACATCGATCATCATCGATCATCATCGATCAACATCGATCATCATCGATCATCGTCGATCATCATCGATCATTGTCGATCATTGTCGATCATCATCGATCAACATCGATCAGCATCGATCAACATCGATCAACATCGATCATCATTGATCATCATCGATCATCGTCGATCATCGTCGATCATCGTCGATCAACTTCGATCAACTTCGATCAAATTCGATCATCGTCGATCATCATCGATCATCATCGATCATCATCGATCATCATCTATCAACACCGATCATCATCGATGATCATCGATCAACACCGATCATCATCGATCATCATCGATCATCATCGATCATCATCGATCATCATCGATCATAATCGATCATCATCGATCAACATCGATCATCATCGATCATCATCGATCATCATCGATCATCATCGATCATCATCGATCATCGTCGATCATCATCGATCATTGTCGATCATTGTCGATCATCATCGATCAACATCGATCAGCATCGATCAACATCGATCAACATCGATCATCATCGATCATCATCGATCATCATCGATCAACATCGATCATCATCGATCATCATCGATCATCATCGATCATCATCGATCATCATCGATCATCATCGATCATCATCGATCAACATCGATCAACGTCGATCATCATCGATCATCATCGATCATCATCGATCATTATCGATCTTAATCGATCATCTGCGAGCATCATCGATCATCATCGATCATCATAGATCATCATCGATCATCATCGATCATCATCGATCATCATCGATCATCATCGATCATCATCGATCATCATCGATCATCATCGATCATCATCGATCAACATCGATCATCATCGATCATCATCGATCATCATCGATCATCATCGATCATCATCGATCATCGTCGATCATCATCGATCATTGTCGATCATTGTCGATCATCATCGATCAACATCGATCAGCATCGATCAACATCGATCAACATCGATCATCATTGATCATCATCGATCATCGTCGATCATCGTCGATCATCGTCGATCAACTTCGATCAACTTCGATCAAATTCGATCATCGTCGATCATCATCGATCATCATCGATCATCATCGATCATCATCTATCAACACCGATCATCATCGCTGATCATCGATCAACACCGATCATCATCGATCATCATCGATCATCATCGATCATCATCGATCATCATCGATCATAATCGATCATCATCGATCAACATCGATCATCATCGATCATCATCGATCATCATCGATCATCATCGATCATCATCGATCATCGTCGATCATCATCGATCATTGTCGATCATTGTCGATCATCATCGATCAACATCGATCAGCATCGATCAACATCGATCAACATCGATCATCATCGATCATCATCGATCATCATCGATCAACATCGATCATCATCGATCATCATCGATCATCATCGATCATCATCGATCATCATCGATCATCATCGATCATCATCGATCAACATCGATCAACGTCGATCATCATCGATCATCATCGATCATCATCGATCATTATCGATCTTAATCGATCATCTGCGAGCATCATCGATCATCATCGATCACCATCGATCATCATCGATCATCATCGATCATTATCGATCATCATCGATCATCATCGATCATCATCGATCATCATCGATCATCATCGATCATATCGATCATCATGGATCATCATCGATAATTATCGATCAACATCGATCATCGTCGATCAACTTCGATCAACTTCGATCAAATTCGATCATCGTCGATCATCATCGATCATCATCGATCAACATCGATCATCATTGATCATCATCGATCAACATCGATCATCATCGATCATCATCGATCATCATCGATTGATTATTATTGATCATCATCGATCATCATCGATTATCATCGATCAATATCGGTCATCATCGATCATCATCGAGCTTCATCGATCATCTGCGAGCATCATCGATCATCATCGATCATCATAGATCATCATCGATCATCATCGATCATCGTCGATCATCATCGATCATCATCGATCATCATCGATCATCATCGATCATATCGATCATCATGGATCATCATCGATAATTATCGATCAACATCGATCATCATCGATCATCATCGATCAACTTCGATCAACATCGATCATCATCGATCATCATCGATCATCATCGATCATCATCGATCATCATCGATCATCATCGATCATCATCGATCATCATCGATTAATTATCATCGATCATTATCGATCATCATCGATCATCATCGATCATCATCGATCATCATCGATCATCATCGATCATCATCGTTCATCATCGATCGTCATCGATCATCATCGATCATCATCGATCATCGTCGATCATCATCGATCATCATCGATCATCATCGATCATCATCAATCATCATCGATCATCATCGATCAACTTCGATCAAATTCGATCATCGTCGATCATCATCGATCATCATCGATCATAATCGATCATCATCTATCAACACCGATCATCATCGATCAACATCGATCATCATCGATCATCATCGATCATCATCGATCATCATCGATCAACATCGATCTTCATCGATCATCATCGATCATCATCGATCATCATCGATCATCATCGATCATCTCATCGATCATCATCGATCATCATCGATCATCATCGATCATCATCGATCATCATCGATCATCGTCGATCATCGTCGATCAACTTCGATCAACTTCGATCAACTTCGATCATCGTCGATCATCGATCATCATCGATCATCATCGATCATCATCGATCATCATCGATCATCATCGATCATCATCGGTCATCATCGATCAACATCGATCATCATCGATCATCATCGATCAACATCGATCATCATCGATCATCATCGATCATCATCGATCATCATCGATCATCATCGATCATCATCGATCATCATCGATCATCATCGATCATCATCGATCAGCATCGATCATCATCGATCATCATCGATCATCATCGATCAACATCGATCATCATTGATCATCATCGATCATCGTCGATCATCGTCGATCAACTTCGATCAACTTCGATCAAATTCGATCATCGTCGATCATCATCGATCATCATCGATCATCATCGATCATCATCGATCAACATCGATCATCATCGATCATCATCGATCAACATCGATCATCATCGATCATCATCGATCATCATCGATCATCATCGATCATCATCGATCATCATCGATCATCATCGATCATCATCGATCAGCATCGATCATCATCGATCATCATCGATCATCATCGATCAACATCGATCATCATTGATCATCATCGATCATCGTCGATCATCGTCGATCAACTTCGATCAACTTCGATCAAATTCGATCATCGTCGATCATCATCGATCATCATCGATCATCATCGATCATCATCGATCAACATCGATCACCATCGATCATCATCGATCATCATCGATCATCATCGATCATCATCGATCATCATCGATCAACACCGATCATCATCGATCATCATCGATCAACACAGATCATCATCGATCATCATCGATCATCATCGATCATCATCGATCATCATCGATCATCATCGATCATCGTCGATCATCATCGATCATCATCGATCATCATCGATCATCATCGATCATCATCGATCATCATCGATCATCATCGATCATCATCGATCATCATGGATCATCATCGATAATTATCGATCAACATCGATCATCATCGATCATCATCGATCAACTTCGATCAACATCGATCATCATCGATCATCATCGATCATCATCGATCATCATCGATCATCATCGATCATCATCGATCATCATCGATCATCATCGATCATCATCGATCATCATCGATTAATTATCATCGATCATTACCGATCATCATCGATCATCATCGATCATCATCGATCATCATCGATCATCATCGATCATCATCGATCATCATCGATCATCATCGATCATCATCGATCATCATCGATCATCATCGTTCATCATCGATCGTCATCGATCATCATCGATCATCATCGATCATCGTCGATCATCGTCGATCATCATCGATCATCATCGATCTTCATCGATCAACATCGATCATCATCGATCATCATCGATCAACATCGATCATCATCGATCATCATCGATCATCATCGATCATCATCGATCATCATCGATCATCATCGATCATCATCGATCATCATCGATCATCATCGATCATCATCAGTGATCATCGATCATCATCGATCATCATCGATCAACATCGATCTACATTGATCATCATCAATCATCATCGATCATCATCGATCATCATCGATCATCATCGATCATCATCGATCATCATCGATCATCATCGATCATCATCGATCATCATCGATCATCATCGATCATCATCGATCATCATCGATCATCATCGATCATCATCGATCATCATCGATCATCATCGATCATCATCGATCATCATCGATCATCATCGATCATCATCGATCATCATCGATCAACATCGATCATCATCGATCATCATCGATCATCATCGATCATCATCGATCATCATCGATCATCGTCGATCATCATCGATCATTGTCGATCATTGTCGATCATCATCGATCAACATCGATCAGCATCGATCAACATCGATCAACATCGATCATCATTGATCATCATCGATCATCGTCGATCATCGTCGATCATCGTCGATCAACTTCGATCAACTTCGATCAAATTCGATCATCGTCGATCATCATCGATCATCATCGATCATCATCGATCATCATCTATCAACACCGATCATCATCGATCATCATCGATCAACACCGATCATCATCGATCATCATCGATCATCATCGATCATCATCGATCATCATCGATCATAATCGATCATCATCGATCAACATCGATCATCATCGATCATCATCGATCATCATCGATCATCATCGATCATCATCGATCATCGTCGATCATCATCGATCATTGTCGATCATTGTCGATCATCATCGATCAACATCGATCAGCATCGATCAACATCGATCAACATCGATCATCATCGATCATCATCGATCATCATCGATCAACATCGATCATCATCGATCATCATCGATCATCATCGATCATCATCGATTATCATCGATCATCATCGATCATCATCGATCAACATCGATCAACGTCGATCATCATCGATCATCATCGATCATCATCGATCATCATCGATCTTAATCGATCATCTGCGAGCATCATCGATCATCATCGATCATCATCGATCATCATCGATCATCATCGATCATCATCGATCATCATCGATCATCATCGATCAACATCGATCATCATCGATCATCATCGATCATCATCGATCATCATCGATCATCATCGATCATCGTCGATCATCATCGATCATTGTCGATCATTGTCGATCATCATCGATCAACATCGATCAGCATCGATCAACATCGATCAACATCGATCATCATTGATCATCATCGATCATCGTCGATCATCGTCGATCATCGTCGATCAACTTCGATCAACTTCGATCAAATTCGATCATCGTCGATCATCATCGATCATCATCGATCATCATCGATCATCATCTATCAACACCGATCATCATCGCTGATCATCGATCAACACCGATCATCATCGATCATCATCGATCATCATCGATCATCATCGATCATCATCGATCATAATCGATCATCATCGATCAACATCGATCATCATCGATCATCATCGATCATCATCGATCATCATCGATCATCATCGATCATCGTCGATCATCATCGATCATTGTCGATCATTGTCGATCATCATCGATCAACATCGATCAGCATCGATCAACATCGATCAACATCGATCATCATCGATCATCATCGATCATCATCGATCAACATCGATCATCATCGATCATCATCGATCATCATCGATCATCATCGATCATCATCGATCATCATCGATCATCATCGATCAACATCGATCAACGTCGATCATCATCGATCATCATCGATCATCATCGATCATTATCGATCTTAATCGATCATCTGCGAGCATCATCGATCATCATCGATCACCATCGATCATCATCGATCATCATCGATCATTATCGATCATCATCGATCATCATCGATCATCATCGATCATCATCGATCATCATCGATCATATCGATCATCATGGATCATCATCGATAATTATCGATCAACATCGATCATCGTCGATCAACTTCGATCAACTTCGATCAAATTCGATCATCGTCGATCATCATCGATCATCATCGATCAACATCGATCATCATTGATCATCATCGATCAACATCGATCATCATCGATCATCATCGATCATCATCGATTGATTATTATTGATCATCATCGATCATCATCGATTATCATCGATCAATATCGGTCATCATCGATCATCATCGAGCTTCATCGATCATCTGCGAGCATCATCGATCATCATCGATCATCATAGATCATCATCGATCATCATCGATCATCGTCGATCATCATCGATCATCATCGATCATCATCGATCATCATCGATCATATCGATCATCATGGATCATCATCGATAATTATCGATCAACATCGATCATCATCGATCATCATCGATCAACTTCGATCAACATCGATCATCATCGATCATCATCGATCATCATCGATCATCATCGATCATCATCGATCATCATCGATCATCATCGATCATCATCGATTAATTATCATCGATCATTATCGATCATCATCGATCATCATCGATCATCATCGATCATCATCGATCATCATCGATCATCATCGTTCATCATCGATCGTCATCGATCATCATCGATCATCATCGATCATCGTCGATCATCATCGATCATCATCGATCATCATCGATCATCATCAATCATCATCGATCATCATCGATCAACTTCGATCAAATTCGATCATCGTCGATCATCATCGATCATCATCGATCATAATCGATCATCATCTATCAACACCGATCATCATCGATCAACATCGATCATCATCGATCATCATCGATCATCATCGATCATCATCGATCAACATCGATCTTCATCGATCATCATCGATCATCATCGATCATCATCGATCATCATCGATCATCTCATCGATCATCATCGATCATCATCGATCATCATCGATCATCATCGATCATCATCGATCATCGTCGATCATCGTCGATCAACTTCGATCAACTTCGATCAACTTCGATCATCGTCGATCATCGATCATCATCGATCATCATCGATCATCATCGATCATCATCGATCATCATCGATCATCATCGGTCATCATCGATCAACATCGATCATCATCGATCATCATCGATCAACATCGATCATCATCGATCATCATCGATCATCATCGATCATCATCGATCATCATCGATCATCATCGATCATCATCGATCATCATCGATCATCATCGATCAGCATCGATCATCATCGATCATCATCGATCATCATCGATCAACATCGATCATCATTGATCATCATCGATCATCGTCGATCATCGTCGATCAACTTCGATCAACTTCGATCAAATTCGATCATCGTCGATCATCATCGATCATCATCGATCATCATCGATCATCATCGATCAACATCGATCATCATCGATCATCATCGATCAACATCGATCATCATCGATCATCATCGATCATCATCGATCATCATCGATCATCATCGATCATCATCGATCATCATCGATCATCATCGATCAGCATCGATCATCATCGATCATCATCGATCATCATCGATCAACATCGATCATCATTGATCATCATCGATCATCGTCGATCATCGTCGATCAACTTCGATCAACTTCGATCAAATTCGATCATCGTCGATCATCATCGATCATCATCGATCATCATCGATCATCATCGATCAACATCGATCACCATCGATCATCATCGATCATCATCGATCATCATCGATCATCATCGATCATCATCGATCAACACCGATCATCATCGATCATCATCGATCAACACAGATCATCATCGATCATCATCGATCATCATCGATCATCATCGATCATCATCGATCATCATCGATCATCATCGATCATCGTCGATCATCATCGATCATCATCGATCATCATCGATCATCATCGATCATCATCGATCATCATCGATCATCATCGATCATCATCGATCATCATGGATCATCATCGATAATTATCGATCAACATCGATCATCATCGATCATCATCGATCAACTTCGATCAACATCGATCATCATCGATCATCATCGATCATCATCGATCATCATCGATCATCATCGATCATCATCGATCATCATCGATCATCATCGATCATCATCGATCATCATCGATTAATTATCATCGATCATTACCGATCATCATCGATCATCATCGATCATCATCGATCATCATCGATCATCATCGATCATCATCGATCATCATCGATCATCATCGATCATCATCGATCATCATCGATCATCATCGTTCATCATCGATCGTCATCGATCATCATCGATCATCATCGATCATCGTCGATCATCGTCGATCATCATCGATCATCATCGATCTTCATCGATCAACATCGATCATCATCGATCATCATCGATCAACATCGATCATCATCGATCATCATCGATCATCATCGATCATCATCGATCATCATCGATCATCATCGATCATCATCGATCATCATCGATCATCATCGATCATCATCAGTGATCATCGATCATCATCGATCATCATCGATCAACATCGATCTACATTGATCATCATCAATCATCATCGATCATCATCGATCATCATCGATCATCATCGATCATCATCGATCATCATCGATCATCATCGATCATCATCGATCATCATCGATCATCATCGATCATCATCGATCATCATCGATCATCATCGATCATCATCGATCATCATCGATCATCATCGATCATCATCGATCATCATCGATCATCATCGATCATCATCGATCAACATCGATCATCATCGATCATCATCGATCATCATCGATCATCATCGATCATCATCGATCATCGTCGATCATCATCGATCATTGTCGATCATTGTCGATCATCATCGATCAACATCGATCAGCATCGATCAACATCGATCAACATCGATCATCATTGATCATCATCGATCATCGTCGATCATCGTCGATCATCGTCGATCAACTTCGATCAACTTCGATCAAATTCGATCATCGTCGATCATCATCGATCATCATCGATCATCATCGATCATCATCTATCAACACCGATCATCATCGATCATCATCGATCAACACCGATCATCATCGATCATCATCGATCATCATCGATCATCATCGATCATCATCGATCATAATCGATCATCATCGATCAACATCGATCATCATCGATCATCATCGATCATCATCGATCATCATCGATCATCATCGATCATCGTCGATCATCATCGATCATTGTCGATCATTGTCGATCATCATCGATCAACATCGATCAGCATCGATCAACATCGATCAACATCGATCATCATCGATCATCATCGATCATCATCGATCAACATCGATCATCATCGATCATCATCGATCATCATCGATCATCATCGATCATCATCGATCATCATCGATCATCATCGATCAACATCGATCAACGTCGATCATCATCGATCATCATCGATCATCATCGATCATCATCGATCTTAATCGATCATCTGCGAGCATCATCGATCATCATCGATCATCATAGATCATCATCGATCATCATCGATCATCATCGATCACCATCGATCATCATCGATCATCATCGATCATCATCGATCATCATCGATCATCATCGATCATCATCGATCAACACAGATTATCATCGATCATCATCGATCATCATCGATCATCATCGATCATCATCATCATCATCGATCATCGTCGATCATCATCGATCATCATCGATCATCATCGATCATCATCGATCATCATCGATCATCATCGATCATCATCGATAATCGTCGATCATCATCGATCATCATCTATCATCATCGATCATCATCGATCATCATCGATCAACATCGATCATCATCGATCATCATCGATCATCATCGATCATCGTCGATCATCATCGATCATCATCGATCATCATCGATCATCATCGTTCATCATCGATCGTCATCGATCATCATCGATCATCATCGATCGTCGTCGATCATCATCGATCATCATCGATCATCATCGATCATCATCGATCATCATCGATCATCATCGATCAACTTCGATCAAATTCGATCATCGTCGATCATCATCGATCATCATCGATCATCATCGATCATCATCTATCAACACCGATCATCATCGATCATCATCGATCAACACCGATCATCATCGATCATCATCGATCATCATCGATCATCATCGATCATAATCGATCATCATCGATCAACATCGATCATCATCGATCATCATCGATCATCATCGATCATCATCGATCATCATCGATCAACATCGATCATCATCGATCATCATCGATCATCATCGATCATCATCGATCATAATCGATCATCATCGATCATCGTCGATCATCATCGATCATCGTCGATCATCATCGATCATCGTCGATCATCATCGATCAACATCGATCAGCATCGATCAACATCGATCAACATCGATCATCATCGATCATCATCGATCATCATCGATCAACATCGATCATCATCGATCATCATCGATCATCATCGATCATCATCGATCATCATCGATCATCATCGATCATCATCGATCAACATCGATCAACATCGATCATCATCGATCATCATCGATCATCATCGATTATCATCGATCGTCATCGATCATCATAGATCATCATCGATCATCATCGATTATCATCGATCAATATCGGTCATCATCGATCATCATCGATCTTCATCGATCATCTGCGAGCATCATCGATCATCATCGATCATCATCGATCATCATCGATCATCATCGATCATCATCGATCATCATCGTTCATCATCGATCGTCATCGATCATCATCCATCATCATCGATCATCGTCGATCATCATCGATCATCATCGATCATCATCGATCATCATCGATCATCATCGATCAACTTCGATCAAATTCGATCATCGTCGATCATCATCGATCATCATCAATCATCATCGATCATCATCTATCAACACCGATCATCATCGATCATCATCGATCAACACCGATCATCATCGATCATCATCGATCATCATCGATCATCATCGATCATAATTGATCATCATCGATCAACATCGATCATCATCGATCATCATCGATCATCATCGATCATCATCGATCAACATCGATCATCATCGATCATCATCGATCATCATCGATCATCATCGATCATCATCGATCATCATCGATCATCATCGATCATCATCGAGCATCTCATCGATCATCATCGATCATCATCGATCATCATCGATCATCATCGATCATCGTCGATCATCGTCGATCAACTTCGATCAACTTCGATCAACTTCGATCATCGATCATCATCGATCATCATCGATCATCATCGATCATCATCGATCATCATCGATCATCATCGATCATCATCGATCATCATCGATCATCATCGGTCATCATCGATCAACATCGATCATCATCGATCATCATCGATCAACATCGATCATCATCGATCATCATCGATCATCATCGATCATCATCGATCATCATCGATCATCATCGATCATCATCGATCATCATCGATCATCATTGATCATCATCGATCATCGTCGATCATCGTCGATCAACTTCGATCAACTTCGATCAAATTCGATCATCGTCGATCGTCATCGATCATCATCGATCAACATCGATCATCATTGATCATCATCGATCAACATCGATCATCATCGATCATCATCGATCATCATCGATAATCATTGATCATCATCGATCATCATCGATTATCATCGATCAATATCGGTCATCATCGATCATCATCGAGCTTCATCGATCATCTGCGAGCATCATCGATCATCATCGATCATCATAGATCATCATCGATCATCATCGATCATCGTCGATCATCATCGATCATCATCGATCATCATCGATCATCATCGATCATATCGATCATCATGGATCATCATCGATAATTATCGATCAACATCGATCATCATCGATCATCATCGATCAACTTCGATCAACATCGATCATCATCGATCATCATCGATCATCATCGATCATCATCGATCATCATCGATCATCATCGATCATCATCGATTAATTATCATCGATCATTATCGATCATCATCGATCATCATCGATCATCATCGATCATCATCGATCATCATCGTTCATCATCGATCGTCATCGATCATCATCGATCATCATCGATCATCGTCGATCATCATCGATCATCATCGATCATCATCGATCATCATCAATCATCATCGATCATCATCGATCAACTTCGATCAAATTCGATCATCGTCGATCATCATCGATCATCATCGATCATCATCGATCATCATCTATCAACACCGATCATCATCGATCAACATCGATCATCATCGATCATCATCGATCATCATCGATCATCATCGATCAACATCGATCATCATCGATCATCATCAATCATCATCGATCATCATCGATCATCATCGATCATCTCATCGATCATCATCGATCATCATCGATCATCATCGATCATCATCGATCATCATCGATCATCGTCGATCATCGTCGATCAACTTCGATCAACTTCGATCAACTTCGATCATCGTCGATCATCGATCATCATCGATCATCATCGATCATCATCGATCATCATCGATCATCATCGATCATCATCGGTCATCATCGATCAACATCGATCATCATCGATCATCATCGATCAACATCGATCATCATCGATCATCATCGATCATCATCGATCATCATCGATCATCATCGATCATCATCGATCATCATCGATCATCATCGATCATCATCGATCAGCATCGATCATCATCGATCATCATCGATCATCATCGATCAACATCGATCATCATTGATCATCATCGATCATCGTCGATCATCGTCGATCAACTTCGATCAACTTCGATCAAATTCGATCATCGTCGATCATCATCGATCATCATCGATCATCATCGATCATCATCGATCAACATCGATCATCATCGATCATCATCGATCAACATCGATCATCATCGATCATCATCGATCATCATCGATAATCATTGATTATCATCGATCATCATCGATTATCATCGATCAATATCGGTCATCATCGATCATCATCGAGCTTCATCGATCATCTGCGAGCATCATCGATCATCATCGATCATCATAGATCATCATCGATCATCATCGATCATCATCGATCATCATCAGTGATCATCGATCATCATCGATCATCATCGATCAACATCGATCTACATAGATCATCATCAATCATCATCGATCATCATCGATCATCATCGATCATCATCGATCATCATCGATCATCATCGATCATCATCGATCATCATCGATCATCATCGATCATCATCGATCATCATCGATCATCATCGATCATCATCGATCATCATCGATCATCATCGATCATCATCGATCATCATCGATCATCATCGATCATCATCGATCAACATCGATCATCATCGATCATCATCGATCATCATCGATCATCATCGATCATCATCGATCATCGTCGATCATCATCGATCATTGTCGATCATTGTCGATCATCATCGATCAACATCGATCAGCATCGATCAACATCGATCAACATCGATCATCATTGATCATCATCGATCATCGTCGATCATCGTCGATCATCGTCGATCAACTTCGATCAACTTCGATCAAATTCGATCATCGTCGATCATCATCGATCATCATCGATCATCATCGATCATCATCTATCAACACCGATCATCATCGATGATCATCGATCAACACCGATCATCATCGATCATCATCGATCATCATCGATCATCATCGATCATCATCGATCATAATCGATCATCATCGATCAACATCGATCATCATCGATCATCATCGATCATCATCGATCATCATCGATCATCATCGATCATCGTCGATCATCATCGATCATTGTCGATCATTGTCGATCATCATCGATCAACATCGATCAGCATCGATCAACATCGATCAACATCGATCATCATCGATCATCATCGGTCATCATCGATCAACATCGATCATCATCGATCATCATCGATCATCATCGATCATCATCGATCATCATCGATCATCATCGATCATCATCGATCAACATCGATCAACGTCGATCATCATCGATCATCATCGATCATCATCGATCATTATCGATCTTAATCGATCATCTGCGAGCATCATCGATCATCATCGATCATCATAGATCATCATCGATCATCATCGATCATCATCGATCACCATCGATCATCATCGATCATCATCGATCATTATCGATCATCATCGATCATCATCGATCATCATCGATCAACACAGATTATCATCGATCATCATCGATCATCATCGATCATCATCGATCATCATCATCATCATCGATCATCGTCGATCATCATCGATCATCATCGATCATCATCGATCATCATCGATCATCATCGATCATCATCGATAATCGTCGATCATCATCGATCATCATCTATCATCATCGATCATCATCGATCATCATCGATCAACATCGATCATCATCGATCATCATCGATCATCATCGATCATCGTCGATCATCATCGATCATCATCGATCATCATCGATCATCATCGTTCATCATCGATCGTCATCGATCATCATCGATCATCATCGATCGTCGTCGATCATCATCGATCATCATCGATCATCATCGATCATCATCGATCATCATCGATCATCATCGATCAACTTCGATCAAATTCGATCATCGTCGATCATCATCGATCATCATCGATCATCATCGATCATCATCTATCAACACCGATCATCATCGATCATCATCGATCAACACCGATCATCATCGATCATCATCGATCATCATCGATCATCATCGATCATAATCGATCATCATCGATCAACATCGATCATCATCGATCATCATCGATCATCATCGATCATCATCGATCATCATCGATCAACATCGATCAACATCGATCATCATCGATCATCATCGATCATCATCGATCATAATCGATCATCATCGATCATCGTCGATCATCATCGATCATCGTCGATCATCATCGATCATCGTCGATCATCATCGATCAACATCGATCAGCATCGATCAACATCGATCAACATCGATCATCATCGATCATCATCGATCATCATCGATCAACATCGATCATCATCGATCATCATCGATCATCATCGATCATCATCGATCATCATCGATCATCATCGATCATCATCGATCAACATCGATCAACATCGATCATCATCGATCATCATCGATCATCATCGATTATCATCGATCGTCATCGATCATCATAGATCATCATCGATCATCATCGATTATCATCGATCAATATCGGTCATCATCGATCATCATCGATCTTCATCGATCATCTGCGAGCATCATCGATCATCATCGATCATCATCGATCATCATCGATCATCATCGATCATCATCGATCATCATCGTTCATCATCGATCGTCATCGATCATCATCGATCATCATCGATCATCGTCGATCATCATCGATCATCATCGATCATCATCGATCATCATCGATCATCATCGATCATCATCGATCAACTTCGATCAAATTCGGTCATCGTCGATCATCATCGATCATCATCAATCATCATCGATCATCATCTATCAACACCGATCATCATCGATCATCATCGATCAACACCGATCATCATCGATCATCATCGATCATCATCGATCATCATCGATCATAATCGATCATCATCGATCAACATCGATCATCATCGATCATCATCGATCATCATCGATCATCATCGATCAACATCGATCATCATCGATCATCATCGATCAACATCGATCATCATCGATCATCATCGATCATCATCGATCATCATCGATCATCATCGATCATCATCGATCATCATCGATCATCATCGATCAGCATCGATCATCATCGATCATCATCGATCATCATCGATCAACATCGATCATCATTGATCATCATCGATCATCGTCGATCATCGTCGATCAACTTCGATCAACTTCGATCAAATTCGATCATCGTCGATCATCATCGATCATCATCGATCATCATCGATCATCATCGATCAACATCGATCATCATCGATCATCATCGATCATCTGCGAGCATCATCGATCATCATCGATCATCATAGATCATCATCGATCATCATCGATCATCGTCGATCATCATCGATCATCATCGATCATCATCGATCATCATCGATCATATCGATCATCATGGATCATCATCGATAATTATCGATCAACATCGATCATCATCGATCATCATCGATCAACTTCGATCAACATCGATCATCATCGATCATCATCGATCATCATCGATCATCATCGATCATCATCGATCATCATCGATCATCATCGATTAATTATCATCGATCATTATCGATCATCATCGATCATCATCGATCATCATCGATCATCATCGATCATCATCGTTCATCATCGATCGTCATCGATCATCATCGATCATCATCGATCATCGTCGATCATCATCGATCATCATCGATCATCATCGATCATCATCAATCATCATCGATCATCATCGATCAACTTCGATCAAATTCGATCATCGTCGATCATCATCGATCATCATCGATCATCATCGATCATCATCGATCATCATCTATCAACACCGATCATCATCGATCAACATCGATCATCATCGATCATCATCGATCATCATCGATCATCATCGATCAACATCGATCATCATCGATCATCATCGATCATCATCGATCATCATCGATCATCATCGATCATCTCATCGATCATCATCGATCATCATCGATCATCATCGATCATCATCGATCATCATCGATCATCGTCGATCATCGTCGATCAACTTCGATCAACTTCGATCAACTTCGATCATCGTCGATCATCGATCATCATCGATCATCATCGATCATCATCGATCATCATCGATCATCATCGATCATCATCGGTCATCATCGATCAACATCGATCATCATCGATCATCATCGATCAACATCGATCATCATCGATCATCATCGATCATCATCGATCATCATCGATCATCATCGATCATCATCGATCATCGTCGATCATCATCGATCATCATCGATCATCATCGATCATCATCGATCATCATCGATCATCATCGATCATCATCGATCATCATCGATCATCATGGATCATCATCGATAATTATCGATCAACATCGATCATCATCGATCATCATCGATCAACTTCGATCAACATCGATCATCATCGATCATCATCGATCATCATCGATCATCATCGATCATCATCGATCATCATCGATCATCATCGATCATCATCGATCATCATCGATCATCATCGATTAATTATCATCGATCATTACCGATCATCATCGATCATCATCGATCATCATCGATCATCATCGATCATCATCGATCATCATCGATCATCATCGATCATCATCGATCATCATCGATCATCATCGTTCATCATCGATCGTCATCGATCATCATCGATCATCATCGATCATCGTCGATAATCGTCGATCATCATCGATCATCATCGATCTTCATCGATCAACATCGATCATCATCGATCATCATCGATCAACATCGATCATCATCGATCATCATCGATCATCATCGATCATCATCGATCATCATCGATCATCATCGATCATCATCGATCATCATCGATCATCATCGATCATCATCAGTGATCATCGATCATCATCGATCATCATCGATCAACATCGATCTACATAGATCATCATCAATCATCATCGATCATCATCGATCATCATCGATCATCATCGATCATCATCGATCATCATCGATCATCATCGATCATCATCGATCATCATCGATCATCATCGATCATCATCGATCATCATCGATCATCATCGATCATCATCGATCATCATCGATCATCATCGATCATCATCGATCATCATCGATCAACATCGATCATCATCGATCATCATCGATCATCATCGATCATCATCGATCATCATCGATCATCGTCGATCATCATCGATCATTGTCGATCATTGTCGATCATCATCGATCAACATCGATCAGCATCGATCAACATCGATCAACATCGATCATCATTGATCATCATCGATCATCGTCGATCATCGTCGATCATCGTCGATCAACTTCGATCAACTTCGATCAAATTCGATCATCGTCGATCATCATCGATCATCATCGATCATCATCGATCATCATCTATCAACACCGATCATCATCGATCATCATCGATCAACACCGATCATCATCGATCATCATCGATCATCATCGATCATCATCGATCATCATCGATCATAATCGATCATCATCGATCAACATCGATCATCATCGATCATCATCGATCATCATCGATCATCATCGATCATCATCGATCATCGTCGATCATCATCGATCATTGTCGATCATTGTCGATCATCATCGATCAACATCGATCAGCATCGATCAACATCGATCAACATCGATCATCATCGATCATCATCGATCATCATCGATCAACATCGATCATCATCGATCATCATCGATCATCATCGATCATCATCGATCATCATCGATCATCATCGATCATCATCGATCAACATCGATCAACGTCGATCATCATCGATCATCATCGATCATCATCGATCATCATCGATCTTAATCGATCATCTGCGAGCATCATCGATCATCATCGATCATCATAGATCATCATCGATCATCATCGATCACCATCGATCATCATCGATCATCATCGATCATCATCGATCATCATCGATCATCATCGATCATCATCGATCATCATCGATCAACACAGATTATCATCGATCATCATCGATCATCATCGATCATCATCGATCATCATCATCATCATCGATCATCGTCGATCATCATCGATCATCATCGATCATCATCGATCATCATCGATCATCATCGATCATCATCGATAATCGTCGATCATCATCGATCATCATCTATCATCATCGATCATCATCGATCATCATCGATCAACATCGATCATCATCGATCATCATCGATCATCATCGATCATCGTCGATCATCATCGATCATCATCGATCATCATCGATCATCATCGTTCATCATCGATCGTCATCGATCATCATCGATCATCATCGATCGTCGTCGATCATCATCGATCATCATCGATCATCATCGATCATCATCGATCATCATCGATCATCATCGATCAACTTCGATCAAATTCGATCATCGTCGATCATCATCGATCATCATCGATCATCATCGATCATCATCTATCAACACCGATCATCATCGATCATCATCGATCAACACCGATCATCATCGATCATCATCGATCATCATCGATCATCATCGATCATAATCGATCATCATCGATCAACATCGATCATCATCGATCATCATCGATCATCATCGATCATCATCGATCATCATCGATCAACATCGATCATCATCGATCATCATCGATCATCATCGATCATCATCGATCATAATCGATCATCATCGATCATCGTCGATCATCATCGATCATCGTCGATCATCATCGATCATCGTCGATCATCATCGATCAACATCGATCAGCATCGATCAACATCGATCAACATCGATCATCATCGATCATCATCGATCATCATCGATCAACATCGATCATCATCGATCATCATCGATCATCATCGATCATCATCGATCATCATCGATCATCATCGATCATCATCGATCAACATCGATCAACATCGATCATCATCGATCATCATCGATCATCATCGATTATCATCGATCGTCATCGATCATCATAGATCATCATCGATCATCATCGATTATCATCGATCAATATCGGTCATCATCGATCATCATCGATCTTCATCGATCATCTGCGAGCATCATCGATCATCATCGATCATCATCGATCATCATCGATCATCATCGATCATCATCGATCATCATCGTTCATCATCGATCGTCATCGATCATCATCGATCATCATCGATCATCGTCGATCATCATCGATCATCATCGATCATCATCGATCATCATCGATCATCATCGATCATCATCGATCATCATCGATCAACTTCGATCAAATTCGATCATCGTCGATCATCATCGATCATCATCAATCATCATCGATCATCATCTATCAACACCGATCATCATCGATCATCATCGATCAACACCGATCATCATCGATCATCATCGATCATCATCGATCATCATCGATCATAATTGATCATCATCGATCAACATCGATCATCATCGATCATCATCGATCATCATCGATCATCATCGATCAACATCGATCATCATCGATCATCATCGATCATCATCGATCATCATCGATCATCATCGATCATCATCGATCATCATCGAGCATCTCATCGATCATCATCGATCATCATCGATCATCATCGATCATCATCGATCATCGTCGATCATCGTCGATCAACTTCGATCAACTTCGATCAACTTCGATCATCGATCATCATCGATCATCATCGATCATCATCGATCATCATCGATCATCATCGATCATCATCGATCATCATCGATCATCATCGGTCATCATCGATCAACATCGATCATCATCGATCATCATCGATCAACATCGATCATCATCGATCATCATCGATCATCATCGATCATCATCGATCATCATCGATCATCATCGATCATCATCGATCATCATCGATCATCATCGATCATCATTGATCATCATCGATCATCGTCGATCATCGTCGATCAACTTCGATCAACTTCGATCAAATTCGATCATCGTCGATCGTCATCGATCATCATCGATCAACATCGATCATCATTGATCATCATCGATCAACATCGATCATCATCGATCATCATCGATCATCATCGATAATCATTGATCATCATCGATCATCATCGATTATCATCGATCAATATCGGTCATCATCGATCATCATCGAGCTTCATCGATCATCTGCGAGCATCATCGATCATCATCGATCATCATAGATCATCATCGATCATCATCGATCATCGTCGATCATCATCGATCATCATCGATCATCATCGATCATCATCGATCATATCGATCATCATGGATCATCATCGATAATTATCGATCAACATCGATCATCATCGATCATCATCGATCAACTTCGATCAACATCGATCATCATCGATCATCATCGATCATCATCGATCATCATCGATCATCATCGATCATCATCGATCATCATCGATTAATTATCATCGATCATTATCGATCATCATCGATCATCATCGATCATCATCGATCATCATCGATCATCATCGTTCATCATCGATCGTCATCGATCATCATCGATCATCATCGATCATCGTCGATCATCATCGATCATCATCGATCATCATCGATCATCATCAATCATCATCGATCATCATCGATCAACTTCGATCAAATTCGATCATCGTCGATCATCATCGATCATCATCGATCATCATCGATCATCATCTATCAACACCGATCATCATCGATCAACATCGATCATCATCGATCATCATCGATCATCATCGATCATCATCGATCAACATCGATCATCATCGATCATCATCGATCATCATCGATCATCATCGATCATCATCGATCATCTCATCGATCATCATCGATCATCATCGATCATCATCGATCATCATCGATCATCATCGATCATCGTCGATCATCGTCGATCAACTTCGATCAACTTCGATCAACTTCGATCATCGTCGATCATCGATCATCATCGATCATCATCGATCATCATCGATCATCATCGATCATCATCGATCATCATCGATCATCATCGGTCATCATCGATCAACATCGATCATCATCGATCATCATCGATCAACATCGATCATCATCGATCATCATCGATCATCATCGATCATCATCGATCATCATCGATCATCATCGATCATCATCGATCATCATCGATCATCATCGATCAGCATCGATCATCATCGATCATCATCGATCATCATCGATCAACATCGATCATCATTGATCATCATCGATCATCGTCGATCATCGTCGATCAACTTCGATCAACTTCGATCAAATTCGATCATCGTCGATCATCATCGATCATCATCGATCATCATCGATCATCATCGATCAACATCGATCATCATCGATCATCATCGATCAACATCGATCATCATCGATCATCATCGATCATCATCGATAATCATTGATTATCATCGATCATCATCGATTATCATCGATCAATATCGGTCATCATCGATCATCATCGAGCTTCATCGATCATCTGCGAGCATCATCGATCATCATCGATCATCATAGATCATCATCGATCATCATCGATCATCATCGATCATCATCAGTGATCATCGATCATCATCGATCATCATCGATCAACATCGATCTACATAGATCATCATCAATCATCATCGATCATCATCGATCATCATCGATCATCATCGATCATCATCGATCAACACCGATCATCATCGATCATCATCGATCATCATCGATCATCATCGATCATAATCGATCATCATCGATCAACATCGATCATCATCGATCATCATCGATCATCATCGATCATCATCGATCATCATCGATCAACATCGATCATCATCGATCATCATCGATCATCATCGATCATCATCGATCATTATCGATCATCATCGATCATCGTCGATCATCATCGATCAACGTCGATCATCATCGATCATCGTCGATCATCATCGATCAACATCGATCAGCATCGATCAACATCGATCAACATCGATCATCATCGATCATCATCGATCATCATCGATCAACATCGATCATCATCGATCATCATCGATCATCATCGATCATCATCGATCATCATCGATCATCATCGATCATCATCGATCAACATCGATCAACATCGATCATCATCGATCATCATCGATCATCATCGATTATCATCGATCGTCATCGATCATCATAGATCATCATCGATCATCATCGATTATCATCGATCAATATCGGTCATCATCGATCATCATCGATCTTCATCGATCATCTGCGAGCATCATCGATCATCATCGATCATCATCGATCATCATCGATCATCATCGATCATCATCGATCATCATCGTTCATCATCGATCGTCATCGATCATCATCGATCATCATCGATCATCGTCGATCATCATCGATCATCATCGATCATCATCGATCATCATCGATCATCATCGATCATCATCGATCAACTTCGATCAAATTCGGTCATCGTCGATCATCATCGATCATCATCAATCATCATCGATCATCATCTATCAACACCGATCATCATCGATCATCATCGATCAACACCGATCATCATCGATCATCATCGATCATCATCGATCATCATCGATCATAATCGATCATCATCGATCAACATCGATCATCATCGATCATCATCGATCATCATCGATCATCATCGATCAACATCGATCATCATCGATCATCATCGATCAACATCGATCATCATCGATCATCATCGATCATCATCGATCATCATCGATCATCATCGATCATCATCGATCATCATCGATCATCATCGATCAGCATCGATCATCATCGATCATCATCGATCATCATCGATCAACATCGATCATCATTGATCATCATCGATCATCGTCGATCATCGTCGATCAACTTCGATCAACTTCGATCAAATTCGATCATCGTCGATCATCATCGATCATCATCGATCATCATCGATCATCATCGATCAACATCGATCATCATCGATCATCATCGATCATCTGCGAGCATCATCGATCATCATCGATCATCATAGATCATCATCGATCATCATCGATCATCGTCGATCATCATCGATCATCATCGATCATCATCGATCATCATCGATCATATCGATCATCATGGATCATCATCGATAATTATCGATCAACATCGATCATCATCGATCATCATCGATCAACTTCGATCAACATCGATCATCATCGATCATCATCGATCATCATCGATCATCATCGATCATCATCGATCATCATCGATCATCATCGATTAATTATCATCGATCATAATCGATCATCATCGATCATCATCGATCATCATCGATCATCATCGATCATCATCGTTCATCATCGATCGTCATCGATCATCATCGATCATCATCGATCATCGTCGATCATCATCGATCATCATCGATCATCATCGATCATCATCAATCATCATCGATCATCATCGATCAACTTCGATCAAATTCGATCATCGTCGATCATCATCGATCATCATCGATCATCATCGATCATCATCTATCAACACCGATCATCATCGATCAACATCGATCATCATCGATCATCATCGATCATCATCGATCATCATCGATCAACATCGATCATCATCGATCATCATCGATCATCATCGATCATCATCGATCATCATCGATCATCTCATCGATCATCATCGATCATCATCGATCATCATCGATCATCATCGATCATCATCGATCATCGTCGATCATCGTCGATCAACTTCGATCAACTTCGATCAACTTCGATCAACTTCGATCATCGTCGATCATCGATCATCATCGATCATCATCGATCATCATCGATCATCATCGATCATCATCGATCATCATCGGTCATCATCGATCAACATCGATCATCATCGATCATCATCGATCAACATCGATCATCATCGATCATCATCGATCATCATCGATCATCATCGATCATCATCGATCATCATCGATCATCGTCGATCATCATCGATCATCATCGATCATCATCGATCATCATCGATCATCATCGATCATCATCGATCATCATCGATCATCATCGATCATCATGGATCATCATCGATAATTATCGATCAACATCGATCATCATCGATCATCATCGATCAACTTCGATCAACATCGATCATCATCGATCATCATCGATCATCATCGATCATCATCGATCATCATCGATCATCATCGATCATCATCGATCATCATCGATCATCATCGATCATCATCGATCATCATCGATCATCATCGATTAATTATCATCGATCATTACCGATCATCATCGATCATCATCGATCATCATCGATCATCATCGATCATCATCGATCATCATCGATCATCATCGATCATCATCGATCATCATCGATCATCATCGTTCATCATCGATCGTCATCGATCATCATCGATCATCATCGATCATCGTCGATCATCGTCGATCATCATCGATCATCATCGATCTTCATCGATCAACATCGATCATCATCGATCATCATCGATCAACATCGATCATCATCGATCATCATCGATCATCATCGATCATCATCGATCATCATCGATCATCATCGATCATCATCGATCATCATCGATCATCATCGATCATCATCAGTGATCATCGATCATCATCGATCATCATCGATCAACATCGATCTACATAGATCATCATCAATCATCATCGATCATCATCGATCATCATCGATCATCATCGATCATCATCGATCATCATCGATCATCATCGATCATCATCGATCATCATCGATCATCATCGATCATCATCGATCATCATCGATCATCATCGATCATCATCGATCATCATCGATCATCATCGATCATCATCGATCATCATCGATCAACATCGATCATCATCGATCATCATCGATCATCATCGATCATCATCGATCATCATCGATCATCGTCGATCATCATCGATCATTGTCGATCATTGTCGATCATCATCGATCAACATCGATCAGCATCGATCAACATCGATCAACATCGATCATCATTGATCATCATCGATCATCGTCGATCATCGTCGATCATCGTCGATCAACTTCGATCAACTTCGATCAAATTCGATCATCGTCGATCATCATCGATCATCATCGATCAGCATCGATCATCATCTATCAACACCGATCATCATCGATCATCATCGATCAACACCGATCATCATCGATCATCATCGATCATCATCGATCATCATCGATCATCATCGATCATAATCGATCATCATCGATCAACATCGATCATCATCGATCATCATCGATCATCATCGATCATCATCGATCATCATCGATCATCGTCGATCATCATCGATCATTGTCGATCATTGTCGATCATCATCGATCAACATCGATCAGCATCGATCAACATCGATCAACATCGATCATCATCGATCATCATCGATCATCATCGATCAACATCGATCATCATCGATCATCATCGATCATCATCGATCATCATCGATCATCATCGATCATCATCGATCATCATCGATCAACATCGATCAACGTCGATCATCATCGATCATCATCGATCATCATCGATCATCATCGATCTTAATCGATCATCTGCGAGCATCATCGATCATCATCGATCATCATAGATCATCATCGATCATCATCGATCATCATCGATCACCATCGATCATCATCGATCATCATCGATCATCATCGATCATCATCGATCATCATCGATCATCATCGATCAACACAGATTATCATCGATCATCATCGATCATCATCGATCATCATCGATCATCATCATCATCATCGATCATCGTCGATCATCATCGATCATCATCGATCATCATCGATCATCATCGATCATCATCGATCATCATCGATAATCGTCGATCATCATCGATCATCATCTATCATCATCGATCATCATCGATCATCATCGATCAACATCGATCATCATCGATCATCATCGATCATCATCGACCATCGTCGATCATCATCGATCATCATCGATCATCATCGATCATCATCGTTCATCATCGATCGTCATCGATCATCATCGATCATCATCGATCGTCGTCGATCATCATCGATCATCATCGATCATCATCGATCATCATCGATCATCATCGATCATCATCGATCAACTTCGATCAAATTCGATCATCGTCGATCATCATCGATCATCATCGATCATCATCGATCATCATCTATCAACACCGATCATCATCGATCATCATCGATCAACACCGATCATCATCGATCATCATCGATCATCATCGATCATCATCGATCATAATCGATCATCATCGATCAACATCGATCATCATCGATCATCATCGATCATCATCGATCATCATCGATCATCATCGATCAACATCGATCATCATCGATCATCATCGATCATCATCGATCATCATCGATCATAATCGATCATCATCGATCATCGTCGATCATCATCGATCATCGTCGATCATCATCGATCATCGTCGATCATCATCGATCAACATCGATCAGCATCGATCAACATCGATCAACATCGATCATCATCGATCATCATCGATCATCATCGATCAACATCGATCATCATCGATCATCATCGATCATCATCGATCATCATCGATCATCATCGATCATCATCGATCATCATCGATCAACATCGATCAACATCGATCATCATCGATCATCATCGATCATCATCGATTATCATCGATCGTCATCGATCATCATAGATCATCATCGATCATCATCGATTATCATCGATCAATATCGGTCATCATCGATCATCATCGATCTTCATCGATCATCTGCGAGCATCATCGATCATCATCGATCATCATCGATCATCATCGATCATCATCGATCATCATCGATCATCATCGTTCATCATCGATCGTCATCGATCATCATCGATCATCATCGATCATCGTCGATCATCATCGATCATCATCGATCATCATCGATCATCATCGATCATCATCGATCATCATCGATCATCATCGATCAACTTCGATCAAATTCGATCATCGTCGATCATCATCGATCATCATCAATCATCATCGATCATCATCTATCAACACCGATCATCATCGATCATCATCGATCAACACCGATCATCATCGATCATCATCGATCATCATCGATCATCATCGATCATAATTGATCATCATCGATCAACATCGATCATCATCGATCATCATCGATCATCATCGATCATCATCGATCAACATCGATCATCATCGATCATCATCGATCATCATCGATCATCATCGATCATCATCGATCATCATCGATCATCATCGATCATCATCGAGCATCTCATCGATCATCATCGATCATCATCGATCATCATCGATCATCATCGATCATCGTCGATCATCGTCGATCAACTTCGATCAACTTCGATCAACTTCGATCATCGATCATCATCGATCATCATCGATCATCATCGATCATCATCGATCATCATCGATCATCATCGATCATCATCGATCATCATCGGTCATCATCGATCAACATCGATCATCATCGATCATCATCGATCAACATCGATCATCATCGATCATCATCGATCATCATCGATCATCATCGATCATCATCGATCATCATCGATCATCATCGATCATCATCGATCATCATTGATCATCATCGATCATCGTCGATCATCGTCGATCAACTTCGATCAACTTCGATCAAATTCGATCATCGTCGATCGTCATCGATCATCATCGATCAACATCGATCATCATTGATCATCATCGATCAACATCGATCATCATCGATCATCATCGATCATCATCGATAATCATTGATCATCATCGATCATCATCGATTATCATCGATCAATATCGGTCATCATCGATCATCATCGAGCTTCATCGATCATCTGCGAGCATCATCGATCATCATCGATCATCATAGATCATCATCGATCATCATCGATCATCGTCGATCATCATCGATCATCATCGATCATCATCGATCATCATCGATCATATCGATCATCATGGATCATCATCGATAATTATCGATCAACATCGATCATCATCGATCATCATCGATCAACTTCGATCAACATCGATCATCATCGATCATCATCGATCATCATCGATCATCATCGATCATCATCGATCATCATCGATCATCATCGATTAATTATCATCGATCATTATCGATCATCATCGATCATCATCGATCATCATCGATCATCATCGATCATCATCGTTCATCATCGATCGTCATCGATCATCATCGATCATCATCGATCATCGTCGATCATCATCGATCATCATCGATCATCATCGATCATCATCAATCATCATCGATCATCATCGATCAACTTCGATCAAATTCGATCATCGTCGATCATCATCGATCATCATCGATCATCATCGATCATCATCTATCAACACCGATCATCATCGATCAACATCGATCATCATCGATCATCATCGATCATCATCGATCATCATCGATCAACATCGATCATCATCGATCATCATCGATCATCATCGATCATCATCGATCATCATCGATCATCTCATCGATCATCATCGATCATCATCGATCATCATCGATCATCATCGATCATCATCGATCATCGTCGATCATCGTCGATCAACTTCGATCAACTTCGATCAACTTCGATCATCGTCGATCATCGATCATCATCGATCATCATCGATCATCATCGATCATCATCGATCATCATCGATCATCATCGGTCATCATCGATCAACATCGATCATCATCGATCATCATCGATCAACATCGATCATCATCGATCATCATCGATCATCATCGATCATCATCGATCATCATCGATCATCATCGATCATCATCGATCATCATCGATCATCATCGATCAGCATCGATCATCATCGATCATCATCGATCATCATCGATCAACATCGATCATCATTGATCATCATCGATCATCGTCGATCATCGTCGATCAACTTCGATCAACTTCGATCAAATTCGATCATCGTCGATCATCATCGATCATCATCGATCATCATCGATCATCATCGATCAACATCGATCATCATCGATCATCATCGATCAACATCGATCATCATCGATCATCATCGATCATCATCGATAATCATTGATTATCATCGATCATCATCGATTATCATCGATCAATATCGGTCATCATCGATCATCATCGAGCTTCATCGATCATCTGCGAGCATCATCGATCATCATCGATCATCATAGATCATCATCGATCATCATCGATCATCATCGATCATCATCAGTGATCATCGATCATCATCGATCATCATCGATCAACATCGATCTACATAGATCATCATCAATCATCATCGATCATCATCGATCATCATCGATCATCATCGATCATCATCGATCATCATCGATCATCATCGATCATCATCGATCATCATCGATCATCATCGATCATCATCGATCATCATCGATCATCATCGATCATCATCGATCATCATCGATCATCATCGATCATCATCGATCATCATCGATCATCATCGATCAACATCGATCATCATCGATCATCATCGATCATCATCGATCATCATCGATCATCATCGATCATCGTCGATCATCATCGATCATTGTCGATCATTGTCGATCATCATCGATCAACATCGATCAGCATCGATCAACATCGATCAACATCGATCATCATTGATCATCATCGATCATCGTCGATCATCGTCGATCATCGTCGATCAACTTCGATCAACTTCGATCAAATTCGATCATCGTCGATCATCATCGATCATCATCGATCATCATCGATCATCATCTATCAACACCGATCATCATCGATGATCATCGATCAACACCGATCATCATCGATCATCATCGATCATCATCGATCATCATCGATCATCATCGATCATAATCGATCATCATCGATCAACATCGATCATCATCGATCATCATCGATCATCATCGATCATCATCGATCATCATCGATCATCGTCGATCATCATCGATCATTGTCGATCATTGTCGATCATCATCGATCAACATCGATCAGCATCGATCAACATCGATCAACATCGATCATCATCGATCATCATCGATCATCATCGATCAACATCGATCATCATCGATCATCATCGATCATCATCGATCATCATCGATCATCATCGATCATCATCGATCATCATCGATCAACATCGATCAACGTCGATCATCATCGATCATCATCGATCATCATCGATCATTATCGATCTTAATCGATCATCTGCGAGCATCATCGATCATCATCGATCATCATCGATCATCATCGATCATCATCGGTCATCATCGATCAACATCGATCATCATCGATCATCATCGATCAACATCGATCATCATCGATCATCATCGATCATCATCGATCATCATCGATCATCATCGATCATCATCGATCATCATCGATCATCATCGATCATCATTGATCATCATCGATCATCGTCGATCATCGTCGATCAACTTCGATCAACTTCGATCAAATTCGATCATCGTCGATCGTCATCGATCATCATCGATCAACATCGATCATCATTGATCATCATCGATCAACATCGATCATCATCGATCATCATCGATCATCATCGATAATCATTGATCATCATCGATCATCATCGATTATCATCGATCAATATCGGTCATCATCGATCATCATCGAGCTTCATCGATCATCTGCGAGCATCATCGATCATCATCGATCATCATAGATCATCATCGATCATCATCGATCATCGTCGATCATCATCGATCATCATCGATCATCATCGATCATCATCGATCATATCGATCATCATGGATCATCATCGATAATTATCGATCAACATCGATCATCATCGATCATCATCGATCAACTTCGATCAACATCGATCATCATCGATCATCATCGATCATCATCGATCATCATCGATCATCATCGATCATCATCGATCATCATCGATTAATTATCATCGATCATTATCGATCATCATCGATCATCATCGATCATCATCGATCATCATCGATCATCATCGTTCATCATCGATCGTCATCGATCATCATCGATCATCATCGATCATCGTCGATCATCATCGATCATCATCGATCATCATCGATCATCATCAATCATCATCGATCATCATCGATCAACTTCGATCAAATTCGATCATCGTCGATCATCATCGATCATCATCGATCATCATCGATCATCATCTATCAACACCGATCATCATCGATCAACATCGATCATCATCGATCATCATCGATCATCATCGATCATCATCGATCAACATCGATCATCATCGATCATCATCGATCATCATCGATCATCATCGATCATCATCGATCATCTCATCGATCATCATCGATCATCATCGATCATCATCGATCATCATCGATCATCATCGATCATCGTCGATCATCGTCGATCAACTTCGATCAACTTCGATCAACTTCGATCATCGTCGATCATCGATCATCATCGATCATCATCGATCATCATCGATCATCATCGATCATCATCGATCATCATCGGTCATCATCGATCAACATCGATCATCATCGATCATCATCGATCAACATCGATCATCATCGATCATCATCGATCATCATCGATCATCATCGATCATCATCGATCATCATCGATCATCATCGATCATCATCGATCATCATCGATCAGCATCGATCATCATCGATCATCATCGATCATCATCGATCAACATCGATCATCATTGATCATCATCGATCATCGTCGATCATCGTCGATCAACTTCGATCAACTTCGATCAAATTCGATCATCGTCGATCATCATCGATCATCATCGATCATCATCGATCATCATCGATCAACATCGATCATCATCGATCATCATCGATCAACATCGATCATCATCGATCATCATCGATCATCATCGATAATCATTGATTATCATCGATCATCATCGATTATCATCGATCAATATCGGTCATCATCGATCATCATCGAGCTTCATCGATCATCTGCGAGCATCATCGATCATCATCGATCATCATAGATCATCATCGATCATCATCGATCATCATCGATCATCATCAGTGATCATCGATCATCATCGATCATCATCGATCAACATCGATCTACATAGATCATCATCAATCATCATCGATCATCATCGATCATCATCGATCATCATCGATCATCATCGATCATCATCGATCATCATCGATCATCATCGATCATCATCGATCATCATCGATCATCATCGATCATCATCGATCATCATCGATCATCATCGATCATCATCGATCATCATCGATCATCATCGATCATCATCGATCAACATCGATCATCATCGATCATCATCGATCATCATCGATCATCATCGATCATCATCGATCATCGTCGATCATCATCGATCATTGTCGATCATTGTCGATCATCATCGATCAACATCGATCAGCATCGATCAACATCGATCAACATCGATCATCATTGATCATCATCGATCATCGTCGATCATCGTCGATCATCGTCGATCAACTTCGATCAACTTCGATCAAATTCGATCATCGTCGATCATCATCGATCATCATCGATCATCATCGATCATCATCTATCAACACCGATCATCATCGATGATCATCGATCAACACCGATCATCATCGATCATCATCGATCATCATCGATCATCATCGATCATCATCGATCATAATCGATCATCATCGATCAACATCGATCATCATCGATCATCATCGATCATCATCGATCATCATCGATCATCATCGATCATCGTCGATCATCATCGATCATTGTCGATCATTGTCGATCATCATCGATCAACATCGATCAGCATCGATCAACATCGATCAACATCGATCATCATCGATCATCATCGATCATCATCGATCAACATCGATCATCATCGATCATCATCGATCGTCATCGATCATCATCGATCATCATCGATCATCATCGATCATCATCGATCAACATCGATCAACGTCGATCATCATCGATCATCATCGATCATCATCGATCATTATCGATCTTAATCGATCATCTGCGAGCATCATCGATCATCATCGATCATCATAGATCATCATCGATCATCATCGATCATCATCGATCATCATCGATCATCATCGATCATCATCGATCATCATCGATCATCATCGATCATCATCGATCAACATCGATCATCATCGATCATCATCGATCATCATCGATCATCATCGATCATCATCGATCATCGTCGATCATCATCGATCATTGTCGATCATTGTCGATCATCATCGATCAACATCGATCAGCATCGATCAACATCGATCAACATCGATCATCATTGATCATCATCGATCATCGTCGATCATCGTCGATCATCGTCGATCAACTTCGATCAACTTCGATCAAATTCGATCATCGTCGATCATCATCGATCATCATCGATCATCATCGATCATCATCTATCAACACCGATCATCATCGATGATCATCGATCAACACCGATCATCATCGATCATCATCGATCATCATCGATCATCATCGATCATCATCGATCATAATCGATCATCATCGATCAACATCGATCATCATCGATCATCATCGATCATCATCGATCATCATCGATCATCATCGATCATCGTCGATCATCATCGATCATTGTCGATCATTGTCGATCATCATCGATCAACATCGATCAGCATCGACCAACATCGATCAACATCGATCATCATCGATCATCATCGATCATCATCGATCAACATCGATCATCATCGATCATCATCGATCATCATCGATCATCATCGATCATCATCGATCATCATCGATCATCATCGATCAACATCGATCAACGTCGATCATCATCGATCATCATCGATCATCATCGATCATTATCGATCTTAATCGATCATCTGCGAGCATCATCGATCATCATCGATCATCATAGATCATCATCGATCATCATCGATCACCATCGATCATCATCGATCATCATCGATCATTATCGATCATCATCGATCATCATCGATCATCATCGATCAACACAGATTATCATCGATCATCATCGATCATCATCGATCATCATCGATCATCATCATCATCATCGATCATCGTCGATCATCATCGATCATCATCGATCATCATCGATCATCATCGATCATCATCGATCATCATCGATAATCGTCGATCATCATCGATCATCATCTATCATCATCGATCATCATCGATCATCATCGATCAACATCGATCATCATCGATCATCATCGATCATCATCGATCATCGTCGATCATCATCGATCATCATCGATCATCATCGATCATCATCGTTCATCATCGATCGTCATCGATCATCATCGATCATCATCGATCGTCGTCGATCATCATCGATCATCATCGATCATCATCGATCATCATCGATCATCATCGATCATCATCGATCAACTTCGATCAAATTCGATCATCGTCGATCATCATCGATCATCATCGATCATCATCGATCATCATCTATCAACACCGATCATCATCGATCATCATCGATCAACACCGATCATCATCGATCATCATCGATCATCATCGATCATCATCGATCATAATCGATCATCATCGATCAACATCGATCATCATCGATCATCATCGATCATCATCGATCATCATCGATCATCATCGATCAACATCGATCATCATCGATCATCATCGATCATCATCGATCATCATCGATCATAATCGATCATCATCGATCATCGTCGATCATCATCGATCATCGTCGATCATCATCGATCATCGTCGATCATCATCGATCAACATCGATCAGCATCGATCAACATCGATCAACATCGATCATCATCGATCATCATCGATCATCATCGATCAACATCGATCATCATCGATCATCATCGATCATCATCGATCATCATCGATCATCATCGATCATCATCGATCATCATCGATCAACATCGATCAACATCGATCATCATCGATCATCATCGATCATCATCGATTATCATCGATCGTCATCGATCATCATAGATCATCATCGATCATCATCGATTATCATCGATCAATATCGGTCATCATCGATCATCATCGATCTTCATCGATCATCTGCGAGCATCATCGATCATCATCGATCATCATCGATCATCATCGATCATCATCGATCATCATCGATCATCATCGTTCATCATCGATCGTCATCGATCATCATCGATCATCATCGATCATCGTCGATCATCATCGATCATCATCGATCATCATCGATCATCATCGATCATCATCGATCATCATCGATCAACTTCGATCAAATTCGATCATCGTCGATCATCATCGATCATCATCAATCATCATCGATCATCATCTATCAACACCGATCATCATCGATCATCATCGATCAACACCGATCATCATCGATCATCATCGATCATCATCGATCATCATCGATCATAATCGATCATCATCGATCAACATCGATCATCATCGATCATCATCGATCATCATCGATCATCATCGATCAACATCGATCATCATCGATCATCATCGATCAACATCGATCATCATCGATCATCATCGATCATCATCGATCATCATCGATCATCATCGATCATCATCGATCATCATCGATCATCATCGATCAGCATCGATCATCATCGATCATCATCGATCATCATCGATCAACATCGATCATCATTGATCATCATCGATCATCGTCGATCATCGTCGATCAACTTCGATCAACTTCGATCAAATTCGATCATCGTCGATCATCATCGATCATCATCGATCATCATCGATCATCATCGATCAACATCGATCATCATCGATCATCATCGATCATCTGCGAGCATCATCGATCATCATCGATCATCATAGATCATCATCGATCATCATCGATCATCGTCGATCATCATCGATCATCATCGATCATCATCGATCATCATCGATCATATCGATCATCATGGATCATCATCGATAATTATCGATCAACATCGATCATCATCGATCATCATCGATCAACTTCGATCAACATCGATCATCATCGATCATCATCGATCATCATCGATCATCATCGATCATCATCGATCATCATCGATCATCATCGATCATCATCGATTAATTATCATCGATCATTATCGATCATCATCGATCATCATCGATCATCATCGATCATCATCGATCATCATCGTTCATCATCGATCGTCATCGATCATCATCGATCATCATCGATCATCGTCGATCATCATCGATCATCATCGATCATCATCGATCATCATCAATCATCATCGATCATCATCGATCAACTTCGATCAAATTCGATCATCGTCGATCATCATCGATCATCATCGATCATCATCGATCATCATCTATCAACACCGATCATCATCGATCAACATCGATCATCATCGATCATCATCGATCATCATCGATCATCATCGATCAACATCGATCATCATCGATCATCATCGATCATCATCGATCATCATCGATCATCATCGATCATCTCATCGATCATCATCGATCATCATCGATCATCATCGATCATCATCGATCATCATCGATCATCGTCGATCATCGTCGATCAACTTCGATCAACTTCGATCAACTTCGATCATCGTCGATCATCGATCATCATCGATCATCATCGATCATCATCGATCATCATCGATCATCATCGATCATCATCGGTCATCATCGATCAACATCGATCATCATCGATCATCATCGATCAACATCGATCATCATCGATCATCGTCGATCATCATCGATCATTGTCGATCATTGTCGATCATCATCGATCAACATCGATCAGCATCGATCAACATCGATCAACATCGATCATCATTGATCATCATCGATCATCGTCGATCATCGTCGATCATCGTCGATCAACTTCGATCAACTTCGATCAAATTCGATCATCGTCGATCATCATCGATCATCATCGATCATCATCGATCATCATCTATCAACACCGATCATCATCGATGATCATCGATCAACACCGATCATCATCGATCATCATCGATCATCATCGATCATCATCGATCATCATCGATCATAATCGATCATCATCGATCAACATCGATCATCATCGATCATCATCGATCATCATCGATCATCATCGATCATCATCGATCATCGTCGATCATCATCGATCATTGTCGATCATTGTCGATCATCATCGATCAACATCGATCAGCATCGATCAACATCGATCAACATCGATCATCATCGATCATCATCGATCATCATCGATCAACATCGATCATCATCGATCATCATCGATCATCATCGATCATCATCGATCATCATCGATCATCATCGATCATCATCGATCAACATCGATCAACGTCGATCATCATCGATCATCATCGATCATCATCGATCATTATCGATCTTAATCGATCATCTGCGAGCATCATCGATCATCATCGATCATCATAGATCATCATCGATCATCATCGATCATCATCGATCATCATCGATCATCATCGATCATCATCGATCATCATCGATCATCATCGATCATCATCGATCAACATCGATCATCATCGATCATCATCGATCATCATCGATCATCATCGATCATCATCGATCATCGTCGATCATCATCGATCATTGTCGATCATTGTCGATCATCATCGATCAACATCGATCAGCATCGATCAACATCGATCAACATCGATCATCATTGATCATCATCGATCATCGTCGATCATCGTCGATCATCGTCGATCAACTTCGATCAACTTCGATCAAATTCGATCATCGTCGATCATCATCGATCATCATCGATCATCATCGATCATCATCTATCAACACCGATCATCATCGATGATCATCGATCAACACCGATCATCATCGATCATCATCGATCATCATCGATCATCATCGATCATCATCGATCATAATCGATCATCATCGATCAACATCGATCATCATCGATCATCATCGATCATCATCGATCATCATCGATCATCATCGATCATCGTCGATCATCATCGATCATTGTCGATCATTGTCGATCATCATCGATCAACTTCGATCAGCATCGATCAACATCGATCAACATCGATCATCATCGATCATCATCGATCATCATCGATCAACATCGATCATCATCGATCATCATCGATCATCATCGATCATCATCGATCATCATCGATCATCATCGATCATCATCGATCAACATCGATCAACGTCGATCATCATCGATCATCATCGATCATCATCGATCATTATCGATCTTAATCGATCATCTGCGAGCATCATCGATCATCATCGATCATCATAGATCATCATCGATCATCATCGATCACCATCGATCATCATCGATCATCATCGATCATTATCGATCATCATCGATCATGATCGATCATCATCGATCATCATCGATCATCATCGATCATATCGATCATCATGGATCATCATCGATAATTATCGATCAACATCGATCATCGTCGATCAACTTCGATCAACTTCGATCAAATTCGATCATCGTCGATCATCATCGATCATCATCGATCAACATCGATCATCATTGATCATCATCGATCAACATCGATCATCATCGATCATCATCGATCATCATCGATTGATTATTATTGATCATCATCGATCATCATCGATTATCATCGATCAATATCGGTCATCATCGATCATCATCGAGCTTCATCGATCATCTGCGAGCATCATCGATCATCATCGATCATCATAGATCATCATCGATCATCATCGATCATCGTCGATCATCATCGATCATCATCGATCATCATCGATCATCATCGATCATATCGATCATCATGGATCATCATCGATAATTATCGATCAACATCGATCATCATCGATCATCATCGATCAACTTCGATCAACATCGATCATCATCGATCATCATCGATCATCATCGATCATCATCGATCATCATCGATCATCATCGATTAATTATCATCGATCATTATCGATCATCATCGATCATCATCGATCATCATCGATCATCATCGATCATCATCGATCATCATCGTTCATCATCGATCGTCATCGATCATCATCGATCATCATCGATCATCGTCGATCATCATCGATCATCATCGATCATCATCGATCATCATCAATCATCATCGATCATCATCGATCAACTTCGATCAAATTCGATCATCGTCGATCATCATCGATCATCATCGATCATAATCGATCATCATCTATCAACACCGATCATCATCGATCAACATCGATCATCATCGATCATCATCGATCATCATCGATCATCATCGATCAACATCGATCTTCATCGATCATCATCGATCATCATCGATCATCATCGATCATCATCGATCATCTCATCGATCATCATCGATCATCATCGATCATCATCGATCATCATCGATCATCATCGATCATCGTCGATCATCGTCGATCAACTTCGATCAACTTCGATCAACTTCGATCATCGTCGATCATCGATCATCATCGATCATCATCGATCAACATCGATCTTCATCGATCATCATCGATCATCATCGATCATCATCGATCATCATCGATCATCTCATCGATCATCATCGATCATCATCGATCATCATCGATCATCATCGATCATCATCGATCATCGTCGATCATCGTCGATCAACTTCGATCAACTTCGATCAACTTCGATCATCGTCGATCATCGATCATCATCGATCATCATCGATCATCATCGATCATCATCGGTCATCATCGATCAACATCGATCATCATCGATCATCATCGATCAACATCGATCATCATCGATCATCATCGATCATCATCGATCATCATCGATCATCATCGATCATCATCGATCATCATCGATCATCATCGATCATCATCGATCAGCATCGATCATCATCGATCATCATCGATCATCATCGATCAACATCGATCATCATTGATCATCATCGATCATCGTCGATCATCGTCGATCAACTTCGATCAACTTCGATCAAATTCGATCATCGTCGATCATCATCGATCATCATCGATCATCATCGATCATCATCGATCAACATCGATCATCATCGATCATCATCGATCAACATCGATCATCATCGATCATCATCGATCATCATCGATCATCATCGATCATCATCGATCATCATCGATCATCATCGATCAGCATCGATCATCATCGATCATCATCGATCATCATCGATCAACATCGATCATCATTGATCATCATCGATCATCGTCGATCATCGTCGATCAACTTCGATCAACTTCGATCAAATTCGATCATCGTCGATCATCATCGATCATCATCGATCATCATCGATCATCATCGATCAACATCGATCACCATCGATCATCATCGATCATCATCGATCATCATCGATCATCATCGATCATCATCGATCAACACCGATCATCATCGATCATCATCGATCAACACAGATCATCATCGATCATCATCGATCATCATCGATCATCATCGATCATCATCGATCATCATCGATCATCGTCGATCATCATCGATCATCATCGATCATCATCGATCATCATCGATCATCATCGATCATCATCGATCATCATCGATCATCATCGATCATCATGGATCATCATCGATAATTATCGATCAACATCGATCATCATCGATCATCATCGATCAACTTCGATCAACATCGATCATCATCGATCATCATCGATCATCATCGATCATCATCGATCATCATCGATCATCATCGATCATCATCGATCATCATCGATCATCATCGATCATCATCGATTAATTATCATCGATCATTACCGATCATCATCGATCATCATCGATCATCATCGATCATCATCGATCATCATCGATCATCATCGATCATCATCGATCATCATCGATCATCATCGATCATCATCGATCATCATCGATCATCATCGTTCATCATCGATCGTCATCGATCATCATCGATCATCATCGATCATCGTCGATCATCGTCGATCATCATCGATCATCATCGATCTTCATCGATCAACATCGATCATCATCGATCATCATCGATCAACATCGATCATCATCGATCATCATCGATCATCATCGATCATCATCGATCATCATCGATCATCATCGATCATCATCGATCATCATCGATCATCATCGATCATCATCAGTGATCATCGATCATCATCGATCATCATCGATCAACATCGATCTACATTGATCATCATCAATCATCATCGATCATCATCGATCATCATCGATCATCATCGATCATCATCGATCATCATCGATCATCATCGATCATCATCGATCATCATCGATCATCATCGATCATCATCGATCATCATCGATCATCATCGATCATCATCGATCATCATCGATCATCATCGATCAACATCGATCATCATCGATCATCATCGATCATCATCGATCATCATCGATCATCATCGATCATCGTCGATCATCATCGATCATTGTCGATCATTGTCGATCATCATCGATCAACATCGATCAGCATCGATCAACATCGATCAACATCGATCATCATTGATCATCATCGATCATCGTCGATCATCGTCGATCATCGTCGATCAACTTCGATCAACTTCGATCAAATTCGATCATCGTCGATCATCATCGATCATCATCGATCATCATCGATCATCATCTATCAACACCGATCATCATCGATCATCATCGATCAACACCGATCATCATCGATCATCATCGATCATCATCGATCATCATCGATCATCATCGATCATAATCGATCATCATCGATCAACATCGATCATCATCGATCATCATCGATCATCATCGATCATCATCGATCATCATCGATCATCGTCGATCATCATCGATCATTGTCGATCATTGTCGATCATCATCGATCAACATCGATCAGCATCGATCAACATCGATCAACATCGATCATCATCGATCATCATCGATCATCATCGTTCAACATCGATCATCATCGATCATCATCGATCATCATCGATCATCATCGATCATCATCGATCATCATCGATCATCATCGATCAACATCGATCAACGTCGATCATCATCGATCATCATCGATCATCATCGATCATCATCGATCTTAATCGATCATCTGCGAGCATCATCGATCATCATCGATCATCATAGATCATCATCGATCATCATCGATCATCATCGATCACCATCGATCATCATCGATCATCATCGATCATCATCGATCATCATCGATCATCATCGATCATCATCGATCAACACAGATTATCATCGATCATCATCGATCATCATCGATCATCATCGATCATCATCATCATCATCGATCATCGTCGATCATCATCGATCATCATCGATCATCATCGATCATCATCGATCATCATCGATCATCATCGATAATCGTCGATCATCATCGATCATCATCTATCATCATCGATCATCATCGATCATCATCGATCAACATCGATCATCATCGATCATCATCGATCATCATCGATCATCGTCGATCATCATCGATCATCATCGATCATCATCGATCATCATCGTTCATCATCGATCGTCATCGATCATCATCGATCATCATCGATCGTCGTCGATCATCATCGATCATCATCGATCATCATCGATCATCATCGATCATCATCGATCATCATCGATCAACTTCGATCAAATTCGATCATCGTCGATCATCATCGATCATCATCGATCATCATCGATCATCATCTATCAACACCGATCATCATCGATCATCATCGATCAACACCGATCATCATCGATCATCATCGATCATCATCGATCATCATCGATCATAATCGATCATCATCGATCAACATCGATCATCATCGATCATCATCGATCATCATCGATCATCATCGATCATCATCGATCAACATCGATCATCATCGATCATCATCGATCATCATCGATCATCATCGATCATAATCGATCATCATCGATCATCGTCGATCATCATCGATCATCGTCGATCATCATCGATCATCGTCGATCATCATCGATCAACATCGATCAGCATCGATCAACATCGATCAACATCGATCATCATCGATCATCATCGATCATCATCGATCAACATCGATCATCATCGATCATCATCGATCATCATCGATCATCATCGATCATCATCGATCATCATCGATCATCATCGATCAACATCGATCAACATCGATCATCATCGATCATCATCGATCATCATCGATTATCATCGATCGTCATCGATCATCATAGATCATCATCGATCATCATCGATTATCATCGATCAATATCGGTCATCATCGATCATCATCGATCTTCATCGATCATCTGCGAGCATCATCGATCATCATCGATCATCATCGATCATCATCGATCATCATCGATCATCATCGATCATCATCGATCATCATCGTTCATCATCGATCGTCATCGATCATCATCCATCATCATCGATCATCGTCGATCATCATCGATCATCATCGATCATCATCGATCATCATCGATCATCATCGATCAACTTCGATCAAATTCGATCATCGTCGATCATCATCGATCATCATCAATCATCATCGATCATCATCTATCAACACCGATCATCATCGATCATCATCGATCAACACCGATCATCATCGATCATCATCGATCATCATCGATCATCATCGATCATAATTGATCATCATCGATCAACATCGATCATCATCGATCATCATCGATCATCATCGATCATCATCGATCAACATCGATCATCATCGATCATCATCGATCATCATCGATCATCATCGATCATCATCGATCATCATCGATCATCATCGATCATCATCGAGCATCTCATCGATCATCATCGATCATCATCGATCATCATCGATCATCATCGATCATCGTCGATCATCGTCGATCAACTTCGATCAACTTCGATCAACTTCGATCATCGATCATCATCGATCATCATCGATCATCATCGATCATCATCGATCATCATCGATCATCATCGATCATCATCGATCATCATCGATCATCATCGGTCATCATCGATCAACATCGATCATCATCGATCATCATCGATCAACATCGATCATCATCGATCATCATCGATCATCATCGATCATCATCGATCATCATCGATCATCATCGATCATCATCGATCATCATCGATCATCATTGATCATCATCGATCATCGTCGATCATCGTCGATCAACTTCGATCAACTTCGATCAAATTCGATCATCGTCGATCGTCATCGATCATCATCGATCAACATCGATCATCATTGATCATCATCGATCAACATCGATCATCATCGATCATCATCGATCATCATCGATAATCATTGATCATCATCGATCATCATCGATTATCATCGATCAATATCGGTCATCATCGATCATCATCGAGCTTCATCGATCATCTGCGAGCATCATCGATCATCATCGATCATCATAGATCATCATCGATCATCATCGATCATCGTCGATCATCATCGATCATCATCGATCATCATCGATCATCATCGATCATATCGATCATCATGGATCATCATCGATAATTATCGATCAACATCGATCATCATCGATCATCATCGATCAACTTCGATCAACATCGATCATCATCGATCATCATCGATCATCATCGATCATCATCGATCATCATCGATCATCATCGATCATCATCGATTAATTATCATCGATCATTATCGATCATCATCGATCATCATCGATCATCATCGATCATCATCGATCATCATCGTTCATCATCGATCGTCATCGATCATCATCGATCATCATCGATCATCGTCGATCATCATCGATCATCATCGATCATCATCGATCATCATCAATCATCATCGATCATCATCGATCAACTTCGATCAAATTCGATCATCGTCGATCATCATCGATCATCATCGATCATCATCGATCATCATCTATCAACACCGATCATCATCGATCAACATCGATCATCATCGATCATCATCGATCATCATCGATCATCATCGATCAACATCGATCATCATCGATCATCATCGATCATCATCGATCATCATCGATCATCATCGATCATCTCATCGATCATCATCGATCATCATCGATCATCATCGATCATCATCGATCATCATCGATCATCGTCGATCATCGTCGATCAACTTCGATCAACTTCGATCAACTTCGATCATCGTCGATCATCGATCATCATCGATCATCATCGATCATCATCGATCATCATCGATCATCATCGATCATCATCGGTCATCATCGATCAACATCGATCATCATCGATCATCATCGATCAACATCGATCATCATCGATCATCATCGATCATCATCGATCATCATCGATCATCATCGATCATCATCGATCATCATCGATCATCATCGATCATCATCGATCAGCATCGATCATCATCGATCATCATCGATCATCATCGATCAACATCGATCATCATTGATCATCATCGATCATCGTCGATCATCGTCGATCAACTTCGATCAACTTCGATCAAATTCGATCATCGTCGATCATCATCGATCATCATCGATCATCATCGATCATCATCGATCAACATCGATCATCATCGATCATCATCGATCAACATCGATCATCATCGATCATCATCGATCATCATCGATAATCATTGATTATCATCGATCATCATCGATTATCATCGATCAATATCGGTCATCATCGATCATCATCGAGCTTCATCGATCATCTGCGAGCATCATCGATCATCATCGATCATCATAGATCATCATCGATCATCATCGATCATCATCGATCATCATCAGTGATCATCGATCATCATCGATCATCATCGATCAACATCGATCTACATAGATCATCATCAATCATCATCGATCATCATCGATCATCATCGATCATCATCGATCATCATCGATCATCATCGATCATCATCGATCATCATCGATCATCATCGATCATCATCGATCATCATCGATCATCATCGATCATCATCGATCATCATCGATCATCATCGATCATCATCGATCATCATCGATCATCATCGATCATCATCGATCATCATCGATCAACATCGATCATCATCGATCATCATCGATCATCATCGATCATCATCGATCATCATCGATCATCGTCGATCATCATCGATCATTGTCGATCATTGTCGATCATCATCGATCAACATCGATCAGCATCGATCAACATCGATCAACATCGATCATCATTGATCATCATCGATCATCGTCGATCATCGTCGATCATCGTCGATCAACTTCGATCAACTTCGATCAAATTCGATCATCGTCGATCACCATCGATCATCATCGATCATCATCGATCATCATCTATCAACACCGATCATCATCGATGATCATCGATCAACACCGATCATCATCGATCATCATCGATCATCATCGATCATCATCGATCATCATCGATCATCATCGATCATAATCGATCATCATCGATCAACATCGATCATCATCGATCATCATCGATCATCATCGATCATCATCGATCATCATCGATCATCGTCGATCATCATCGATCATTGTCGATCATTGTCGATCATCATCGATCAACATCGATCAGCATCGATCAACATCGATCAACATCGATCATCATCGATCATCATCGATCATCATCGATCAACATCGATCATCATCGATCATCATCGATCATCATCGATCATCATCGATCATCATCGATCATCATCGATCATCATCGATCAACATCGATCAACGTCGATCATCATCGATCATCATCGATCATCATCGATCATTATCGATCTTAATCGATCATCTGCGAGCATCATCGATCATCATCGATCATCATAGATCATCATCGATCATCATCGATCATCATCGATCACCATCGATCATCATCGATCATCATCGATCATTATCGATCATCATCGATCATCATCGATCATCATCGATCAACACAGATTATCATCGATCATCATCGATCATCATCGATCATCATCGATCATCATTATCATCATCGATCATCGTCGATCATCATCGATCATCATCGATCATCATCGATCATCATCGATCATCATCGATCATCATCGATAATCGTCGATCATCATCGATCATCATCTATCATCATCGATCATCATCGATCATCATCGATCAACATCGATCAGCATCGATCATCATCGATCATCATCGATCATCGTCGATCATCATCGATCATCATCGATCATCATCGATCATCATCGTTCATCATCGATCGTCATCGATCATCATCGATCATCATCGATCGTCGTCGATCATCATCGATCATCATCGATCATCATCGATCATCATCGATCATCATCGATCATCATCGATCAACTTCGATCAAATTCGATCATCGTCGATCATCATCGATCATCATCGATCATCATCGATCATCATCTATCAACACCGATCATCATCGATCATCATCGATCAACACCGATCATCATCGATCATCATCGATCATCATCGATCATCATCGATCATAATCGATCATCATCGATCAACATCGATCATCATCGATCATCATCGATCATCATCGATCATCATCGATCATCATCGATCAACATCGATCATCATCGATCATCATCGATCATCATCGATCATCATCGATCATAATCGATCATCATCGATCATCGTCGATCATCATCGATCATCGTCGATCATCATCGATCATCGTCGATCATCATCGATCAACATCGATCAGCATCGATCAACATCGATCAACATCGATCATCATCGATCATCATCGATCATCATCGATCAACATCGATCATCATCGATCATCATCGATCATCATCGATCATCATCGATCATCATCGATCATCATCGATCATCATCGATCAACATCGATCAACATCGATCATCATCGATCATCATCGATCATCATCGATTATCATCGATCGTCATCGATCATCATAGATCATCATCGATCATCATCGATTATCATCGATCAATATCGGTCATCATCGATCATCATCGATCTTCATCGATCATCTGCGAGCATCATCGATCATCATCGATCATCATCGATCATCATCGATCATCGTCGATCATCATCGATCATCATCGATCATCATCGATCATCATCGATCATCATCGATCATCATCGATCAACTTCGATCAAATTCGGTCATCGTCGATCATCATCGATCATCATCAATCATCATCGATCATCATCTATCAACACCGATCATCATCGATCATCATCGATCAACACCGATCATCATCGATCATCATCGATCATCATCGATCATCATCGATCATAATCGATCATCATCGATCAACATCGATCATCATCGATCATCATCGATCATCATCGATCATCATCGATCAACATCGATCATCATCGATCATCATCGATCAACATCGATCATCATCGATCATCATCGATCATCATCGATCATCATCGATCATCATCGATCATCATCGATCATCATCGATCATCATCGATCAGCATCGATCATCATCGATCATCATCGATCATCATCGATCAACATCGATCATCATTGATCATCATCGATCATCGTCGATCATCGTCGATCAACTTCGATCAACTTCGATCAAATTCGATCATCGTCGATCATCATCGATCATCATCGATCATCATCGATCATCATCGATCAACATCGATCATCATCGATCATCATCGATCATCTGCGAGCATCATCGATCATCATCGATCATCATAGATCATCATCGATCATCATCGATCATCGTCGATCATCATCGATCATCATCGATCATCATCGATCATCATCGATCATATCGATCATCATGGATCATCATCGATAATTATCGATCAACATCGATCATCATCGATCATCATCGATCAACTTCGATCAACATCGATCATCATCGATCATCATCGATCATCATCGATCATCATCGATCATCATCGATCATCATCGATCATCATCGATTAATTATCATCGATCATTATCGATCATCATCGATCATCATCGATCATCATCGATCATCATCGATCATCATCGTTCATCATCGATCGTCATCGATCATCATCGATCATCATCGATCATCGTCGATCATCATCGATCATCATCGATCATCATCGATCATCATCAATCATCATCGATCATCATCGATCAACTTCGATCAAATTCGATCATCGTCGATCATCATCGATCATCATCGATTATCATCGATCATCATCGATCATCATCTATCAACACCGATCATCATCGATCAACATCGATCATCATCGATCATCATCGATCATCATCGATCATCATCGATCAACATCGATCATCATCGATCATCATCGATCATCATCGATCATCATCGATCATCATCGATCATCTCATCGATCATCATCGATCATCATCGATCATCATCGATCATCATCGATCATCATCGATCATCGTCGATCATCGTCGATCAACTTCGATCAACTTCGATCAACTTCGATCATCGTCGATCATCGATCATCATCGATCATCATCGATCATCATCGATCATCATCGATCATCATCGATCATCATCGGTCATCATCGATCAACATCGATCATCATCGATCATCATCGATCAACATCGATCATCATCGATCATCATCGATCATCATCGATCATCATCGATCATCATCGATCATCATCGATCATCGTCGATCATCATCGATCATCATCGATCATCATCGATCATCATCGATCATCATCGATCATCATCGATCATCATCGATCATCATCGATCATCATGGATCATCATCGATAATTATCGATCAACATCGATCATCATCGATCATCATCGATCAACTTCGATCAACATCGATCATCATCGATCATCATCGATCATCATCGATCATCATCGATCATCATCGATCATCATCGATCATCATCGATCATCATCGATCATCATCGATTAATTATCATCGATCATTACCGATCATCATCGATCATCATCGATCATCATCGATCATCATCGATCATCATCGATCATCATCGTTCATCATCGATCGTCATCGATCATCATCGATCATCATCGATCATCGTCGATCATCGTCGATCATCATCGATCATCATCGATCTTCATCGATCAACATCGATCATCATCGATCATCATCGATCAACATCGATCATCATCGATCATCATCGATCATCATCGATCATCATCGATCATCATCGATCATCATCGATCATCATCGATCATCATCGATCATCATCGATCATCATCAGTGATCATCGATCATCATCGATCATCATCGATCAACATCGATCTACATAGATCATCATCAATCATCATCGATCATCATCGATCATCATCGATCATCATCGATCATCATCGATCATCATCGATCATCATCGATCATCATCGATCATCATCGATCATCATCGATCATCATCGATCATCATCGATCATCATCGATCATCATCGATCATCATCGATCATCATCGATCATCATCGATCAACATCGATCATCATCGATCATCATCGATCATCATCGATCATCATCGATCATCATCGATCATCGTCGATCATCATCGATCATTGTCGATCATTGTCGATCATCATCGATCAACATCGATCAGCATCGATCAACATCGATCAACATCGATCATCATTGATCATCATCGATCATCGTCGATCATCGTCGATCATCGTCGATCAACTTCGATCAACTTCGATCAAATTCGATCATCGTCGATCATCATCGATCATCATCGATCATCATCGATCATCATCTATCAACACCGATCATCATCGATCATCATCGATCAACACCGATCATCATCGATCATCATCGATCATCATCGATCATCATCGATCATCATCGATCATAATCGATCATCATCGATCAACATCGATCATCATCGATCATCATCGATCATCATCGATCATCATCGATCATCATCGATCATCGTCGATCATCATCGATCATTGTCGATCATTGTCGATCATCATCGATCAACATCGATCAGCATCGATCAACATCGATCAACATCGATCATCATCGATCATCATCGATCATCATCGATCAACATCGATCATCATCGATCATCATCGATCATCATCGATCATCATCGATCATCATCGATCATCATCGATCATCATCGATCAACATCGATCAACGTCGATCATCATCGATCATCATCGATCATCATCGATCATCATCGATCTTAATCGATCATCTGCGAGCATCATCGATCATCATCGATCATCATAGATCATCATCGATCATCATCGATCATCATCGATCACCATCGATCATCATCGATCATCATCGATCATCATCGATCATCATCGATCATCATCGATCATCATCGATCAACACAGATTATCATCGATCATCATCGATCATCATCGATCATCATCGATCATCATCATCATCATCGATCATCGTCGATCATCATCGATCATCATCGATCATCATCGATCATCATCGATCATCATCGATCATCATCGATAATCGTCGATCATCATCGATCATCATCTATCATCATCGATCATCATCGATCATCATCGATCAACATCGATCATCATCGATCATCATCGATCATCATCGATCATCGTCGATCATCATCGATCATAATCGATCATCATCGATCATCATCGTTCATCATCGATCGTCATCGATCATCATCGATCATCATCGATCGTCGTCGATCATCATCGATCATCATCGATCATCATCGATCATCATCGATCATCATCGATCATCATCGATCAACTTCGATCAAATTCGATCATCGTCGATCATCATCGATCATCATCGATCATCATCGATCATCATCTATCAACACCGATCATCATCGATCATCATCGATCAACACCGATCATCATCGATCATCATCGATCATCATCGATCATCATCGATCATAATCGATCATCATCGATCAACATCGATCATCATCGATCATCATCGATCATCATCGATCATCATCGATCATCATCGATCAACATCGATCATCATCGATCATCATCGATCATCATCGATCATCATCGATCATAATCGATCATCATCGATCATCGTCGATCATCATCGATCATCGTCGATCATCATCGATCATCGTCGATCATCATCGATCATCATCGATCATCATCGATCTTCATCGATCATCATAGATCATCATCGATCATCATCGATCATCATCGATCACCATCGATCATCATCGATCATCATCGATCATCATCGATCATCATCGATCATCATCGATCAACACAGATTATCATCGATCATCATCGATCATCATCGATCATCATCGATCATCATCATCATCATCGATCATCGTCGATCATCATCGATCATCATCGATCATCATCGATCATCATCGATCATCATCGATCATCATCGATAATCGTCGATCATCATCGATCATCATCTATCATCATCGATCATCATCGATCATCATCGATCAACATCGATCATCATCGATCATCATCGATCATCATCGATCATCGTCGATCATCATCGATCATCATCGATCATCATCGATCATCATCGTTCATCATCGATCGTCATCGATCATCATCGATCATCATCGATCGTCGTCGATCATCATCGATCATCATCGATCATCATCGATCATCATCGATCATCATCGATCATCATCGATCAACTTCGATCAAATTCGATCATCGTCGATCATCATCGATCATCATCGATCATCATCGATCATCATCTATCAACACCGATCATCATCGATCATCATCGATCAACACCGATCATCATCGATCATCATCGATCATCATCGATCATCATCGATCATAATCGATCATCATCGATCAACATCGATCATCATCGATCATCATCGATCATCATCGATCATCATCGATCATCATCGATCAACATCGATCATCATCGATCATCATCGATCATCATCGATCATCATCGATCATAATCGATCATCATCGATCATCGTCGATCATCATCGATCATCGTCGATCATCATCGATCATCGTCGATCATCATCGATCAACATCGATCAGCATCGATCAACATCGATCAACATCGATCATCATCGATCATCATCGATCATCATCGATCAACATCGATCATCATCGATCATCATCGATCATCATCGATCATCATCGATCATCATCGATCATCATCGATCATCATCGATCAACATCGATCAACATCGATCATCATCGATCATCATCGATCATCATCGATTATCATCGATCGTCATCGATCATCATAGATCATCATCGATCATCATCGATTATCATCGATCAATATCGGTCATCATCGATCATCATCGATCTTCATCGATCATCTGCGAGCATCATCGATCATCATCGATCATCATCGATCATCATCGATCATCATCGATCATCATCGATCATCATCGATCATCATCGTTCATCATCGATCGTCATCGATCATCATCGATCATCATCGATCATCGTCGATCATCATCGATCATCATCGATCATCATCGATCATCATCGATCATCATCGATCATCATCGATCATCATCGATCAACTTCGATCAAATTCGATCATCGTCGATCATCATCGATCATCATCAATCATCATCGATCATCATCTATCAACACCGATCATCATCGATCATCATCGATCAACACCGATCATCATCGATCATCATCGATCATCATCGATCATCATCGATCATAATTGATCATCATCGATCAACATCGATCATCATCGATCATCATCGATCATCATCGATCATCATCGATCAACATCGATCATCATCGATCATCATCGATCATCATCGATCATCATCGATCATCATCGATCATCATCGATCATCATCGATCATCATCGAGCATCTCATCGATCATCATCGATCATCATCGATCATCATCGATCATCATCGATCATCGTCGATCATCGTCGATCAACTTCGATCAACTTCGATCAACTTCGATCATCGATCATCATCGATCATCATCGATCATCATCGATCATCATCGATCATCATCGATCATCATCGATCATCATCGATCATCATCGATCATCATCGGTCATCATCGATCAACATCGATCATCATCGATCATCATCGATCAACATCGATCATCATCGAACATCATCGATCATCATCGATCATCATCGATCATCATCGATCATCATCGATCATCATCGATCATCATCGATCATCATCGATCATCATCGATCATCATCGATCATCATCGTTCATCATCGATCGTCATCGATCATCATCGATCATCATCGATCATCGTCGATCATCATCGATCATCATCGATCATCATCGATCATCATCGATCATCATCGATCATCATCGATCATCATCGATCAACTTCGATCAAATTCGATCATCGTCGATCATCATCGATCATCATCAATCATCATCGATCATCATCTATCAACACCGATCATCATCGATCATCATCGATCAACACCGATCATCATCGATCATCATCGATCATCATCGATCATCATCGATCATAATTGATCATCATCGATCAACATCGATCATCATCGATCATCATCGATCATCATCGATCATCATCGATCAACATCGATCATCATCGATCATCATCGATCATCATCGATCATCATCGATCATCATCGATCATCATCGATCATCATCGATCATCATCGAGCATCTCATCGATCATCATCGATCATCATCGATCATCATCGATCACCATCGATCATCATCGATCATCATCGATCATCATCGATCATCATCGATCATCATCGATCAACACAGATTATCATCGATCATCATCGATCATCATCGATCATCATCGATCATCATCATCATCATCGATCATCGTCGATCATCATCGATCATCATCGATCATCATCGATCATCATCGATCATCATCGATCATCATCGATAATCGTCGATCATCATCGATCATCATCTATCATCATCGATCATCATCGATCATCATCGATCAACATCGATCATCATCGATCATCATCGATCATCATCGATCATCGTCGATCATCATCGATCATCATCGATCATCATCGATCATCATCGTTCATCATCGATCGTCATCGATCATCATCGATCATCATCGATCGTCGTCGATCATCATCGATCATCATCGATCATCATCGATCATCATCGATCATCATCGATCATCATCGATCAACTTCGATCAAATTCGATCATCGTCGATCATCATCGATCATCATCGATCATCATCGATCATCATCTATCAACACCGATCATCATCGATCATCATCGATCAACACCGATCATCATCGATCATCATCGATCATCATCGATCATCATCGATCATAATCGATCATCATCGATCAACATCGATCATCATCGATCATCATCGATCATCATCGATCATCATCGATCATCATCGATCAACATCGATCATCATCGATCATCATCGATCATCATCGATCATCATCGATCATAATCGATCATCATCGATCATCGTCGATCATCATCGATCATCGTCGATCATCATCGATCATCGTCGATCATCATCGATCAACATCGATCAGCATCGATCAACATCGATCAACATCGATCATCATCGATCATCATCGATCATCATCGATCAACATCGATCATCATCGATCATCATCGATCATCATCGATCATCATCGATCATCATCGATCATCATCGATCATCATCGATCAACATCGATCAACATCGATCATCATCGATCATCATCGATCATCATCGATTATCATCGATCGTCATCGATCATCATAGATCATCATCGATCATCATCGATTATCATCGATCAATATCGGTCATCATCGATCATCATCGATCTTCATCGATCATCTGCGAGCATCATCGATCATCATCGATCATCATCGATCATCATCGATCATCATCGATCATCATCGATCATCATCGATCATCATCGTTCATCATCGATCGTCATCGATCATCATCGATCATCATCGATCATCGTCGATCATCATCGATCATCATCGATCATCATCGATCATCATCGATCATCATCGATCATCATCGATCATCATCGATCAACTTCGATCAAATTCGATCATCGTCGATCATCATCGATCATCATCAATCATCATCGATCATCATCTATCAACACCGATCATCATCGATCATCATCGATCAACACCGATCATCATCGATCATCATCGATCATCATCGATCATCATCGATCATAATTGATCATCATCGATCAACATCGATCATCATCGATCATCATCGATCATCATCGATCATCATCGATCAACATCGATCATCATCGATCATCATCGATCATCATCGATCATCATCGATCATCATCGATCATCATCGATCATCATCGATCATCATCGAGCATCTCATCGATCATCATCGATCATCATCGATCATCATCGATCATCATCGATCATCGTCGATCATCGTCGATCAACTTCGATCAACTTCGATCAACTTCGATCATCGATCATCATCGATCATCATCGATCATCATCGATCATCATCGATCATCATCGATCATCATCGATCATCATCGATCATCATCGATCATCATCGGTCATCATCGATCAACATCGATCATCATCGATCATCATCGATCAACATCGATCATCATCGAACATCATCGATCATCATCGATCATCATCGATCATCATCGATCATCATCGATCATCATCGATCATCATCGATCATCATTGATCATCATCGATCATCGTCGATCATCGTCGATCAACTTCGATCAACTTCGATCAAATTCGATCATCGTCGATCGTCATCGATCATCATCGATCAACATCGATCATCATTGATCATCATCGATCAACATCGATCATCATCGATCATCATCGATCATCATCGATAATCATTGATCATCATCGATCATCATCGATTATCATCGATCAATATCGGTCATCATCGATCATCATCGAGCTTCATCGATCATCTGCGAGCATCATCGATCATCATCGATCATCATAGATCATCATCGATCATCATCGATCATCGTCGATCATCATCGATCATCATCGATCATCATCGATCATCATCGATCATATCGATCATCATGGATCATCATCGATAATTATCGATCAACATCGATCATCATCGATCATCATCGATCAACTTCGATCAACATCGATCATCATCGATCATCATCGATCATCATCGATCATCATCGATCATCATCGATCATCATCGATCATCATCGATCATCATCGATTAATTATCATCGATCATTATCGATCATCATCGATCATCATCGATCATCATCGATCATCATCGATCATCATCGTTCATCATCGATCGTCATCGATCATCATCGATCATCATCGATCATCGTCGATCATCATCGATCATCATCGATCATCATCGATCATCATCAATCATCATCGATCATCATCGATCAACTTCGATCAAATTCGATCATCGTCGATCATCATCGATCATCATCGATCATCATCGATCATCATCTATCAACACCGATCATCATCGATCAACATCGATCATCATCGATCATCATCGATCATCATCGATCAACATCGATCATCATCGATCATCATCGATCATCATCGATCATCATCGATCATCATCGATCATCTCATCGATCATCATCGATCATCATCGATCATCATCGATCATCATCGATCATCATCGATCATCGTCGATCATCGTCGATCAACTTCGATCAACTTCGATCAACTTCGATCATCGTCGATCATCGATCATCATCGATCATCATCGATCATCATCGATCATCATCGATCATCATCGATCATCATCGGTCATCATCGATCAACATCGATCATCATCGATCATCATCGATCAACATCGATCATCATCGATCATCATCGATCATCATCGATCATCATCGATCATCATCGATCATCATCGATCATCATCGATCATCATCGATCATCATCGATCAGCATCGATCATCATCGATCATCATCGATCATCATCGATCAACATCGATCATCATTGATCATCATCGATCATCGTCGATCATCGTCGATCAACTTCGATCAACTTCGATCAAATTCGATCATCGTCGATCATCATCGATCATCATCGATCATCATCGATCATCATCGATCAACATCGATCATCATCGATCATCATCGATCAACATCGATCATCATCGATCATCATCGATCATCATCGATAATCATTGATTATCATCGATCATCATCGATTATCATCGATCAATATCGGTCATCATCGATCATCATCGAGCTTCATCGATCATCTGCGAGCATCATCGATCATCATCGATCATCATAGATCATCATCGATCATCATCGATCATCATCGATCATCATCAGTGATCATCGATCATCATCGATCATCATCGATCAACATCGATCTACATAGATCATCATCAATCATCATCGATCATCATCGATCATCATCGATCATCATCGATCATCATCGATCATCATCGATCATCATCGATCATCATCGATCATCATCGATCATCATCGATCATCATCGATCATCATCGATCATCATCGATCATCATCGATCATCATCGATCATCATCGATCATCATCGATCATCATCGATCATCATCGATCAACATCGATCATCATCGATCATCATCGATCATCATCGATCATCATCGATCATCATCGATCATCGTCGATCATCATCGATCATTGTCGATCATTGTCGATCATCATCGATCAACATCGATCAGCATCGATCAACATCGATCAACATCGATCATCATTGATCATCATCGATCATCGTCGATCATCGTCGATCATCGTCGATCAACTTCGATCAACTTCGATCAAATTCGATCATCGTCGATCATCATCGATCATCATCGATCATCATCGATCATCATCTATCAACACCGATCATCATCGATGATCATCGATCAACACCGATCATCATCGATCATCATCGATCATCATCGATCATCATCGATCATAATCGATCATCATCGATCAACATCGATCATCATCGATCATCATCGATCATCATCGATCATCATCGATCATCATCGATCATCGTCGATCATCATCGATCATTGTCGATCATTGTCGATCATCATCGATCAACATCGATCAGCATCGATCAACATCGATCAACATCGATCATCATCGATCATCATCGATCATCATCGATCAACATCGATCATCATCGATCATCATCGATCATCATCGATCATCATCGATCATCATCGATCATCATCGATCATCATCGATCATCATCGATCAACATCGATCAACGTCGATCATCATCGATCATCATCGATCATCATCGATCATTATCGATCTTAATCGATCATCTGCGAGCATCATCGATCATCATCGATCATCATCGATCATCATCGATCATCATCGGTCATCATCGATCAACATCGATCATCATCGATCATCATCGATCAACATCGATCATCATCGATCATCATCGATCATCATCGATCATCATCGATCATCATCGATCATCATCGATCATCATCGATCATCATCGATCATCATTGATCATCATCGATCATCGTCGATCATCGTCGATCAACTTCGATCAACTTCGATCAAATTCGATCATCGTCGATCGTCATCGATCATCATCGATCAACATCGATCATCATTGATCATCATCGATCAACATCGATCATCATCGATCATCATCGATCATCATCGATAATCATTGATCATCATCGATCATCATCGATTATCATCGATCAATATCGGTCATCATCGATCATCATCGAGCTTCATCGATCATCTGCGAGCATCATCGATCATCATCGATCATCATAGATCATCATCGATCATCATCGATCATCGTCGATCATCATCGATCATCATCGATCATCATCGATCATCATCGATCATATCGATCATCATGGATCATCATCGATAATTATCGATCAACATCGATCATCATCGATCATCATCGATCAACTTCGATCAACATCGATCATCATCGATCATCATCGATCATCATCGATCATCATCGATCATCATCGATCATCATCGATCATCATCGATTAATTATCATCGATCATTATCGATCATCATCGATCATCATCGATCATCATCGATCATCATCGATCATCATCGTTCATCATCGATCGTCATCGATCATCATCGATCATCATCGATCATCGTCGATCATCATCGATCATCATCGATCATCATCGATCATCATCAATCATCATCGATCATCATCGATCAACTTCGATCAAATTCGATCATCGTCGATCATCATCGATCATCATCGATCATCATCGATCATCATCTATCAACACCGATCATCATCGATCAACATCGATCATCATCGATCATCATCGATCATCATCGATCATCATCGATCAACATCGATCATCATCGATCATCATCGATCATCATCGATCATCATCGATCATCATCGATCATCTCATCGATCATCATCGATCATCATCGATCATCATCGATCATCATCGATCATCATCGATCATCGTCGATCAACTTCGATCAACTTCGATCAACTTCGATCATCGTCGATCATCGATCATCATCGATCATCATCGATCATCATCGATCATCATCGATCATCATCGATCATCATCGGTCATCATCGATCAACATCGATCATCATCGATCATCATCGATCAACATCGATCATCATCGATCATCATCGATCATCATCGATCATCATCGATCATCATCGATCATCATCGATCATCATCGATCATCATCGATCATCATCGATCAGCATCGATCATCATCGATCATCATCGATCATCATCGATCAACATCGATCATCATTGATCATCATCGATCATCGTCGATCATCGTCGATCAACTTCGATCAACTTCGATCAAATTCGATCATCGTCGATCATCATCGATCATCATCGATCATCATCGATCATCATCGATCAACATCGATCATCATCGATCATCATCGATCAACATCGATCATCATCGATCATCATCGATCATCATCGATAATCATTGATTATCATCGATCATCATCGATTATCATCGATCAATATCGGTCATCATCGATCATCATCGAGCTTCATCGATCATCTGCGAGCATCATCGATCATCATCGATCATCATAGATCATCATCGATCATCATCGATCATCATCGATCATCATCAGTGATCATCGATCATCATCGATCATCATCGATCAAGATCGATCTACATAGATCATCATCAATCATCATCGATCATCATCGATCATCATCGATCATCATCGATCATCATCGATCATCATCGATCATCATCGATCATCATCGATCATCATCGATCATCATCGATCATCATCGATCATCATCGATCATCATCGATCATCATCGATCATCATCGATCATCATCGATCATCATCGATCATCATCGATCATCATCGATCAACATCGATCATCATCGATCATCATCGATCATCATCGATCATCATCGATCATCATCGATCATCGTCGATCATCATCGATCATTGTCGATCATTGTCGATCATCATCGATCAACATCGATCAGCATCGATCAACATCGATCAACATCGATCATCATTGATCATCATCGATCATCGTCGATCATCGTCGATCATCGTCGATCAACTTCGATCAACTTCGATCAAATTCGATCATCGTCGATCATCATCGATCATCATCGATCATCATCGATCATCATCTATCAACACCGATCATCATCGATGATCATCGATCAACACCGATCATCATCGATCATCATCGATCATCATCGATCATCATCGATCATCATCGATCATAATCGATCATCATCGATCAACATCGATCATCATCGATCATCATCGATCATCATCGATCATCATCGATCATCATCGATCATCGTCGATCATCATCGATCATTGTCGATCATTGTCGATCATCATCGATCAACATCGATCAGCATCGATCAACATCGATCAACATCGATCATCATCGATCATCATCGATCATCATCGATCAACATCGATCATCATCGATCATCATCGATCATCATCGATCATCATCGATCATCATCGATCATCATCGATCATCATCGATCAACATCGATCAACGTCGATCATCATCGATCATCATCGATCATCATCGATCATTATCGATCTTAATCGATCATCTGCGAGCATCATCGATCATCATCGATCATCATAGATCATCATCGATCATCATCGATCATCATCGATCATCATCGATCATCATCGATCATCATCGATCATCATCGATCATCATCGATCATCATCGATCAACATCGATCATCATCGATCATCATCGATCATCATCGATCATCATCGATCATCATCGATCATCGTCGATCATCATCGATCATTGTCGATCATTGTCGATCATCATCGATCAACATCGATCAGCATCGATCAACATCGATCAACATCGATCATCATTGATCATCATCGATCATCGTCGATCATCGTCGATCATCGTCGATCAACTTCGATCAACTTCGATCAAATTCGATCATCGTCGATCATCATCGATCATCATCGATCATCATCGATCATCATCTATCAACACCGATCATCATCGATGATCATCGATCAACACCAATCATCATCGATCATCATCGATCATCATCGATCATCATCGATCATCATCGATCATAATCGATCATCATCGATCAACATCGATCATCATCGATCATCATCGATCATCATCGATCATCATCGATCATCATCGATCATCGTCGATCATCATCGATCATTGTCGATCATTGTCGATCATCATCGATCAACATCGATCAGCATCGATCAACATCGATCAACATCGTTCATCATCGATCATCATCGATCATCATCGATCAACATCGATCATCATCGATCATCATCGATCATCATCGATCATCATCGATCATCATCGATCATCATCGATCATCATCGATCAACATCGATCAACGTCGATCATCATCGATCATCATCGATCATCATCGATCATTATCGATCTTAATCGATCATCTGCGAGCATCATCGATCATCATCGATCATCATAGATCATCATCGATCATCATCGATCACCATCGATCATCATCGATCATCATCGATCATTATCGATCATCATCGATCATCATCGATCATCATCGATCAACACAGATTATCATCGATCATCATCGATCATCATCGATCATCATCGATCATCATCATCATCATCGATCATCGTCGATCATCATCGATCATCATCGATCATCATCGATCATCATCGATCATCATCGATCATCATCGATAATCGTCGATCATCATCGATCATCATCTATCATCATCGATCATCATCGATCATCATCGATCAACATCGATCATCATCGATCATCATCGATCATCATCGATCATCGTCGATCATCATCGATCATCATCGATCATCATCGATCATCATCGTTCATCATCGATCGTCATCGATCATCATCGATCATCATCGATCGTCGTCGATCATCATCGATCATCATCGATCATCATCGATCATCATCGATCATCATCGATCATCATCGATCAACTTCGATCAAATTCGATCATCGTCGATCATCATCGATCATCATCGATCATCATCTATCAACACCGATCATCATCGATCATCATCGATCAACACCGATCATCATCGATCATCATCGATCATCATCGATCATCATCGATCATAATCGATCATCATCGATCAACATCGATCATCATCGATCATCATCGATCATCATCGATCATCATCGATCATCATCGATCAACATCGATCATCATCGATCATCATCGATCATCATCGATCATCATCGATCATAATCGATCATCATCGATCATCGTCGATCATCATCGATCATCGTCGATCATCATCGATCATCGTCGATCATCATCGATCAACATCGATCAGCATCGATCAACATCGATCAACATCGATCATCATCGATCATCATCGATCATCATCGATCAACATCGATCATCATCGATCATCATCGATCATCATCGATCATCATCGATCATCATCGATCATCATCGATCATCATCGATCAACATCGATCAACATCGATCATCATCGATCATCATCGATCATCATCGATTATCATCGATCGTCATCGATCATCATAGATCATCATCGATCATCATCGATTATCATCGATCAATATCGGTCATCATCGATCATCATCGATCTTCATCGATCATCTGCGAGCATCATCGATCATCATCGATCATCATCGATCATCATCGATCATCATCGATCATCATCGATCATCATCGTTCATCATCGATCGTCATCGATCATCATCGATCATCATCGATCATCGTCGATCATCATCGATCATCATCGATCATCATCGATCATCATCGATCATCATCGATCATCATCGATCAACTTCGATCAAATTCGATCATCGTCGATCATCATCGATCATCATCAATCATCATCGATCATCATCTATCAACACCGATCATCATCGATCATCATCGATCAACACCGATCATCATCGATCATCATCGATCATCATCGATCATCATCGATCATAATCGATCATCATCGATCAACATCGATCATCATCGATCATCATCGATCATCATCGATCATCATCGATCAACATCGATCATCATCGATCATCATCGATCAACATCGATCATCATCGATCATCATCGATCATCATCGATCATCATCGATCATCATCGATCATCATCGATCATCATCGATCATCATCGATCAGCATCGATCATCATCGATCATCATCGATCATCATCGATCAACATCGATCATCATTGATCATCATCGATCATCGTCGATCATCGTCGATCAACTTCGATCAACTTCGATCAAATTCGATCATCGTCGATCATCATCGATCATCATCGATCATCATCGATCATCATCGATCAACATCGATCATCATCGATCATCATCGATCATCTGCGAGCATCATCGATCATCATCGATCATCATAGATCATCATCGATCATCATCGATCATCGTCGATCATCATCGATCATCATCGATCATCATCGATCATCATCGATCATATCGATCATCATGGATCATCATCGATAATTATCGATCAACATCGATCATCATCGATCATCATCGATCAACTTCGATCAACATCGATCATCATCGATCATCATCGATCATCATCGATCATCATCGATCATCATCGATCATCATCGATCATCATCGATTAATTATCATCGATCATTATCGATCATCATCGATCATCATCGATCATCATCGATCATCATCGATCATCATCGTTCATCATCGATCGTCATCGATCATCATCGATCATCATCGATCATCGTCGATCATCATCGATCATCATCGATCATCATCGATCATCATCAATCATCATCGATCATCATCGATCAACTTCGATCAAATTCGATCATCGTCGATCATCATCGATCATCATCGATCATCATCGATCATCATCTATCAACACCGATCATCATCGATCAACATCGATCATCATCGATCATCATCGATCATCATCGATCATCATCGATCAACATCGATCATCATCGATCATCATCGATCATCATCGATCATCATCGATCATCATCGATCATCTCATCGATCATCATCGATCATCATCGATCATCATCGATCATCATCGATCATCATCGATCATCGTCGATCATCGTCGATCAACTTCGATCAACTTCGATCAACTTCGATCATCGTCGATCATCGATCATCATCGATCATCATCGATCATCATCGATCATCATCGATCATCATCGATCATCATCGGTCATCATCGATCAACATCGATCATCATCGATCATCATCGATCAACATCGATCATCATCGATCATCGTCGATCATCATCGATCATTGTCGATCATTGTCGATCATCATCGATCAACATCGATCAGCATCGATCAACATCGATCAACATCGATCATCATTGATCATCATCGATCATCGTCGATCATCGTCGATCATCGTCGATCAACTTCGATCAACTTCGATCAAATTCGATCATCGTCGATCATCATCGATCATCATCGATCATCATCGATCATCATCTATCAACACCGATCATCATCGATGATCATCGATCAACACCGATCATCATCGATCATCATCGATCATCATCGATCATCATCGATCATCATCGATCATAATCGATCATCATCGATCAACATCGATCATCATCGATCATCATCGATCATCATCGATCATCATCGATCATCATCGATCATCGTCGATCATCATCGATCATTGTCGATCATTGTCGATCATCATCGATCAACATCGATCAGCATCGATCAACATCGATCAACATCGATCATCATCGATCATCATCGATCATCATCGATCAACATCGATCATCATCGATCATCATCGATCATCATCGATCATCATCGATCATCATCGATCATCATCGATCATCATCGATCAACATCGATCAACGTCGATCATCATCGATCATCATCGATCATCATCGATCATTATCGATCTTAATCGATCATCTGCGAGCATCATCGATCATCATCGATCATCATAGATCATCATCGATCATCATCGATCATCATCGATCATCATCGATCATCATCGATCATCATCGATCATCATCGATCATCATCGATCATCATCGATCAACATCGATCATCATCGATCATCATCGATCATCATCGATCATCATCGATCATCATCGATCATCGTCGATCATCATCGATCATTGTCGATCATTGTCGATCATCATCGATCAACATCGATCAGCATCGATCAACATCGATCAACATCGATCATCATTGATCATCATCGATCATCGTCGATCATCGTCGATCATCGTCGATCAACTTCGATCAACTTCGATCAAATTCGATCATCGTCGATCATCATCGATCATCATCGATCATCATCGATCATCATCTATCAACACCGATCATCATCGATGATCATCGATCAACACCGATCATCATCGATCATCATCGATCATCATCGATCATCATCGATCATCATCGATCATAATCGATCATCATCGATCAACATCGATCATCATCGATCATCATCGATCATCATCGATCATCATCGATCATCATCGATCATCGTCGATCATCATCGATCATTGTCGATCATTGTCGATCATCATCGATCAACATCGATCAGCATCGATCAACATCGATCAACATCGATCATCATCGATCATCATCGATCATCATCGATCAACATCGATCATCATCGATCATCATCGATCATCATCGATCATCATCGATCATCATCGATCATCATCGATCATCATCGATCAACATCGATCAACGTCGATCATCATCGATCATCATCGATCATCATCGATCATTATCGATCTTAATCGATCATCTGCGAGCATCATCGATCATCATCGATCATCATAGATCATCATCGATCATCATCGATCACCATCGATCATCATCGATCATCATCGATCATTATCGATCATCATCGATCATCATCGATCATCATCGATCAACACAGATTATCATCGATCATCATCGATCATCATCGATCATCATCGATCATCATCATCATCATCGATCATCGTCGATCATCATCGATCATCATCGATCATCATCGATCATCATCGATCATCATCGATCATCATCGATAATCGTCGATCATCATCGATCATCATCTATCATCATCGATCATCATCGATCATCATCGATCAACATCGATCATCATCGATCATCATCGATCATCATCGATCATCGTCGATCATCATCGATCATCATCGATCATCATCGATCATCATCGTTCATCATCGATCGTCATCGATCATCATCGATCATCATCGATCGTCGTCGATCATCATCGATCATCATCGATCATCATCGATCATCATCGATCATCATCGATCATCATCGATCAACTTCGATCAAATTCGATCATCGTCGATCATCATCGATCATCATCGATCATCATCGATCATCATCTATCAACACCGATTATCATCGATCATCATCGATCAACACCGATCATCATCGATCATCATCGATCATCATCGATCATCATCGATCATCATCGATCATCATCGATCATCATCGATCAACATCGATCATCATCGATCATCATCGATCATCATCGATCATCATCGATCATAATCGATCATCATCGATCATCGTCGATCATCATCGATCATCGTCGATCATCATCGTTCATCGTCGATCATCATCGATCAACATCGATCAGCATCGATCAACATCGATCAACATGGATCATCATCGATCATCATCGATCATCATCGATCAACATCGATCATCATCGATCATCATCGATCATCATCGATCATCATCGATCATCATCGATCATCATCGATCATCATCGATCAACATCGATCAACATCGATCATCATCGATCATCATCGATCATCATCGATTATCATCGATCGTCATCGATCATCATAGATCATCATCGATCATCATCGATTATCATCGATCAATATCGGTCATCATCGATCATCATCGATCTTCATCGATCATCTGCGAGCATCATCGATCATCATCGATCATCATCGATCATCATCGATCATCATCGATCATCATCGATCATCATCGTTCATCATCGATCGTCATCGATCATCATCGATCATCATCGATCATCGTCGATCATCATCGATCATCATCGATCATCATCGATCATCATCGATCATCATCGATCATCATCGATCAACTTCGATCAAATTCGATCATCGTCGATCATCATCGATCATCATCAATCATCATCGATCATCATCTATCAACACCGATCATCATCGATCATCATCGATCAACACCGATCATCATCGATCATCATCGATCATCATCGATCATCATCGATCATAATCGATCATCATCGATCAACATCGATCATCATCGATCATCATCGATCATCATCGATCATCATCGATCAACATCGATCATCATCGATCATCATCGATCAACATCGATCATCATCGATCATCATCGATCATCATCGATCATCATCGATCATCATCGATCATCATCGATCATCATCGATCATCATCGATCAGCATCGATCATCATCGATCATCATCGATCATCATCGATCAACATCGATCATCATTGATCATCATCGATCATCGTCGATCATCGTCGATCAACTTCGATCAACTTCGATCAAATTCGATCATCGTCGATCATCATCGATCATCATCGATCATCATCGATCATCATCGATCAACATCGATCATCATCGATCATCATCGATCATCTGCGAGCATCATCGATCATCATCGATCATCATAGATCATCATCGATCATCATCGATCATCGTCGATCATCATCGATCATCATCGATCATCATCGATCATCATCGATCATATCGATCATCATGGATCATCATCGATAATTATCGATCAACATCGATCATCATCGATCATCATCGATCAACTTCGATCAACATCGATCATCATCGATCATCATCGATCATCATCGATCATCATCGATCATCATCGATCATCATCGATCATCATCGATCATCATCGATTAATTATCATCGATCATTATCGATCATCATCGATCATCATCGATCATCATCGATCATCATCGATCATCATCGTTCATCATCGATCGTCATCGATCATCATCGATCATCATCGATCATCGTCGATCATCATCGATCATCATCGATCATCATCGATCATCATCAATCATCATCGATCATCATCGATCAACTTCGATCAAATTCGATCATCGTCGATCATCATCGATCATCATCGATCATCATCGATCATCATCTATCAACACCGATCATCATCGATCAACATCGATCATCATCGATCATCATCGATCATCATCGATCATCATCGATCAACATCGATCATCATCGATCATCATCGATCATCATCGATCATCATCGATCATCATCGATCATCTCATCGATCATCATCGATCATCATCGATCATCATCGATCATCATCGATCATCATCGATCATCGTCGATCATCGTCGATCAACTTCGATCAACTTCGATCAACTTCGATCATCGTCGATCATCGATCATCATCGATCATCATCGATCATCATCGATCATCATCGATCATCATCGATCATCATCGGTCATCATCGATCAACATCGATCATCATCGATCATCATCGATCAACATCGATCATCATCGATCATCATCGATCATCATCGATCATCATCGATCATCATCGATCATCATCGATCATCATCGATCATCATCGATCATCATCGATCATCATCGATCAGCATCGATCATCATCGATCATCATCGATCATCATCGATCAACATCGATCATCATTGATCATCATCGATCATCGTCGATCATCGTCGATCAACTTCGATCAACTTCGATCAAATTCGATCATCGTCGATCATCATCGATCATCATCGATCATCATCGATCATCATCGATCAACATCGATCATCATCGATCATCATCGATCAACATCGATCATCATCGATCATCATCGATCATCATCGATAATCATTGATTATCATCGATCATCATCGATTATCATCGATCAATATCGGTCATCATCGATCATCATCGAGCTTCATCGATCATCTGCGAGCATCATCGATCATCATCGATCATCATAGATCATCATCGATCATCATCGATCATAATCGATCATCATCGATCATCATCGATCATCATCGATCATCATCGATCATCATCGATCATCATCGATCATCATCGATCATCATCGATCATCATCGATCAACATCGATCACCATCGATCATCATCGATCATCATCGATCATCATCGATCATCATCGATCATCATCGATCAACACCGATCATCATCGATCATCATCGATCAACACAGATCATCATCGATCATCATCGATCATCATCGATCATCATCGATCATCATCGATCATCATCGATCATCGTCGATCATCATCGATCATCATCGATCATCATCGATCATCATCGATCATCATCGATCATCATCGATCATCATCGATCATCATCGATCATCATCGATCATCATGGATCATCATCGATAATTATCGATCAACATCGATCATCATCGATCATCATCGATCAACTTCGATCAACATCGATCATCATCGATCATCATCGATCATCATCGATCATCATCGATCATCATCGATCATCATCGATCATCATCGATCATCATCGATTAATTATCATCGATCATTACCGATCATCATCGATCATCATCGATCATCATCGATCATCATCGATCATCATCGATCATCATCGATCATCATCGTTCATCATCGATCGTCATCGATCATCATCGATCATCATCGATCATCGTCGATCATCGTCGATCATCATCGATCATCATCGATCTTCATCGATCAACATCGATCATCATCGATCATCATCGATCAACATCGATCATCATCGATCATCATCGATCATCATCGATCATCATCGATCATCATCGATCATCATCGATCATCATCGATCATCATCAGTGATCATCGATCATCATCGATCATCATCGATCAACATCGATCTACATAGATCATCATCAATCATCATCGATCATCATCGATCATCATCGATCATCATCGATCATCATCGATCATCATCGATCATCATCGATCATCATCGATCATCATCGATCATCATCGATCATCATCGATCATCATCGATCATCATCGATCATCATCGATCATCATCGATCATCATCGATCATCATCGATCATCATCGATCAACATCGATCATCATCGATCATCATCGATCATCATCGATCATCATCGATCATCATCGATCATCGTCGATCATCATCGATCATTGTCGATCATTGTCGATCATCATCGATCAACATCGATCAGCATCGATCAACATCGATCAACATCGATCATCATTGATCATCATCGATCATCGTCGATCATCGTCGATCATCGTCGATCAACTTCGATCAACTTCGATCAAATTCGATCATCGTCGATCATCATCGATCATCATCGATCATCATCGATCATCATCTATCAACACCGATCATCATCGATCATCATCGATCAACACCGATCATCATCGATCATCATCGATCATCATCGATCATCATCGATCATAATCGATCATCATCGATCAACATCGATCATCATCGATCATCATCGATCATCATCGATCATCATCGATCATCATCGATCATCGTCGATCATCATCGATCATTGTCGATCATTGTCGATCATCATCGATCAACATCGATCAGCATCGATCAACATCGATCAACATCGATCATCATCGATCATCATCGATCATCATCGATCAACATCGATCATCATCGATCATCATCGATCATCATCGATCATCATCGATCATCATGGGCGACTTGTCGCGTCTTTCAGCTCTATTGACTGAGGCTTGTGAGAGCATGCATGAGTGGTGCAGATCAAATGGAATGGTCCTGAATAAAGAGAAAACAAAACTAATTAAATTTTCTCCTCTGGCACCTCAGCAGTCAGTCCTGGTGAGAACAAGTGTTGGCTCGTTACCATTATGCGAAAATGTAAAATTTCTCGGAGTGTACATTCAGCGGTCACTGGGGTGGAGGGATCATATAGAATACGTGGTTGGGAAGCTGAACAGGGTACACTACGCCATGTTCAAGCTTAGGAGTGTTCTAGATCTACCTTCACTCAGATCATTTTACTTTGCAAACGTGCAATCCTTGCTGGGTTATGGCATTATACTATGGGGATCATCACCTCACATGAACACACTATTTAGACTTCAGAAGCGATTTTTAAGATGTATTTTGCGGCTAAATTTCCGGGAGTCATGCAGGGAGCACTTTAAGAAATTTAATATATTAACACTGCCCTGCTTGTATGTGTACCGCCTCTTGTCGTACTGTAGAGCAAATGTGGGTACATTTCGGACAAATTCTGAAGTCTCGGCGGCTTTTGATACTCGGGGTGGAGGAAAGTTGTCGGTGCCTCGCCATTCCTCGTCTGTTTTTGAGCGTGGACCATACTTTATGATGGTCCGGACGTACAATGCACTGCCAACCCATGTTTTAAGTTCCTCTAGTGTAACTTTATTTAAAGCCCGTTTAAAGGAACACTTGACGTCTAAATCATTTTATACAGTAAACGAATATTTGACAGGTACATCGCGCCTGTAATTGTAACAATGACTATTTTATTGTTTGTTTGTTGAAATAATTTTACTCCGTACTTTATTGTCGGTTTTATATATATGTTCATTTGTAGTGAATTTGTTTGGCCTTTGTGCCGGTCTATTGTGTTTGTATGCAAGACTAATATTACTACTTACTATGTAAATGACAATTGTCAATATCTGTGAAGGATCAGACGACAAATAAAGTATATTATTATTATTATTATTATTATTATCATCGATCAACATCGATCAACATCGATCATCATCGATCATCATCGATCATCATCGATCATCATCGATCTTAATCGATCATCTGCGAGCATCATCGATCATCATCGATCATCATAGATCATCATCGATCATCATCGATCATCATCGATCACCATCGATCATCATCGATCATCATCGATCATCATCGATCATCATCGATCATCATCGATCATCATCGATCAACACAGATTATCATCGATCATCATCGATCATCATCGATCATCATCGATCATCATCGATCATCATCATCATCATCGATCATCGTCGATCATCATCGATCATCATCGATCATCATCGATCATCATCGATCATCACCGATCATCATCGATAATCGTCGATCATCATCGATCATCATCTACCATCATCGATCATCATCGATCATCATCGATCAACATCGATCATCATCGATCATCATCGATCATCATCGATCATCGTCGATCATCATCGATCATCATCGATCATCATCGATCATCATCGTTCATCATCGATCGTCATCGATCATCATCGATCATCATCGATCGTCGTCGATCATCATCGATCATCATCGATCATCATCGATCATCATCGATCATCATCGATCATCATCGATCAACTTCGATCAAATTCGATCATCGTCGATCATCATCGATCATCATCGATCATCATCGATCATCATCTATCAACACCGATCATCATCGATCATCATCGATCAACACCGATCATCATCGATCATCATCGATCATCATCGATCATCATCGATCATAATCGATCATCATCGATCAACATCGATCATCATCGATCATCATCGATCATCATCGATCATCATCGATCATCATCGATTATCATCGATTATCATCGATCAATATCGGTCATCATCGATCATCATCGATCTTCATCGATCATCTGCGAGCATCATCGATCATCATCGATCATCATCGATCATCATCGATCATCATTGATCATCATCGATCATCATCGATCATCATCGATCATCATCGATCATCATCGATCATCATCGATCATCATCGATCATCATCGATCAACATCGATCATCATTGATCATCATCGATCATCGTCGATCATCGTCGATCAACTTCGATCAACTTCGATCAAATTCGATCGTCATCGATCATCATCGATCATCATCGATCGTCGTCGATCATCATCGATCATCATCGATCATCATCGATCATCATCGATCATCATCGATCATCATCGATCAACTTCGATCAAATTCGATCATCGTCGATCATCATCGATCATCATCGATCATCATCGATCATCATCTATCAACACCGATCATCATCGATCATCATCGATCAACACCGATCATCATCGATCATCATCGATCATCATCGATCATCATCGATCATAATCGGTCATCATCGATCAACATCGATCATCATCGATCATCATCGATCAACATCGATTATCATCGATCAATATCGGTCATCATCGATCATCATCGATCTTCATCGATCATCTGCGAGCATCATCGATCATCATCGATCATCATCGATCATCATCGATCATCATTGATCATCATCGATCATCATCGATCATCATCGATCATCATCGATCATCATCGATCATCATCGATCATCATCGATCATCATCGATCAACATCGATCATCATTGATCATCATCGATCATCGTCGATCATCGTCGATCAACTTCGATCAACTTCGATCAAATTCGATCGTCATCGATCATCATCGATCATCATCGATCGTCGTCGATCATCATCGATCATCATCGATCATCATCGATCATCATCGATCATCATCGATCATCATCGATCATCATCGATCAACTTCGATCAAATTCGATCATCGTCGATCATCATCGATCATCATCGATCATCATCGATCATCATCTATCAACACCGATCATCATCGATCATCATCGATCAACACCGATCATCATCGATCATCATCGATCATCATCGATCATCATCGATCATAATCGATCATCATCGATCAACATCGATCATCATCGATCATCATCGATCAACATCGATCATCATCGATCATCATCGATCATCATCGATCATCATCGATCATCATCGATTATCATCGATCGTCATCGATCATCATCGATCATCATCGATCATCATCGATTATCATCGATCAATATCGGTCATCATCGATCATCATCGATCTTCATCGATCATCTGCGAACATCATCGATCATCATCGATCATCATAGATCATCATCGATCATCATCGATCATCATCGATCATCATCGATCATCATCGATCATCATCGATCATCATCGATCATCATCGATCATCATCGATCAACATCGATCACCATCGATCATCATCGATCATCATCGATCATCATCGATCATCATCGATCATCATCGATCAACACCGATCATCATCGATCATCATCGATCAACACAGATCATCATCGATCATCATCGATCATCATCGATCATCATCGATCATCATCGATCATCGTCGATCATCATCGATCATCATCGATCATCATCGATGATCATCGATCATCATCGATCATCATCGTTCATCATCGATCATCATCGATTATCATGGATCATCATCGATAATTATCGATCAACATCGATCATCATCGATCATCATCGATCAACTTCGATCAACATCGATCAACATCGATCATCATCGATCATCATCGATCATCATCGATCATCATCGATCATCATCGATCATCATCGATCATCATCGATTAATTATCATCGATCATTACCGATCAACATCTATCATCATCGATCATCATCGATCATCATCGATCATCATCGATCATCATCGTTCATCATCGATCGTCATCGATCATCATCGATCATCATCGATCATCGTCGATCATCGTCGATCATCATCGATCATCATAGATCTTCATCGATCAAAATCGATCATCATCGATCATCATCGATCAACATCGATCATCAACGATCATCATCGATCATCATCGATCATCATCGATCATCATCGATCATCATCGATCATCATCGGTGATCATCGATCATCATCGATCATCATCGATCAACATCGATCTACATAGAACATCATCAATCATCATCGATCATCATCGATCATCATCGATCATCATCGATCATCATCGATCATCATCGATCATCATTGATCATCATCGATCATCGTCGATCATCGTCGATCATCGTCGATCAACTTCGATCAACTTCGATCAAATTCGATCATCGTCGATCATCATCGATCATCATCGATCATCATCGATCATCATCTATCAACACCGATCATCATCGATCATCATCGATCAACACCGATCATCATCGATCATCATCGATCAACACCGATCATCATCGATCATCATCGATCATCATCGATCAACATCGATCATCATCGATCATCATCGATCATCACCGGTCATCATCGATCAACATCGATCATCATCGATCATCATCGATCAACATCGATCATCATCGATCATCATCGATCATCATCGATCATCATCGATCATCATCGATCATCATCGATCATCATCGATCATCATCGATCAGCATCGATCATCATCGATCATCATCGATCATCATCGATCATCATCGATCATCGTCGATCATCATCGATCATCGTCGATCATCATCGATCAACATCGATCAGCATCGATCAACATCGATCAACATCGATCATCATCGATCATCATCGATCATCATCGATCATCATCGATCTTCATCGATCATCTGCGAGCATCATCGATCATCATCGATCATCATAGATCATCTTCGATCATCATCGATCATCATCGATCACCATCGATCATCATCGATCACCATCGATCATCATCGATCATCATCGATCATCATCGATCATCATCGATCATCATCGATCTTCATCGATCATCTGCGAGCATCATCGATCATCATCGATCATCATAGATCATCATCGATCATCATCGATCATCATCGATCACCATCGATCATCATCGATCATCATCGATCATCTGCGAGCATCATCGATCATCATCGATCATCATAGATCATCATCGATCATCATCGATCATCATCGATCACCATCGATCATCATCGATCATCATCGATCATCATCGATCATCATTGATCATCATCGATCATCGTCGATCATCGTCCATCATTGTCGATCAACTTCGATCAACTTCGATCAAATTCGATCATCGTCGATCATCATCGATCATCATCGATCATCATCGATCATCATCGATCATCATCGATCATCGTCGATCATCATCGATCATCATCGATCATCATCGATGATCATCGATCATCATCGATCATCATCGTTCATCATCGATCATCATCGATTATCATGGATCATCATCGATAATTATCGATCAACATCGATCATCATCGATCATCATCGATCAACTTCGATCAACATCGATCAACATCGATCATCATCGATCATCATCGATCATCATCGATCATCATCGATCATCATCGATCATCATCGATCATCATCGATTAATTATCATCGATCATTACCGATCAACATCTATCATCATCGATCATCATCGATCATCATCGATCATCATCGATCATCATCGTTCATCATCGATCGTCATCGATCATCATCGATCATCATCGATCATCGTCGATCATCGTCGATCATCATCGATCATCATAGATCTTCATCGATCAAAATCGATCATCATCGATCATCATCGATCAACATCGATCATCAACGATCATCATCGATCATCATCGATCATCATCGATCATCATCGATCATCATCGATCATCATCGGTGATCATCGATCATCATCGATCATCATCGATCAACATCGATCTACATAGAACATCATCAATCATCATCGATCATCATCGATCATCATCGATCATCATCGATCATCATCGATCATCATCGATCATCATTGATCATCATCGATCATCGTCGATCATCGTCGATCATCGTCGATCAACTTCGATCAACTTCGATCAAATTCGATCATCGTCGATCATCATCGATCATCATCGATCATCATCGATCATCATCTATCAACACCGATCATCATCGATCATCATCGATCAACACCGATCATCATCGATCATCATCGATCATCATCGATCATCATCGATCATCATCGATCATCATCGATCATAATCGATCATCATCGATCAACATCGATCATCATCGATCATCATCGATCATCACCGGTCATCATCGATCAACATCGATCATCATCGATCATCATCGATCAACATCGATCATCATCGATCATCATCGATCATCATCGATCATCATCGATCATCATCGATCATCATCGATCATCATCGATCATCATCGATCAGCATCGATCATCATCGATCATCATCGATCATCATCGATCATCATCGATCATCGTCGATCATCATCGATCATCGTCGATCATCATCGATCAACATCGATCAGCATCGATCAACATCGATCAACATCGATCATCATCGATCATCATCGATCATCATCGATCATCATCGATCTTCATCGATCATCTGCGAGCATCATCGATCATCATCGATCATCATAGATCATCTTCGATCATCATCGATCATCATCGATCACCATCGATCATCATCGATCACCATCGATCATCATCGATCATCATCGATCATCATCGATCATCATCGATCATCATCGATCTTCATCGATCATCTGCGAGCATCATCGATCATCATCGATCATCATAGATCATCATCGATCATCATCGATCATCATCGATCACCATCGATCATCATCGATCATCATCGATCATCTGCGAGCATCATCGATCATCATCGATCATCATAGATCATCATCGATCATCATCGATCATCATCGATCACCATCGATCATCATCGATCATCATCGATCATCATCGATCATCATTGATCATCATCGATCATCGTCGATCATCGTCCATCATTGTCGATCAACTTCGATCAACTTCGATCAAATTCGATCATCGTCGATCATCATCGATCATCATCGATCATCATCGATCTTCATCGATCATCTGCGAGCATCATCGATCATCATCGATCATCATAGATCATCATCGATCATCATCGATCATCATCGATCACCATCGATCATCATCGATCATCATCGATCATCATCGATCATCATCGATCATCATCGATCATCATCGATCAACACAGATCATCATCGATCATCATCGATCATCATCGATCATCATCGATCATCATCGATCATCATCGGTGATCATCGATCATCATCGATCATCATCGATCAACATCGATCTACATAGAACATCATCAATCATCATCGATCATCATCGATCATCATCGATCATCATCGATCATCATCGATCATCATCGATCATCATTGATCATCATCGATCATCGTCGATCATCGTCGATCATCGTCGATCAACTTCGATCAACTTCGATCAAATTCGATCATCGTCGATCATCATCGATCATCATCGATCATCATCGATCATCATCTATCAACACCGATCATCATCGATCATCATCGATCAACACCGATCATCATCGATCATCATCGATCAACACCGATCATCATCGATCATCATCGATCATCATCGATCAACATCGATCATCATCGATCATCATCGATCATCACCGGTCATCATCGATCAACATCGATCATCATCGATCATCATCGATCAACATCGATCATCATCGATCATCATCGATCATCATCGATCATCATCGATCATCATCGATCATCATCGATCATCATCGATCATCATCGATCAGCATCGATCATCATCGATCATCATCGATCATCATCGATCATCATCGATCATCGTCGATCATCATCGATCATCGTCGATCATCATCGATCAACATCGATCAGCATCGATCAACATCGATCAACATCGATCATCATCGATCATCATCGATCATCATCGATCATCATCGATCTTCATCGATCATCTGCGAGCATCATCGATCATCATCGATCATCATAGATCATCTTCGATCATCATCGATCATCATCGATCACCATCGATCATCATCGATCACCATCGATCATCATCGATCATCATCGATCATCATCGATCATCATCGATCATCATCGATCTTCATCGATCATCTGCGAGCATCATCGATCATCATCGATCATCATAGATCATCATCGATCATCATCGATCATCATCGATCACCATCGATCATCATCGATCATCATCGATCATCTGCGAGCATCATCGATCATCATCGATCATCATAGATCATCATCGATCATCATCGATCATCATCGATCACCATCGATCATCATCGATCATCATCGATCATCATCGATCATCATTGATCATCATCGATCATCGTCGATCATCGTCCATCATTGTCGATCAACTTCGATCAACTTCGATCAAATTCGATCATCGTCGATCATCATCGATCATCATCGATCATCATCGATCATCATCGATCATCATCGATCATCGTCGATCATCATCGATCATCATCGATCATCATCGATGATCATCGATCATCATCGATCATCATCGTTCATCATCGATCATCATCGATTATCATGGATCATCATCGATAATTATCGATCAACATCGATCATCATCGATCATCATCGATCAACTTCGATCAACATCGATCAACATCGATCATCATCGATCATCATCGATCATCATCGATCATCATCGATCATCATCGATCATCATCGATCATCATCGATTAATTATCATCGATCATTACCGATCAACATCTATCATCATCGATCATCATCGATCATCATCGATCATCATCGATCATCATCGTTCATCATCGATCGTCATCGATCATCATCGATCATCATCGATCATCGTCGATCATCGTCGATCATCATCGATCATCATAGATCTTCATCGATCAAAATCGATCATCATCGATCATCATCGATCAACATCGATCATCAACGATCATCATCGATCATCATCGATCATCATCGATCATCATCGATCATCATCGATCATCATCGGTGATCATCGATCATCATCGATCATCATCGATCAACATCGATCTACATAGAACATCATCAATCATCATCGATCATCATCGATCATCATCGATCATCATCGATCATCATCGATCATCATCGATCATCATTGATCATCATCGATCATCGTCGATCATCGTCGATCATCGTCGATCAACTTCGATCAACTTCGATCAAATTCGATCATCGTCGATCATCATCGATCATCATCGATCATCATCGATCATCATCGATCATCATCTATCAACACCGATCATCATCGATCATCATCGATCAACACCGATCATCATCGATCATCATCGATCATCATCGATCATCATCGATCATCATCGATCATCATCGATCATAATCGATCATCATCGATCAACATCGATCATCATCGATCATCATCGATCATCACCGGTCATCATCGATCAACATCGATCATCATCGATCATCATCGATCAACATCGATCATCATCGATCATCATCGATCATCATCGATCATCATCGATCATCATCGATCATCATCGATCATCATCGATCATCATCGATCAGCATCGATCATCATCGATCATCATCGATCATCATCGATCATCATCGATCATCGTCGATCATCATCGATCATCGTCGATCATCATCGATCAACATCGATCAGCATCGATCAACATCGATCAACATCGATCATCATCGATCATCATCGATCATCATCGATCATCATCGATCTTCATCGATCATCTGCGAGCATCATCGATCATCATCGATCATCATAGATCATCTTCGATCATCATCGATCATCATCGATCACCATCGATCATCATCGATCACCATCGATCATCATCGATCATCATCGATCATCATCGATCATCATCGATCATCATCGATCTTCATCGATCATCTGCGAGCATCATCGATCATCATCGATCATCATAGATCATCATCGATCATCATCGATCATCATCGATCACCATCGATCATCATCGATCATCATCGATCATCTGCGAGCATCATCGATCATCATCGATCATCATAGATCATCATCGATCATCATCGATCATCATCGATCACCATCGATCATCATCGATCATCATCGATCATCATCGATCATCATTGATCATCATCGATCATCGTCGATCATCGTCCATCATTGTCGATCAACTTCGATCAACTTCGATCAAATTCGATCATCGTCGATCATCATCGATCATCATCGATCATCATCGATCTTCATCGATCATCTGCGAGCATCATCGATCATCATCGATCATCATAGATCATCATCGATCATCATCGATCATCATCGATCACCATCGATCATCATCGATCATCATCGATCATCATCGATCATCATCGATCATCATCGATCATCATCGATCAACACAGATCATCATCGATCATCATCGATCATCATCGATCATCATCGATCATCATCGATCATCGTCGATCATCGTCGATCATCATCGATCATCATCGATCATCATCGATCATCATCGATCATCGTCGATCATCATCGATCATCATCGATCATCATCGATCATCATCGATCATCATCGATCATCATGGATCATCATCGATAATTATCGATCAACATCGATCATCATCGATCATCATCGATCAACTTCGATCAACGATCATCATCGATAATCATTGATCATCATCGATCATCATCGATCATCATCGATTATCATCGACCAATATCGGTCATCATCGATCATCATCGAGCTTCATCGATCATCTGCGAACATCATCGATCATCATCGATCATCATCGATCATCATCGATCATCATCGATCATCATCGATCATCATCGATCATCATCGATCATTATCGATCATCATCGATCATCATCGATCATCATCGATCATCATCGATCAACATCGATCACCATCGATCATCATCGATCATCATCGATCATCATCGATCATCATCGATCATCATCGATCAACACCGATCATCATCGATCATCATCGATCAACACAGATCATCATCGATCATCATCGATCATCATCGATCATCATCGATCATCATCGATCATCATCGATCATCGTCGATCATCATCGATCATCATCGATCATCATCGATCATCATCGATCATCATCGATCATCATCGATCATCATCGATCATCATCGATCATCATCGATCATCATCGATCATCATCGATCATCATCGATCATCATCGATCATCATGGATCATCATCGATAATTATCGATCAACATCGATCATCATCGATCATCATCGATCAACTTCGATCAACATCGATCATCATCGATCATCATCGATCATCATCGATCATCATCGATCATCATCGATCATCATCGATCATCATCGATTAATTATCATCGATCATTACCGATCATCATCTATCATCATCGATCATCATCGATCATCATCGATCATCATCAATCATCATCGTTCATCATCGATCGTCATCGATCATCATCGATCATCATCGATCAACATCGATCATCATCGATCATCATCGATCATCATCGATCATCATCGATCATCATCGATCATCATCGATCATCATCGGTGATCATCGATCATCATCGATCATCATCGATCAACATCGATCTACATAGATCATCATCAATCATCATCGATCATCATGGATCATCATCGATCATCATCGATCATCATCGATCATCATCGATCATCATCGATCATCATCGATCATCATCGATCATCATCGATCATCATCGATCATCATTGATCATCATCGATCATCGTCGATCATCGTCCATCATTATCGATCAACTTCGATCAACTTCGATCAAATTCGATCATCGTCGATCATCATCGATCATCATCGATCATCATCGATCATCATCTATCAACACCGATCATCATCGATCATCATCGATCAACACCGATCATCATCGGTCATCATCGATCATCATCGATCATCATCGATCATCATCGATCATCATCGATCATCATCGATCATAATCGATCATCATCGATCAACATCGATCATCATCGATCATCATCGATCATCATCGGTCATCATCGATCAACATCGATCATCATCGATCATCATCGATCAACATCGATCATCATCGATCATCATCGATCATCATCGATCATCATCGATCATCATCGATCATCGTCGATCATCATCGATCAACATCGATCAGCATCGATCAACATCGATCAACATCGATCATCATCGATCATCATCGATCATCATCGATCAACATCGATCATCATCGATCATCATCGATCATCATCGATCATCATCGATCATCATCGATCATCATCGATCATCATCGATCAACATCGATCAACATCGATCATCATCGATCATCATCGATCATCATCGATCATCATCGATCTTCATCGATCATCTGCGAGCATCATCGATCATCATCGATCATCATAGATCATCATCGATCATCATCGATCATCATCGATCACCATCGATCATCATCGATCATCATCGATCATCATCGATCATCATCGATCATCATCGATCATCATCGATCAACACAGATCATCATCGATCATCATCGATCATCATCGATCATCATCGATCATCATCGATCATCATCGATCATCGTCGATCATCATCGATCATCATCGATCATCATCGATCATCATCGATCATCATCGATCATCGTCGATCATCATCGATCATCATCGATCATCATCGATCATCATCGATCATCGTCGATCATCATCGATCATCATGGATCATCATCGATAATTATCGATCAACATCGATCATCATCGATCATCATCGATCAACTTCGATCAACATCGATCATCATCGATCATCATCGATCATCATCGATCATCATCGATCATCATCGATCATCATCGATCATCATCGATCATCATCGATCATCATCGATTAATTATCATCGATCATTATCGATCATCATCGATCATCATCGATCATCATCGATCATCATCGATCATCATCGATCATCATCGTTCATCATCGATCGTCATCGATCATCACCGATCATCATCGATCATCGTCGATCATCATCGATCATCATCGATCATCATCGATCATCATCGATCATCATCGATCATCATCGATCAACTTCGATCAAATTCGATCATCGTCGATCATCATCGATCATCATCGATCATCATCGATCATCATCTATCAACACCGATCATCATCGATCATCATCGATCAACATCGATTATCATCGATCATCATCGATCATCATCGATCATCATCGATCAACATCGATCATCATCGATCATCATCGATCATCATCGATCATCATCGATCATCTCATCGATCATCATCGATCATCATCGATCATCATCATCGATCATCATCGATCATCATCGATCATCATCGATCATCATCGATCATCATCGATCATCATCGATCATCATCGATCATCATCGATTAATTATCATCGATCATTATCGATCATCATCGATCATCATTGATCGATGATGATCGATGATGATCGATGATGATCGATGTTGATCGATGATGATCGATGATGATCGACGATGATCGAATTTGATCGAAGTTGATCGAAGTTGATCGACGATGATCGACGATGATCGATGATGATCAATGATGATCGATGTTGATCGATGATGATCGATGATGATCGATGATGATCGATGCTGATCGATGATGATCGATGATGATCGATGATGATCGATGATGATCGATGATGATCGATGATGATCGATGATGATCGATGATGATCGATGTTGATCGATGATGATCGATGATGATCGATGTTGATCGATGATAACCGATGATGATCGATGATGATCGATGATGATCGATGATGATCGATGATGATCGATGATGATCGATGATGATCGATGATCGACGATGATCGAAGTTGATCGAAGTTGATCGAAGTTGATCGACAATGATCGACGATGATCGATGATGATCGATGATGATCGATGATGATCGATGATGATCGATGAGATGATCGATGATGATCGATGATGATCGATGATGATCGATGATGATCGATGATGATCGATGATGATCGATGATGATCGATGTTGATCGATGATGATCGATGATGATCGATGATGATCGATGATGATCGATGTTGATCGATGATGATCGATTATGATCGATGATGATCGATGATGATCGATGATGATCGGTGTTGATCGATGATGATCGATGATGATCGGTGTTGATAGATGATGATCGATGATGATCGATGATGATCGATGATGATCGACGATGATCGAATTTGATCGAAGTTGATCGATGATGATCGATGATGATCGATGATGATCGATGATGATCGATGATGATCGATGATGATCGATGATGATCGATGATGATCGATGATGATCGACGATGATCGATGATGATCGATGATGATCGATGACGATCGATGATGAACGATGATGATCGATGATGATCAATGATGATCGATGATGATCGACGATGATCGATGATGATCGATGATGATCGATAATGATCGATGATAATTAATCGATGATGATCGATGATGATCGATGATGATCGATGATGATCGATGATGATCGATGATGATCGATGATGATCGATGATGATCGATGATGATCGATGATGATCGATGATGATCGATGATGATCGATGATGATCGATGATGATCGATGATGATCGATGATGATCGATTATGATCGATGATGATCGATGATGATCGAAGTTGATCGATGATGATCGATGATGATCGATGGTGATCGATAATTATCGATGATGATCCATGATGATCGATGATGATCGATGATGATCGATGATGATCGATAATGATCGATGATGATCGATGATGATCGACGATGATCGATGATGATCGATGATGATCGATGATGATCGATGATGATCGATGATGATCGACGATGATCGATGATGATCGATGATGATCGATGATGATCGATGATGATCGATGATGATCGATGATGATCGATGATGATCGATGATGATCGATGATGATCTGTGTTGATCGATGATGATCGATGATGATCGATTATGATCGATGATGATCGATGATGATCGATGATGATCGATGATGATCGATGATGATCGATGATGATCGACGATGATCGATGATGATCGATGATGATCGATGATGATCGATGATGATCGATGATGATCGATGATGATCTGTGTTGATCGATGATGATCGATGATGATCGGTGTTGATCGATGATGATCGATGATGATCGATGATGATCGATGATGATCGATGATGATCGATGGTGATCGATGTTGATCGATGATGATCGATGATGATCGATGATGATCGATGTTGATCGATGATGATCGATGATGATCGATGATGATCGATGATGATCTATGATGATCGATGATGATCAATGATGTTCGCAGATGATCGATGAAGCTCGATGATGATCGATGATGACCGATATTGATCGATGATAATCGATGATGATCGATGATGATCAATGATTATCGATGATGATCGATGATGATCGATGATGATCGATGTTGATCGATGATGATCGATGATGATCGATGATGATCGATGATGATCGATGATGATCGATGATTATCGATGATGCTCGACGATGATCGATGATGATCGATGATGATCGATGATGATCGATGATGATCGATGATGATCGATGATGATCTGTGTTGATCGATGATGATCGATGATGATCGGTGTTGATCGATGATGATCGATGATGATCGATGATGATCGATGATGATCGTTGATGATCGATGATGATCGATGGTGATCGATGTTGATCGATGATGATCGATGATGATCGATGATGATCGATGATGATCGATGATGATCGATGATGATCGATGATGATCGATGATGATCGATGATGATCGATGATGATCGATGATGATCGATGATGATCGATGATGATCGATGATGATCGATGATGTTCGCAGATGATCGATGAAGCTCGATGATGATCGATGATGACCGATATTGATCGATGATAATCGATGATGATCGATGATGATCAATGATTATCGATGATGATCGATGATGATCGATGATGATCGATGTTGATCGATGATGATCGATGATGATCGATGTTGATCGATGATGATCGATGATGATCGACGATGATCGAATTTGATCGAAGTTGATCGAAGTTGATCGACGATGATCGACGATGATCGATGATGATCAATGATGATCGATGTTGATCGATGATGATCGATGATGATCGATGATGATCGATGCTGATCGATGATGATCGATGATGATCGATGATGATCGATGATTATCGATGATGATCGATGATGATCGATGTTGATCGATGATGATCGATGATGATCGATGTTGATCGATGATGACCGATGATGATCGATGATGATCGATGATGATCGATGATGATCGATGATGATCGATGATGATCGATGATGATCGATGATGATCGATGATGATCGATGATGATCTGTGTTGATCGATGATGATCGATGATGATCGATGATGATCGATGATGATCGATGATGATCGATGATGATCGATGATGATCGATGATGATCGATGATGATCGACGATGATCGATGATGATCGATGATGATCGATGATGATCGATGATGATCGATGATGATCGATGATGATCTGTGTTGATCGATGATGATCGATGATGATCGGTGTTGATCGATGATGATCGATGATGATCGATGATGATCGATGATGATCGATGATGATCGATGGTGATCGATGTTGATCGATGATGATCGATGATGATCGATGATGATCGATGTTGATCGATGATGATCGATGATGATCGATGATGATCGATGATGATCGATGATGATCGATGATGATCGATGATGATCGATGATGATCGATGATGATCGATGATGATCGATGATGATCTGTGTTGATCGATGATGATCGATGATGATCGATGATGATCGATGATGATCGATGATGATCGATGATGATCGATGATGATCGATGATGATCGACGATGATCGATGATGATCGATGATGATCGATGATGATCGATGATGATCGATGATGATCGATGATGATCTGTGTTGATCGATGATGATCGATGATGATCGGTGTTGATCGATGATGATCGATGATGATCGATGATGATCGACGATGATCGATGATGATCAATGATGATCGATGTTGATCGATGATGATCGATGATGATCGATGCTGATCGATGATGATCGATGATGATCGATGATGATCGATGATGATCGATGATGATCGATGTTGATCGATGATGATCGATGATGATCGATGATGATCGATGTTGATCGATGATGATCGATGATGATCGATGTTGATCGATGATGACCGATGATGATCGATGATGATCGATGATGATCGATGATGATCGATGATGATCGATGATGATCGATGATGATCGATGATGATCGATGATCGACGATGATCGAAGTTGATCGAAGTTGATCGAAGTTGATCGACGATGATCGATGATGATCGATGATGATCGATGATGATCGATGATGATCGATGATGATCGATGATGATCGATGAGATGATCGATGAGATGATCGATGATGATCGATGATGATCGATGATGATCGATGATGATCGATGATGATCGATGATGATCGATGATGATCGATGATGATCGATGATGATCGATGATGATCGATGATGATCGATGATGATCGATGATGATCGATGTTGATCGATGATGATCGATGATGATCGATGATGATCGATGATGATCGGTGTTGATCGATGATGATCGATGATGATCGGTGTTGATAGATGATGATCGATGATGATCGATGATGATCGATGATGATCGACGATGATCGATGATGATCGATGATGATCGATGATGATCGATGTTGATCGATGATCGATGATGATCGACGATGATCGAATTTGATCGAAGTTGATCGAAGTTGATCGACGATGATCGACGATGATCGATGATGATCAATGATGATCGATGTTGATCGATGATGATCGATGATGATCGATGATGATCGATGCTGATCGATGATGATCGATGATGATCGATGATGATCGATGATGATCGATGATGATCGATGTTGATCGATGATGATCGATGATGATCGATGATGATCGATGATGATCGATGTTGATCGATGATGATCGATTATGATCGATGATGATCGATGATGATCGATGATGATCGATGATGAACGGTGTTGATCGATGATGATCGATGATGATCGGTGTTGATAGATGATGATCGATGATGATCGATGATGATCGATGATGATCGATGATGATCGACGATGATCGAATTTGATCGAAGTTGATCGATGATGATCGATGATGATCGATGATTATCAATGATGATCGATGATGATCGATGATGATCGATGATGATCGATGATGATCGATGATGATCGATGATGATCGACGATGATCGATGATGATCGATGATGATCGATGACGATCGATGATGAACGATGATGATCGATGATGATCGACGATGATCGATGATGATCGATGATGATCGATAATGATCGATGATAATTAATCGATGATGATCGATGATGATCGATGATGATCGATGATGATCGATGATGATCGATGATGATCGATGATGATCGATGATGATCGATGATGATCGAAGTTGATCGATGATGATCGATGATGATCGATGGTGATCGATAATTATCGATGATGATCAATGATGATCGATGATGATCGATGATGATCGATGATGATCGATAATGATCGATGATGATCGATGATGATCGACGATGATCGATGATGATCGATGATGATCGATGATGATCGATGATGATCGATGATGATCGATGATGATCGATGATGATCGATGATGATCGATGATGATCGATGATGATCGATGATGATCGATGATGATCGATGATGATCGATGATGATCGATGATGATCGATGATGATCGATGATGATCTGTGTTGATCGATGATGATCGATGATGATCGATGATGATCGATGATGATCGATGATGATCGATGATGATCGATGATGATCGATAATGATCGACGATGATCGATGATGATCGATGATGATCGATGATGATCGATGATGATCGATGATGATCGATGATGATCTGTGTTGATCGATGATGATCGGTGTTGATCGATGATGATCGATGATGATCGATGATGATCGATGATGATCGATGATGATCGATGGTGATCGATGTTGATCGATGATGATCGATGATGATCGATGATGATCGATGTTGATCGATGATGATCGATGATGATCGATGATGATCGATGATGATCTATGATGATCTATGATGATCGATGATGATCGATGATGTTCGCAGATGATCGATGAAGCTCGATGATGATCGATGATGACCGATATTGATCGATGATAATCGTTGATGATCGATGATGATCAATGATTATCGATGATGATCGATGATGATCGATGATGATCGATGTTGATCGATGATGATCGATGATGATCGACGATGATCGAATTTGATCGAAGTTGATCGAAGTTGATCGACGATGATCGACGATGATCGATGATGATCAATGATGATCGATGTTGATCGATGATGATCGATGATGATCGATGAGATGATCGATGATGATCGATGATGATCGATGATGATCGATGATGATCGATGATGATCGATGATGATCGATGATGATCGATGATGATCGATGATGATCGATGATGATCGATGATGATCGATGATGATCGATGATGATCGATGTTGATCGATGATGATCGATGATGATCGATGATGATCGATGATGGTCGGTGTTGATCGATGATGATCGATGATGATCGGTGTTGATAGATGATGATCGATGATGATCGATGATGATCGATGATGATCGACGATGATCGATGATGATCGATGATGATCGATGATGATCGATGTTGATCGATGATCGATGATGATCGACGATGATCGAATTTAATCGAAGTTGATCGAAGTTGATCGACGATGATCGACGATGATCGATGATGATCAATGATGATCGATGTTGATCGATGATGATCGATGATGATCGATGATGATCGATGCTGATCGATGATGATCGATGATGATCGATGATGATCGATGATGATCGATGATGATCGATGTTGATCGATGATGATCGATGATGATCGATGTTGATCGATGATGATCGATGATGATCGATGTTGATCGATGATGACCGATGATGATCGATGATGATCGATGATGATCGATGATGATCGATGATGATCGATGATGATCGATGATGATCGATGATCGACGATGATCGAAGTTGATCGAAGTTGATCGAAGTTGATCGACGATGATCGACGATGATCGATGATGATCGATGATGATCGATGATGATCGATGATGATCGATGATGATCGATAATGATCGATGAGATGATCGATGATGATCGATGATGATCGATGATGATCGATGATGATCGATGTTGATCGATGATGATCGATGATGATCGATGATGATCGATGATGATCGATGTTGATCGATGATGATCGATTATGATCGATGATGATCGATGATGATCGATGATGATCGATGATGATCGATGATGATCGATGATGATCGATGATGATCGATGATGATCGACGATGATCGATGATGATCGATGATGATCGATGACGATCGATGATGAACGATGATGATCGATGATGATCGATGATGATCGATGATGATCGATGATGATCGATAATGATCGATGATAATTAATCGATGGTGATCGATGATGATCGATGATGATCGATGATGATCGATGATGATCGATGATGATCGATGATGATCGATGATGATCGATGATGATCGATGATGATCGATGATGATCGATGATGATCGATGATGATCGATGTTGATCGAAGTTGATCGATGATGATCGATGATGATCGATGTTGATCAATAATTATCGATGATGATCCATGATGATCGATGATGATCGATGATGATCGATGATGATCGATGTTGATCGAAGTTGATCGATGATGATCGATGATGATCGATGTTGATCGATAATTATCGATGATGATCCATGATGATCGATGATGATCGATGATGATCGATGATGATCGATAATGATCGATGATGATCGATGATGATCGACGATGATCGATGATGATCGATGATGATCGATGATGATCGATGATGATCGATGATGATCGACGATGATCGATGATGATCGATGATGATCGATGATGATCGATGATGATCGATGATGATCGATGATGATCGATGATGATCGATGATGATCTGTGTTGATCGATGATGATCGATGATGATCGATGATGATCGATGATGATCGATGATGATCGATGGTGATCGATGATGATCGATGATGATCGATGATGATCTATGATGATCGATGATGATCGATGATGCTCGCAGATGATCGATGAAGATCGATGATGATCGATGATGATCGATGATGATCGATGTTGATCGATGTTGATCGATGATGATCGATGATGATCGATGATGATCGATGATGATCGATGATGATCGATGATGATCGATGATGATCGATGATGATCGATGTTGATAGATGATGATCGATGATGATCGATGATGATCGATGTTGATCGATGTTGATCGATGCTGATCGATGTTGATCGATGATGATCGACGATGATCGATGATGATCGACGATAATCGATGATGATCGATGATGATCGATGATGATCGATGATGATCGATGATGATCGATGATGATCGATGTTGATCGATGATGATCGATTATGATCGATGATGATCGATGATGATCGATGATGATCGATGATGATCGATGATGATCGGTGTTGATCGATGATGATCGATGATGATCGGTGTTGATAGATGATGATCGATGATGATCGATGATGATCGACGATGATCGAATTTGATCGAAGTTGATCGAAGTTGATCGACGATGATCGACGATGATCGACGATGATCGATGATGATCAATGATGATCGATGTTGATCGATGATGATCGATGATGATCGATGATGATCGATGATGATCGATGATGATCGATGATGATCGATGATGATCGATGATGATCGATGATGATCGATAATGATTGATGATGATCTATGTAGATCGGTGTTGATCGATGATGATCGATGATGATCGATGATCACCGATGATGATCGATGATGATCGATGATGATCGATGATGATCGATGATGATCGATGATGATCGATGATGATCGATGTTGATCGATGAAGATCGATGATGATCGATGATGATCGACGATGATCGACGATGATCGACGATGATCGATGATGATCGATGATGATCGATGACGATCGATGATGAACGATGATGATCGATGATGATCGATGATGATCGATGATGATCGATGATGATCGATGATGATCGATAATGATCGATGATAATTAATCGATGATGATCGATGATGATCGATGATGATCGATGATGATCGATGATGATCGATGATGATCGATGATGATCGATGATGATCGATGATGATCGAAGATGATCGATGATGATCGATGATGATCGATCAACTTCGATCAACATCGATCATCATCGATCATCATCGATCATCATCGATCATCATCGATCATCATCGATCATCATCGATCATCATCGATCATCATCGATCATCATCGATCATCATCGATTAATTATCATCGATCATTATCGATCATCATCGATCATCATCGATCATCATCGATCATCATCGATCATCATCGATCATCATCGTTCATCATCGATCGTCATCGATCATCATCGATCATCATCGATCATCGTCGATCATCGTCGATCATCGTCGATCATCATCGATCATCATCGATCTTCATCGATCATCATCGATCAACATCGATCATCATCGATCATCATCGATCATCATCGATCATCATCGATCATCATCGATCATCATCGATCATCATCGATCATCATCGGTGATCATCGATCATCATCGATCATCATCGATCAACACCGATCTACATAGATCATCATCAATCATCATCGATCATCATCGATCATCATTGATCATCATCGATCATCATCGATCATCATCGATCATCATCGATCATCATCGATCATCATCGATCATCATCGATCATCATCGATCATCATCGATCATCATCGATTATCATCGATCATCATCGATCATCATCGATCAACATCGATCATCATTGATCATCATCGATCATCGTCGATCATCGTCGATCATCGTCGATCAACTTCGATCAACTTCGATCATCATCGATCACCATCGATCATCATCGATCATCATCGATCATCATCGATCATCATCGATCATCATCGATCATCATCGATCATCATCGATCAACACCGATCATCATCGATCATCATCGATCATCATCGATCATCATCGATCATCATCGATCATAATCGATCATCATCGATCAACATCGATCATCATCGATCATCATCGATCATCATCGATCATCATCGATCATCATCGATCATCATCGATCATCATCGATCATCGTCGATCATCATCGATCATCATCGATCATTATCGATCATCATCGATCATCATCGATCATCATCGATCATCATGGATCATCATCGATAATTATCGATCAACATCGATCATCATCGATCATCATCGATCAACTTCGATCAACATCGATCATCATCGATCATCATCGATCATCATCGATCATCATCGATCATCATCGATCATCATCGATTAATTATCATCGATCATTATCGATTAATTATCATCGATCATTATCGATTAATTATCATCGATCATTATCGATCATCATCGATCATCATCGATCATCATCGATCATCATCGATCATCATCGATCATCATCGTTCATCATCGATCGTCATCGATCATCATCGATCATCATCGATCATCGTCGATCATCATCGATCATCATCGATCATCATCGATCATCATCGATCATCATCGATCATCATCGATCATCATCGATCATCATCGATCATCATCGATCAACTTCGATCAAATTCGATCATCGTCGATCATCATCGATCATCATCGATCATCATCGATCATCATCTATCAACACCGATCATCATCGATCATCATCGATCAACACCGATCATCATCGATCATCATCGATCATCATCGATCATCATCGATCATAATCGATCATCATCGATCAACATCGATCATCATCGATCATCATCGATCATCATCGATCATCATCGATCAACATCGATCATCATCGATCATCATCGATCATCATCGATCATCATCGATCATCATCGATCATCATCGATCAACATCGATCATCATCGATCATCATCGATCATCATCGATCATCATCGATCATCATCGATCATCGTCGATCATCATCGATCATTGTCGATCATTGTCGATCATCATCGATCAACATCGATCAGCATCGATCAACATCGATCAACATCGATCATCATTGATCATCATCGATCATCGTCGATCATCGTCGATCATCGTCGATCAACTTCGATCAACTTCGATCAAATTCGATCATCGTCGATCATCATCGATCATCATCGATCATCATCGATCATCATCTATCAACACCGATCATCATCGATGATCATCGATCAACACCGATCATCATCGATCATCATCGATCATCATCGATCATCATCGATCATCATCGATCATAATCGATCATCATCGATCAACATCGATCATCATCGATCATCATCGATCATCATCGATCATCATCGATCAACATCGATCATCATCGATCATCATCGATCATCATCGATCATCATCGATCATCATCGATCATCATCGATCAACATCGATCATCATCGATCATCATCGATCATCATCGATCATCATCGATCATCATCGATCATCGTCGATCATCATCGATCATTGTCGATCATTGTCGATCATCATCGATCAACATCGATCAGCATCGATCAACATCGATCAACATCGATCATCATTGATCATCATCGATCATCGTCGATCATCGTCGATCATCGTCGATCAACTTCGATCAACTTCGATCAAATTCGATCATCGTCGATCATCATCGATCATCATCGATCATCATCGATCATCATCTATCAACACCGATCATCATCGATGATCATCGATCAACACCGATCATCATCGATCATCATCGATCATCATCGATCATCATCGATCATCATCGATCATAATCGATCATCATCGATCAACATCGATCATCATCGATCATCATCGATCATCATCGATCATCATCGATCATCATCGATCATCGTCGATCATCATCGATCATTGTCGATCATTGTCGATCATCATCGATCAACATCGATCAGCATCGATCAACATCGATCAACATCGATCATCATCGATCATCATCGATCATCATCGATCAACATCGATCATCATCGATCATCATCGATCATCATCGATCATCATCGATCATCATCGATCATCATCGATCATCATCGATCATCATCGATCATCATCGATCAACATCGATCAACGTCGATCATCATCGATCATCATCGATCATCATCGATCATTATCGATCTTAATCGATCATCTGCGAGCATCATCGATCATCATCGATCATCATAGATCATCATCGATCATCATCGATCATCATCGATCACCATCGATCATCATCGATCATCATCGATCATTATCGATCATCATCGATCATCATCGATCATCATCGATCAACACAGATTATCATCGATCATCATCGATCATCATCGATCATCATCGATCATCATCATCATCATCGATCATCGTCGATCATCATCGATCATCATCGATCATCATCGATCATCATCGATCATCATCGATCATCATCGATAATCGTCGATCATCATCGATCATCATCTATCATCATCGATCATCATCGATCATCATCGATCAACATCGATCATCATCGATCATCATCGATCATCATCGATCATCGTCGATCATCATCGATCATCATCGATCATCATCGATCATCATCGTTCATTATCGATCGTCATCGATCATCATCGATCATCATCGATCGTCGTCGATCATCATCGATCATCATCGATCATCATCGATCATCATCGATCATCATCGATCATCATCGATCAACTTCGATCAAATTCGATCATCGTCGATCATCATCGATCATCATCGATCATCATCGATCATCATCTATCAACACCGATCATCATCGATCATCATCGATCAACACCGATCATCATCGATCATCATCGATCATCATCGATCATCATCGATCATAATCGATCATCATCGATCAACATCGATCATCATCGATCATCATCGATCATCATCGATCATCATCGATCATCATCGATCAACATCGATCATCATCGATCATCATCGATCATCATCGATCATCATCGATCATAATCGATCATCATCGATCATCGTCGATCATCATCGATCATCGTCGATCATCATCGATCATCGTCGATCATCATCGATCAACATCGATCAGCATCGATCAACATCGATCAACATCGATCATCATCGATCATCATCGATCATCATCGATCAACATCGATCATCATCGATCATCATCGATCATCATCGATCATCATCGATCATCATCGATCATCATCGATCATCATCGATCAACATCGATCAACATCGATCATCATCGATCATCATCGATCATCATCGATTATCATCGATCGTCATCGATCATCATAGATCATCATCGATCATCATCGATTATCATCGATCAATATCGGTCATCATCGATCATCATCGATCTTCATCGATCATCTGCGAGCATCATCGATCATCATCGATCGTCATCGATCATCATCGATCATCATCGATCATCATCGATCATCATCGTTCATCATCGATCGTCATCGATCATCATCGATCATCATCGATCATCGTCGATCATCATCGATCATCATCGATCATCATCGATCATCATCGATCATCATCGATCATCATCGATCAACTTCGATCAAATTCGATCATCGTCGATCATCATCGATCATCATCAATCATCATCGATCATCATCTATCAACACCGATTATCATCGATCATCATCGATCAACACCGATCATCATCGATCATCATCGATCATCATCGATCATCATCGATCATAATCGATCATCATCGATCAACATCGATCATCATCGATCATCATCGATCATCATCGATCATCATCGATCAACATCGATCATCATCGATCATCATCGATCAACATCGATCATCATCGATCATCATCGATCATCATCGATCATCATCGATCATCATCGATCATCATCGATCATCATCGATCATCATCGATCAGCATCGATCATCATCGATCATCATCGATCATCATCGATCAACATCGATCATCATTGATCATCATCGATCATCGTCGATCATCGTCGATCAACTTCGATCAACTTCGATCAAATTCGATCATCGTCGATCATCATCGATCATCATCGATCATCATCGATCATCATCGATCAACATCGATCATCATCGATCATCATCGATCATCTGCGAGCATCATCGATCATCATCGATCATCATAAATCATCATCGATCATCATCGATCATCGTCGATCATCATCGATCATCATCGATCATCATCGATCATCATCGATCATATCGATCATCATGGATCATCATCGATAATTATCGATCAACATCGATCATCATCGATCATCATCGATCAACTTCGATCAACATCGATCATCATCGATCATCATCGATCATCATCGATCATCATCGATCATCATCGATCATCATCGATCATCATCGATCATCATCGATCATCATCGATTAATTATCATCGATCATTATCGATCATCATCGATCATCATCGATCATCATCGATCATCATCGATCATCATCGATCATCATCGTTCATCATCGATCGTCATCGATCATCATCGATCATCATCGATCATCGTCGATCATCATCGATCATCATCGATCATCATCGATCATCATCAATCATCATCGATCATCATCGATCAACTTCGATCAAATTCGATCATCGTCGATCATCATCGTTCATCATCGATCATCATCGATCATCATCTATCAACACCGATCATCATCGATCAACATCGATCATCATCGATCATCATCGATCATCATCGATCATCATCGATCAACATCGATCATCATCGATCATCATCGATCATCATCGATCATCATCGATCATCATCGATCATCATCGATCATCATCGATCATCATCGATCATCATCGATCATCGTCGATCATCGTCGATCAACTTCGATCAACTTCGATCAACTTCGATCATCGTCGATCATCGATCATCATCGATCATCATCGATCATCATCGATCATCATCGATCATCATCGATCATCATCGGTCATCATCGATCAACATCGATCATCATCGATCATCATCGATCAACATCGATCATCATCGATCATCATCGATCATCATCGATCATCATCGATCATCATCGATCATCATCGATCATCATCGATCATCATCGATCATCATCGATCAGCATCGATCATCATCGATCATCATCGATCATCATCGATCAACATCGATCATCATTGATCATCATCGATCATCGTCGATCATCGTCGATCAACTTCGATCAACTTCGATCAAATTCGATCATCGTCGATCATCATCGATCATCATCGATCATCATCGATCATCATCGATCAACATCGATCATCATCGATCATCATCGATCAACATCGATCATCATCGATCATCATCGATCATCATCGATAATCATTGATTATCATCGATCATCATCGATTATCATCGATCAATATCGGTCATCATCGATCATCATCGAGCTTCATCGATCATCTGCGAGCATCATCGATCATCATCGATCATCATAGATCATCATCGATCATCATCGATCATCATCGATCATCATCGATCATCATCGATCATCATCGATCATCATCGAGCATCATCGATCATCATCGATCATCATCGATCAACATCGATCACCATCGATCATCATCGATCATCATCGATCATCATCGATCATCATCGATCATCATCGATCAACACCGATCATCATCGATCATCATCGATCAACACAGATCATCATCGATCATCATCGATCATCATCGATCATCATCGATCATCATCGATCATCATCGATCATCGTCGATCATCATCGATCATCATCGATCATCATCGATCATCATCGATCATCATCGATCATCATCGATCATCATCGATCATCATCGATCATCATCGATCATCATGGATCATCATCGATAATTATCGATCAACATCGATCATCATCGATCATCATCGATCAACTTCGATCAACATCGATCATCATCGATCATCATCGATCATCATCGATCATCATCGATCATCATCGATCATCATCGATCATCATCGATTAATTATCATCGATCATTACCGATCATCATCGATCATCATCGATCATCATCGATCATCATCGATCATCATCGATCATCATCGATCATCATCGATCATCGTCGATCATCGTCGATCATCATCGATCATCATCGATCATCATCGATCTTCATCGATCAACATCGATCATCATCGATCATCATCGATCAACATCGATCATCATCGATCATCATCGATCATCATCGATCATCATCGATCATCATCGATCATCATCGATCATCATCGATCATCATCGATCATCATCAGTGATCATCGATCATCATCGATCATCATCGATCAACATCGATCTACATAGATCATCATCAATCATCATCGATCATCATCGATCATCATCGATCATCATCGATCATCATCGATCATCATCGATCATCATCGATCATCATCGATCATCATCGATCATCATCGATCATCATCGATCATCATCGATCATCATCGATCATCATCGATCATCATCGATCATCATCGATGAACATCGATCATCATCGATCATCATCGATCATCATCGATCATCATCGATCATCATCGATCATCGTCGATCATCATCGATCATTGTCGATCATTGTCGATCATCATCGATCAACATCGATCAGCATCGATCAACATCGATCAACATCGATCATCATTGATCATCATCGATCATCGTCGATCATCGTCGATCATCGTCGATCAACTTCGATCAACTTCGATCAAATTCGATCATCGTCGATCATCATCGATCATCATCGATCATCATCGATCATCATCTATCAACACCGATCATCATCGATCATCATCGATCAACACCGATCATCATCGATCATCATCGATCATCATCGATCATCATCGATCATCATCGATCATAATCGATCATCATCGATCAACATCGATCATCATCGATCATCATCGATCATCATCGATCATCATCGATCATCATCGATCATCGTCGATCATCATCGATCATTGTCGATCATTGTCGATCATCATCGATCAACATCGATCAGCATCGATCAACATCGATCAACATCGATCATCATCGATCATCATCGATCATCATCGATCAACATCGATCATCATCGATCATCATCGATCATCATCGATCATCATCGATCATCATCGATCATCATGGGCGACTTGTCGCGTCTTTCAGCTCTATTGACTGAGGCTTGTGAGAGCATGCATGAGTGGTGCAGATCAAATGGAATGGTCCTGAATAAAGAGAAAACAAAACTAATTAAATTTTCTCCTCTGGCACCTCAGCAGTCAGTCCTGGTGAGAACAAGTGTTGGCTCGTTACCATTATGCGAAAATGTAAAATTTCTCGGAGTGTACATTCAGCGGTCACTGGGGTGGAGGGATCATATAGAATACGTGGTTGGGAAGCTGAACAGGGTACACTACGCCATGTTCAAGCTTACGAGTGTTCTAGATCTACCTTCACTCAGATCATTTTACTTTGCAAACGTGCAATCCTTGCTGGGTTATGGCATTATACTATGGGGATCATCACCTCACATGAACACACTATTTAGACTTCAGAAGCGATTTTTAAGATGTATTTTGCGGCTAAATTTCCGGGAGTCATGCAGGGAGCACTTTAAGAAATTTAATATATTAACACTGCCCTGCTTGCATGTGTACCGCCTCTTGTCGTACTGTAGAGCAAATGTGGGTACATTTCGGACAAATTCTGAAGTCTCGGCGGCTTTTGATACTCGGGGTGGAGGAAAGTTGTCGGTGCCTCGCCATTCCTCGTCTGTTTTTGAGCGTGGACCATACTTTATGATGGTCCGGACGTACAATGCACTGCCAACCCATGTTTTAAGTTCCTCTAGTGTAACTTTATTTAAAGCCCGTTTAAAGGAACACTTGACGTCTAAATCATTTTATACAGTAAACGAATATTTGACAGGTACATCGCGCCTGTAATTGTAACAATGACTATTTTATTGTTTGTTTGTTGAAATAATTTTACTCCGTACTTTATTGTCGGTTTTATATATATGTTCATTTGTAGTGAATTTGTTTGGCCTTTGTGCCGGTCTATTGTGTTTGTATGCAAGACTAATATTACTACTTACTATGTAAATGACAATTGTCAATATCTGTGAAGGATCAGACGACAAATAAAGTATATTATTATTATTATTATTATTATTATCATCGATCAACATCGATCAACATCGATCATCATCGATCATCATCGATCATCATCGATCATCATCGATCTTAATCGATCATCTGCGAGCATCATCGATCATCATCGATCATCATAGATCATCATCGATCATCATCGATCATCATCGATCACCATCGATCATCATCGATCATCATCGATCATCATCGATCATCATCGATCATCATCGATCATCATCGATCAACACAGATTATCATCGATCATCATCGATCATCATCGATCATCATCGATCATCATCGATCATCATCATCATCATCGATCATCGTCGATCATCATCGATCATCATCGATCATCATCGATCATCATCGATCATCACCGATCATCATCGATAATCGTCGATCATCATCGATCATCATCTACCATCATCGATCATCATCGATCATCATCGATCAACATCGATCATCATCGATCATCATCGATCATCATCGATCATCGTCGATCATCATCGATCATCATCGATCATCATCGATCATCATCGTTCATCATCGATCGTCATCGATCATCATCGATCATCATCGATCGTCGTCGATCATCATCGATCATCATCGATCATCATCGATCATCATCGATCATCATCGATCATCATCGATCAACTTCGATCAAATTCGATCATCGTCGATCATCATCGATCATCATCGATCATCATCGATCATCATCTATCAACACCGATCATCATCGATCATCATCGATCAACACCGATCATCATCGATCATCATCGATCATCATCGATCATCATCGATCATAATCGATCATCATCGATCAACATCGATCATCATCGATCATCATCGATCATCATCGATCATCATCGATCATCATCGATTATCATCGATCAATATCGGTCATCATCGATCATCATCGATCTTCATCGATCATCTGCGAGCATCATCGATCATCATCGATCATCATCGATCATCATCGATCATCATTGATCATCATCGATCATCATCGATCATCATCGATCATCATCGATCATCATCGATCATCATCGATCATCATCGATCATCATCGATCAACATCGATCATCATTGATCATCATCGATCATCGTCGATCATCGTCGATCAACTTCGATCAACTTCGATCAAATTCGATCGTCATCGATCATCATCGATCATCATCGATCGTCGTCGATCATCATCGATCATCATCGATCATCATCGATCATCATCGATCATCATCGATCATCATCGATCAACTTCGATCAAATTCGATCATCGTCGATCATCATCGATCATCATCGATCATCATCGATCATCATCTATCAACACCGATCATCATCGATCATCATCGATCAACACCGATCATCATCGATCATCATCGATCATCATCGATCATCATCGATCATAATCGGTCATCATCGATCAACATCGATCATCATCGATCATCATCGATCAACATCGATTATCATCGATCAATATCGGTCATCATCGATCATCATCGATCTTCATCGATCATCTGCGAGCATCATCGATCATCATCGATCATCATCGATCATCATCGATCATCATTGATCATCATCGATCATCATCGATCATCATCGATCATCATCGATCATCATCGATCATCATCGATCATCATCGATCATCATCGATCAACATCGATCATCATTGATCATCATCGATCATCGTCGATCATCGTCGATCAACTTCGATCAACTTCCATCAAATTCGATCGTCATCGATCATCATCGATCATCATCGATCATCATCGATCAACATCGATCATCATCGATCATCATCGATCAACTTCGATCAAATTCGATCATCGTCGATCATCATCGATCATCATCGATCATCATCGATCATCATCTATCAACACCGATCATCATCGATCATCATCGATCAACACCGATCATCATCGATCATCATCGATCATCATCGATCATCATCGATCATAATCGATCATCATCGATCAACATCGATCATCATCGATCATCATCGATCAACATCGATCATCATCGATCATCATCGATCATCATCGATCATCATCGATCATCATCGATTATCATTGATCGTCATCGATCATCATCGATCATCATCGATTATCATCGATCAATATCGGTCATCATCGATCATCATCGATCTTCATCGATCATCTGCGAACATCATCGATCATCATCGATCATCATAGATCATCATCGATCACCATCGATCATCATCGATCATCATCGATCATCATCGATCATCATCGATCATCATCGATCATCATCGATCATCATCGATCAACATCGATCACCATCGATCATCATCGATCATCATCGATCATCATCGATCATCATCGATCATCATCGATCAACACCGATCATCATCGATCATCATCGATCAACACAGATCATCATCGATCATCATCGATCATCATCGATCATCATCGATCATCATCGATCATCATCGATCATCGTCGATCATCATCGATCATCATCGATCATCATCGATGATCATCGATCATCATCGATCATCATCGTTCATCATCGATCATCATCGATTATCATGGATCATCATCGATAATTATCGATCAACATCGATCATCATCGATCATCATCGATCAACTTCGATCAACATCGATCAACATCGATCATCATCGATCATCATCGATCATCATCGATCATCATCGATCATCATCGATCATCATCGATCATCATCGATTAATTATCATCGATCATTACCGATCAACATCTATCATCATCGATCATCATCGATCATCATCGATCATCATCGATCATCATCGTTCATCATCGATCGTCATCGATCATCATCGATCATCATCGATCATCGTCGATCATCGTCGATCATCATCGATCATCATAGATCTTCATCGATCAAAATCGATCATCATCGATCATCATCGATCAACATCGATCATCAACGATCATCATCGATCATCATCGATCATCATCGATCATCATCGATCATCATCGATCATCATCGGTGATCATCGATCATCATCGATCATCATCGATCAACATCGATCTACATAGAACATCATCAATCATCATCGATCATCATCGATCATCATCGATCATCATCGATCATCATCGATCATCATCGATCATCATTGATCATCATCGATCATCGTCGATCATCGTCGATCATCGTCGATCAACTTCGATCAACTTCGATCAAATTCGATCATCGTCGATCATCATCGATCATCATCGATCATCATCTATCAACACCGATCATCATCGATCATCATCGATCAACACCGATCATCATCGATCATCATCGATCATCATCGATCATCATCGATCATCATCGATCATCATCGATCATAATCGATCATCATCGATCAACATCGATCATCATCGATCATCATCGATCATCACCGGTCATCATCGATCAACATCGATCATCATCGATCATCATCGATCAACATCGATCATCATCGATCATCATCGATCATCATCGATCATCATCGATCATCATCGATCATCATCGATCATCATCGATCATCATCGATCAGCATCGATCATCATCGATCATCATCGATCATCATCGATCATCATCGATCATCGTCGATCATCATCGATCATCGTCGATCATCATCGATCAACATCGATCAGCATCGATCAACATCGATCAACATCGATCATCATCGATCATCATCGATCATCATCGATCATCATCGATCTTCATCGATCATCTGCGAGCATCATCGATCATCATCGATCATCATAGATCATCTTCGATCATCATCGATCATCATCGATCACCATCGATCATCATCGATCACCATCGATCATCATCGATCAACACCGATCATCATCGATCATCATCGATCAACACCGATCATCATCGGTCATCATCGATCATCATCGATCATCATCGATCATCATCGATCACCATCGATCATCATCGATCACCATCGATCATCATCGATCATCATCGATCATCATCGATCATCATCGATCATCATCGATCTTCATCGATCATCTGCGAGCATCATCGATCATCATCGATCATCATAGATCATCATCGATCATCATCGATCATCATCGATCACCATCGATCATCATCGATCATCATCGATCATCTGCGAGCATCATCGATCATCATCGATCATCATAGATCATCATCGATCATCATCGATCATCATCGATCACCATCGATCATCATCGATCATCATCGATCATCATCGATCATCATTGATCATCATCGATCATCGTCGATCATCGTCCATCATTGTCGATCAACTTCGATCAACTTCGATCAAATTCGATCATCGTCGATCATCATCGATCATCATCGATCATCATCGATCTTCATCGATCATCTGCGAGCATCATCGATCATCATCGATCATCATAGATCATCATCGATCATCATCGATCATCATCGATCACCATCGATCATCATCGATCATCATCGATCATCATCGATCATCATCGATCATCATCGATCATCATCGATCAACACAGATCATCATCGATCATCATCGATCATCATCGATCATCATCGATCATCATCGATCATCGTCGATCATCGTCGATCATCATCGATCATCATCGATCATCATCGATCATCATCGATCATCGTCGATCATCATCGATCATCATCGATCATCATCGATCATCATCGATCATCATCGATCATCATGGATCATCATCGATAATTATCGATCAACATCGATCATCATCGATCATCATCGATCAACTTCGATCAACGATCATCATCGATAATCATTGATCATCATCGATCATCATCGATTATCATCGACCAATATCGGTCATCATCGATCATCATCGAGCTTCATCGATCATCTGCGAACATCATCGATCATCATCGATCATCATCGATCATCATCGATCATCATCGATCATCATCGATCATCATCGATCATCATCGATCATTATCGATCATCATCGATCATCATCGATCATCATCGATCATCATCGATCAACATCGATCACCATCGATCATCATCGATCATCATCGATCATCATCGATCATCATCGATCATCATCGATCAACACCGATCATCATCGATCATCATCGATCAACACAGATCATCATCGATCATCATCGATCATCATCGATCATCATCGATCATCATCGATCATCATCGATCATCGTCGATCATCATCGATCATCATCGATCATCATCGATCATCATCGATCATCATCGATCATCATCGATCATCATCGATCATCATCGATCATCATCGATCATCATCGATCATCATCGATCATCATCGATCATCATCGATCATCATGGATCATCATCGATAATTATCGATCAACATCGATCATCATCGATCATCATCGATCAACTTCGATCAACATCGATCATCATCGATCATCATCGATCATCATCGATCATCATCGATCATCATCGATCATCATCGATCATCATCAATCATCATCGTTCATCATCGATCGTCATCGATCATCATCGATCATCATCGATCAACATCGATCATCATCGATCATCATCGATCATCATCGATCATCATCGATCATCATCGATCATCATCGATCATCATCGGTGATCATCGATCATCATCGATCATCATCGATCAACATCGATCTACATAGATCATCATCAATCATCATCGATCATCATGGATCATCATCGATCATCATCGATCATCATCGATCATCATCGATCATCATCGATCATCATCGATCATCATCGATCATCATCGATCATCATCGATCATCATTGATCATCATCGATCATCGTCGATCATCGTCCATCATTATCGATCAACTTCGATCAACTTCGATCAAATTCGATCATCGTCGATCATCATCGATCATCATCGATCATCATCGATCATCATCTATCAACACCGATCATCATCGATCATCATCGATCAACACCGATCATCATCGGTCATCATCGATCATCATCGATCATCATCGATCATCATCGATCATCATCGATCATCATCGATCATCATCGATCATAATCGATCATCATCGATCAACATCGATCATCATCGATCATCATCGATCATCATCGGTCATCATCGATCAACATCGATCATCATCGATCATCATCGATCAACATCGATCATCATCGATCATCATCGATCATCATCGATCATCATCGATCATCATCGATCATCGTCGATCATCATCGATCAACATCGATCAGCATCGATCAACATCGATCAACATCGATCATCATCGATCATCATCGATCATCATCGATCAACATCGATCATCATCGATCATCATCGATCATCATCGATCATCATCGATCATCATCGATCATCATCGATCATCATCGATCAACATCGATCAACATCGATCATCATCGATCATCATCGATCATCATCGATCATCATCGATCTTCATCGATCATCTGCGAGCATCATCGATCATCATCGATCATCATAGATCATCATCGATCATCATCGATCATCATCGATCACCATCGATCATCATCGATCATCATCGATCATCATCGATCATCATCGATCATCATCGATCATCATCGATCAACACAGATCATCATCGATCATCATCGATCATCATCGATCATCATCGATCATCATCGATCATCATCGATCATCGTCGATCATCATCGATCATCATCGATCATCATCGATCATCATCGATCATCATCGATCATCGTCGATCATCATCGATCATCATCGATCATCATCGATCATCATCGATCATCGTCGATCATCATCGATCATCATGGATCATCATCGATAATTATCGATCAACATCGATCATCATCGATCATCATCGATCAACTTCGATCAACATCGATCATCATCGATCATCATCGATCATCATCGATCATCATCGATCATCATCGATCATCATCGATCATCATCGATCATCATCGATCATCATCGATTAATTATCATCGATCATTATCGATCATCATCGATCATCATCGATCATCATCGATCATCATCGATCATCATCGATCATCATCGTTCATCATCGATCGTCATCGATCATCATCGATCATCATCGATCATCGTCGATCATCATCGATCATCATCGATCATCATCGATCATCATCGATCATCATCGATCATCATCGACCAACTTCGATCAAATTCGATCATCGTCGATCATCATCGATCATCATCGATCATCATCGATCATCATCTATCAACACCGATCATCATCGATCATCATCGATCAACATCGATTATCATCGATCATCATCGATCATCATCGATCATCATCGATCAACATCGATCATCATCGATCATCATCGATCATCATCGATCATCATCGATCATCTCATCGATCATCATCGATCATCATCGATCATCATCATCGATCATCATCGATCATCATCGATCATCATCGATCATCATCGATCATCATCGATCATCATCGATCATCATCGATCATCATCGATTAATTATCATCGATCATTATCGATCATCATCGATCATCATTGATCGATGATGATCGATGATGATCGATGATGATCGATGTTGATCGATGATGATCGATGATGATCGACGATGATCGAATTTGATCGAAGTTGATCGAAGTTGATCGACGATGATCGACGATGATCGATGATGATCAATGATGATCGATGTTGATCGATGATGATCGATGATGATCGATGATGATCGATGCTGATCGATGATGATCGATGATGATCGATGATGATCGATGATGATCGATGATGATCGATGATGATCGATGATGATCGATGATGATCGATGTTGATCGATGATGATCGATGATGATCGATGTTGATCGATGATAACCGATGATGATCGATGATGATCGATGATGATCGATGATGATCGATGATGATCGATGATGATCGATGATGATCGATGATCGACGATGATCGAAGTTGATCGAAGTTGATCGAAGTTGATCGACAATGATCGACGATGATCGATGATGATCGATGATGATCGATGATGATCGATGATGATCGATGAGATGATCGATGATGATCGATGATGATCGATGATGATCGATGATGATCGATGATGATCGATGATGATCGATGATGATCGATGTTGATCGATGATGATCGATGATGATCGATGATGATCGATGATGATCGATGTTGATCGATGATGATCGATTATGATCGATGATGATCGATGATGATCGATGATGATCGGTGTTGATCGATGATGATCGATGATGATCGGTGTTGATAGATGATGATCGATGATGATCGATGATGATCGATGATGATCGACGATGATCGAATTTGATCGAAGTTGATCGATGATGATCGATGATGATCGATGATGATCGATGATGATCGATGATGATCGATGATGATCGATGATGATCGATGATGATCGATGATGATCGACGATGATCGATGATGATCGATGATGATCGATGACGATCGATGATGAACGATGATGATCGATGATGATCAATGATGATCGATGATGATCGACGATGATCGATGATGATCGATGATGATCGATAATGATCGATGATAATTAATCGATGATGATCGATGATGATCGATGATGATCGATGATGATCGATGATGATCGATGATGATCGATGATGATCGATGATGATCGATGATGATCGATGATGATCGATGATGATCGATGATGATCGATGATGATCGATGATGATCGATGATGATCGATTATGATCGATGATGATCGATGATGATCGAAGTTGATCGATGATGATCGATGATGATCGATGGTGATCGATAATTATCGATGATGATCCATGATGATCGATGATGATCGATGATGATCGATGATGATCGATAATGATCGATGATGATCGATGATGATCGACGATGATCGATGATGATCGATGATGATCGATGATGATCGATGATGATCGCTGATGATCGACGATGATCGATGATGATCGATGATGATCGATGATGATCGATGATGATCGATGATGATCGATGATGATCGATGATGATCGATGATGATCGATGATGATCTGTGTTGATCGATGATGATCGATGATGATCGATGATGATCGATGATGATCGATGATGATCGATGATGATCGATGATGATCGATGATGATCGATGATGATCGACGATGATCGATGATGATCGATGATGATCGATGATGATCGATGATGATCGATGATGATCGATGATGATCTGTGTTGATCGATGATGATCGATGATGATCGGTGTTGATCGATGATGATCGATGATGATCGATGATGATCGATGATGATCGATGATGATCGATGGTGATCGATGTTGATCGATGATGATCGATGATGATCGATGATGATCGATGTTGATCGATGATGATCGATGATGATCGATGATGATCGATGATGATCTATGATGATCGATGATGATCAATGATGTTCGCAGATGATCGATGAAGCTCGATGATGATCGATGATGACCGATATTGATCGATGATAATCGATGATGATCGATGATGATCAATGATTATCGATGATGATCGATGATGATCGATGATGATCGATGATGATCGATGATGATCGATGTTGATCGATGATGATCGATGATGATCGATGATGATCGATGATGATCGATGATGATCGATGATTATCGATGATGATCGACGATGATCGATGATGATCGATGATGATCGATGATGATCGATGATGATCGATGATGATCGATGATGATCTGTGTTGATCGATGATGATCGATGATGATCGGTGTTGATCGATGATGATCGATGATGATCGATGATGATCGATGATGATCGTTGATGATCGATGATGATCGATGGTGATCGATGTTGATCGATGATGATCGATGATGATCGATGATGATCGATGATGATCGATGATGATCGATGATGATCGATGATGATCGATGATGATCGATGATGATCGATGATGATCGATGATGATCGATGATGATCGATGATGATCGATGATGATCGATGATGTTCGCAGATGATCGATGAAGCTCGATGATGATCGATGATGATCGATGATGACCGATATTGATCGATGATAATCGATGATGATCGATGATGATCAATGATTATCGATGATGATCGATGATGATCGATGATGATCGATGTTGATCGATGATGATCGATGATGATCGATGTTGATCGATGATGATCGATGATGATCGACGATGATCGAATTTGATCGAAGTTGATCGAAGTTGATCGACGATGATCGACGATGATCGATGATGATCAATGATGATCGATGTTGATCGATGATGATCGATGATGATCGATGATGATCGATGCTGATCGATGATGATCGATGATGATCGATGATGATCGATGATTATCGATGATGATCGATGATGATCGATGTTGATCGATGATGATCGATGATGATCGATGTTGATCGATGATGACCGATGATGATCGATGATGATCGATGATGATCGATGATGATCGATGATGATCGATGATGATCGATGATGATCGATGATGATCGATGATGATCGATGATGATCTGTGTTGATCGATGATGATCGATGATGATCGATGATGATCGATGATGATCGATGATGATCGATGATGATCGATGATGATCGATGATGATCGATGATGATCGACGATGATCGATGATGATCGATGATGATCGATGATGATCGATGATGATCGATGATGATCGATGATGATCTGTGTTGATCGATGATGATCGATGATGATCGGTGTTGATCGATGATGATCGATGATGATCGATGATGATCGATGATGATCGATGATGATCGATGGTGATCGATGTTGATCGATGATGATCGATGATGATCGATGATGATCGATGTTGATCGATGATGATCGATGATGATCGATGATGATCGATGATGATCGATGATGATCGATGATGATCGATGATGATCGATGATGATCGATGATGATCGATGATGATCGATGATGATCTGTGTTGATCGATGATGATCGATGATGATCGATGATGATCGATGATGATCGATGATGATCGATGATGATCGATGATGATCGATGATGATCGACGATGATCGATGATGATCGATGATGATCGATGATGATCGATGATGATCGATGATGATCGATGATGATCGATGATGATCTGTGTTGATCGATGATGATCGATGATGATCGGTGTTGATCGATGATGATCGATGATGATCGATGATGATCGACGATGATCGATGATGATCAATGATGATCGATGTTGATCGATGATGATCGATGATGATCGATGCTGATCGATGATGATCGATGATGATCGATGATGATCGATGATGATCGATGATGATCGATGTTGATCGATGATGATCGATGATGATCGATGTTGATCGATGATGATCGATGATGATCGATGTTGATCGATGATGACCGATGATGATCGATGATGATCGATGATGATCGATGATGATCGATGATGATCGATGATGATCGATGATGATCGATGATGATCGATGATCGACGATGATCGAAGTTGATCGAAGTTGATCGAAGTTGATCGACGATGATCGATGATGATCGATGATGATCGATGATGATCGATGATGATCGATGATGATCGATGATGATCGATGAGATGATCGATGAGATGATCGATGATGATCGATGATGATCGATGATGATCGATGATGATCGATGATGATCGATGATGATCGATGATGATCGATGATGATCGATGATGATCGATGATGATCGATGATGATCGATGATGATCGATGTTGATCGATGATGATCGATGATGATCGATGATGATCGATGATGATCGGTGTTGATCGATGATGATCGATGATGATCGGTGTTGATAGATGATGATCGATGATGATCGATGATGATCGATGATGATCGACGATGATCGATGATGATCGATGATGATCGATGATGATCGATGTTGATCGATGATCGATGATGATCGACGATGATCGAATTTGATCGAAGTTGATCGAAGTTGATCGACGATGATCGACGATGATCGATGATGATCAATGATGATCGATGTTGATCGATGATGATCGATGATGATCGATGATGATCGATGCTGATCGATGATGATCGATGATGATCGATGATGATCGATGATGATCGATGATGATCGATGTTGATCGATGATGATCGATGATGATCGATGATGATCGATGATGATCGATGTTGATCGATGATGATCGATTATGATCGATGATGATCGATGATGATCGATGATGATCGATGATGAACGGTGTTGATCGATGATGATCGATGATGATCGGTGTTGATAGATGATGATCGATGATGATCGATGATGATCGATGATGATCGATGATGATCGACGATGATCGAATTTGATCGAAGTTGATCGATGATGATCGATGATGATCGATGATTATCAATGATGATCGATGATGATCGATGATGATCGATGATGATCGATGATGATCGATGATGATCGATGATGATCGACGATGATCGATGATGATCGATGATGATCGATGACGATCGATGATGAACGATGATGATCGATGATGATCGATGATGATCGATGATGATCGATGATGATCGATAATGATCGATGATAATTAATCGATGATGATCGATGATGATCGATGATGATCGATGATGATCGATGATGATCGATGATGATCGATGATGATCGATGATGATCGATGATGATCGATGATGATCGATGATGATCGATGATGATCGATGATGATCGATGATGATCGAAGTTGATCGATGATGATCGATGATGATCGATGGTGATCGATAATTATCGATGATGATCAATGATGATCGATGATGATCGATGATGATCGATGATGATCGATAATGATCGATGATGATCGATGATGATCGACGATGATCGATGATGATCGATGATGATCGATGATGATCGATGATGATCGATGATGATCGATGATGATCGATGATGATCGATGATGATCGATGATGATCGATGATGATCGATGATGATCGATGATGATCGATGATGATCGATGATGATCGATGATGATCGATGATGATCGATGATGATCTGTGTTGATCGATGATGATCGATGATGATCGATGATGATCGATGATGATCGATGATGATCGATGATGATCGATGATGATCGATAATGATCGACGATGATCGATGATGATCGATGATGATCGATGATGATCGATGATGATCGATGATGATCGATGATGATCTGTGTTGATCGATGATGATCGATGATGATCGGTGTTGATCGATGATGATCGATGATGATCGATGATGATCGATGATGATCGATGATGATCGATGGTGATCGATGTTGATCGATGATGATCGATGATGATCGATGATGATCGATGTTGATCGATGATGATCGATGATGATCGATGATGATCGATGATGATCTATGATGATCGATGATGATCGATGATGTTCGCAGATGATCGATGAAGCTCGATGATGATCGATGATGACCGATATTTATCGATGATAATCGATGATGATCGATGATGATCAATGATTATCGATGATGATCGATGATGATCGATGATGATCGATGTTGATCGATGATGATCGATGATGATCGACGATGATCGAATTTGATCGAAGTTGATCGAAGTTGATCGACGATGATCGACGATGATCGATGATGATCAATGATGATCGATGTTGATCGATGATGATCGATGATGATCGATGAGATGATCGATGATGATCGATGATGATCGATGATGATCGATGATGATCGATGATGATCGATGATGATCGATGATGATCGATGATGATCGATGATGATCGATGATGATCGATGATGATCGATGATGATCGATGATGATCGATGTTGATCGATGATGATCGATGATGATCGATGATGATCGATGATGATCGGTGTTGATCGATGATGATCGATGATGATCGGTGTTGATAGATGATGATCGATGATGATCGATGATGATCGATGATGATCGACGATGATCGATGATGATCGATGATGATCGATGATGATCGATGTTGATCGATGATCGATGATGATCGACGATGATCGAATTTGATCGAAGTTGATCGAAGTTGATCGACGATGATCGACGATGATCGATGATGATCAATGATGATCGATGTTGATCGATGATGATCGATGATGATCGATGATGATCGATGCTGATCGATGATGATCGATGATGATCGATGATGATCGATGATGATCGATGATGATCGATGTTGATCGATGATGATCGATGATGATCGATGTTGATCGATGATGATCGATGATGATCGATGTTGATCGATGATGACCGATGATGATCGATGATGATCGATGATGATCGATGATGATCGATGATGATCGATGATGATCGATGATGATCGATGATGATCGATGATCGACGATGATCGAAGTTGATCGAAGTTGATCGAAGTTGATCGACGATGATCGACGATGATCGATGATGATCGATGATGATCGATGATGATCGATGATGATCGATGATGATCGATAATGATCGATGAGATGATCGATGATGATCGATGATGATCGATGATGATCGATGATGATCGATGTTGATCGATGATGATCGATGATGATCGATGATGATCGATGATGATCGATGTTGATCGATGATGATCGATTATGATCGATGATGATCGATGATGATCGATGATGATCGATGATGATCGATGATGATCGATGATGATCGATGATGATCGATGATGATCGACGATGATCGATGATGATCGATGATGATCGATGACGATCGATGATGAACGATGATGATCGATGATGATCGATGATGATCGATGATGATCGATGATGATCGATAATGATCGATGATAATTAATCGTTGGTGATCGATGATGATCGATGATGATCGATGATGATCGATGATGATCGATGATGATCGATGATGATCGATGATGATCGATGATGATCGATGATGATCGATGATGATCGATGATGATCGATGATGATCGATGTTGATCGAAGTTGATCGATGATGATCGATGATGATCGATGTTGATCAATAATTATCGATGATGATCCATGATGATCGATGATGATCGATGATGATCGATGATGATCGATGTTGATCGAAGTTGATCGATGATGATCGATGATGATCGATGTTGATCGATAATTATCGATGATGATCCATGATGATCGATGATGATCGATGATGATAGATGATGATCGATAATGATCGATGATGATCGATGATGATCGACGATGATCGATGATGATCGATGATGATCGATGATGATCGATGATGATCGATGATGATCGACGATGATCGATGATGATCGATGATGATCGATGATGATCGATGATGATCGATGATGATCGATGATGATCGATGATGATCTGTGTTGATCGATGATGATCGATGATGATCGATGATGATCGATGATGATCGATGGTGATCGATGATGATCGATGATGATCGATGATGATCTATGATGATCGATGATGATCGATGATGCTCGCAGATGATCGATGAAGATCGATGATGATCGATGATGATCGATGATGATCGATGTTGATCGATGTTGATCGATGATGATCGATGATGATCGATGATGATCGATGATGATCGATGATGATCGATGATGATCGATGATGATCGATGTTGATCGATGATGATCGATGATGATCGATGATGATCGATGTTGATCGATGTTGATCGATGCTGATCGATGTTGATCGATGATGATCGACGATGATCGATGATGATCGACGATAATCGATGATGATCGATGATGATCGATGATGATCGATGATGATCGATGATGATCGATGATGATCGATGTTGATCGATGATGATCGATTATGATCGATGATGATCGATGATGATCGATGATGATCGATGATGATCGATGATGATCGGTGTTGATCGATGATGATCGATGATGATCGGTGTTGATAGATGATGATCGATGATGATCGATGATGATCGACGATGATCGAATTTGATCGAAGTTGATCGAAGTTGATCGACGATGATCGACGATGATCGACGATGATCGACGATGATCGATGATGATCAATGATGATCGATGTTGATCGATGATGATCGATGATGATCGATGATGATCGATGATGATCGATGATGATCGATGATGATCGATGATGATCGATGATGATCGATGATGATCGATGATGATCGATGATGATCGATAATGATTGATGATGATCTATGTAGATCGGTGTTGATCGATGATGATCGATGATGATCGATGATCACCGATGATGATCGATGATGATCGATGATGATCGATGATGATCGATGATGATCGATGATGATCGATGATGATCGATGTTGATCGATGAAGATCGATGATGATCGATGATGATCGACGATGATCGACGATGATCGACGATGATCGATGATGATCGATGATGATCGATGACGATCGATGATGAACGATGATGATCGATGATGATCGATGATGATCGATGATGATCGATGATGATCGATGATGATCGATAATGATCGATGATAATTAATCGATGATGATCGATGATGATCGATGATGATCGATGATGATCGATGATGATCGATGATGATCGATGATGATCGATGATGATAGATGATGATCGATGATGATCGATGATGATCGATGATGATCGATGATGATCGAAGATGATCGATGATGATCGATGATGATCGATCAACTTCGATCAACATCGATCATCATCGATCATCATCGATCATCATCGATCATCATCGATCATCATCGATCATCATCGATCATCATCGATCATCATCGATCATCATCGATCATCATCGATTAATTATCATCGATCATTATCGATCATCATCGATCATCATCGATCATCATCGATCATCATCGATCATCATCGATCATCATCGTTCATCATCGATCGTCATCGATCATCATCGATCATCATCGATCATCGTCGATCATCGTCGATCATCGTCGATCATCATCGATCATCATCGATCTTCATCGATCATCATCGATCAACATCGATCATCATCGATCATCATCGATCATCATCGATCATCATCGATCATCATCGATCATCATCGATCATCATCGATCATCATCGGTGATCATCGATCATCATCGATCATCATCGATCAACACCGATCTACATAGATCATCATCAATCATCATCGATCATCATCGATCATCATTGATCATCATCGATCATCATCGATCATCATCGATCATCATCGATCATCATCGATCATCATCGATCATCATCGATCATCATCGATCATCATCGATCATCATCGATCATCATCGATCATCATCGATCATCATCGATCAACATCGATCATCATTGATCATCATCGATCATCGTCGATCATCGTCGATCATCGTCGATCAACTTCGATCAACTTCGATCATCATCGATCACCATCGATCATCATCGATCATCATCGATCATCATCGATCATCATCGATCATCATCGATCATCATCGATCATCATCGATCAACACCGATCATCATCGATCATCATCGATCATCATCGATCATCATCGATCATCATCGATCATAATCGATCATCATCGATCAACATCGATCATCATCGATCATCATCGATCATCATCGATCATCATCGATCATCATCGATCATCATCGATCATCATCGATCATCGTCGATCATCATCGATCATCATCGATCATTATCGATCATCATCGATCATCATCGATCATCATCGATCATCATGGATCATCATCGATAATTATCGATCAACATCGATCATCATCGATCATCATCGATCAACTTCGATCAACATCGATCATCATCGATCATCATCGATCATCATCGATCATCATCGATCATCATCGATCATCATCGATTAATTATCATCGATCATTATCGATTAATTATCATCGATCATTATCGATTAATTATCATCGATCATTATCGATCATCATCGATCATCATCGATCATCATCGATCATCATCGATCATCATCGATCATCATCGTTCATCATCGATCGTCATCGATCATCATCGATCATCATCGATCATCGTCGATCATCATCGATCATCATCGATCATCATCGATCATCATCGATCATCATCGATCATCATCGATCATCATCGATCATCATCGATCATCATCGATCAACTTCGATCAAATTCGATCATCGTCGATCATCATCGATCATCATCGATCATCATCGATCATCATCTATCAACACCGATCATCATCGATCATCATCGATCAACACCGATCATCATCGATCATCATCGATCATCATCGATCATCATCGATCATAATCGATCATCATCGATCAACATCGATCATCATCGATCATCATCGATCATCATCGATCATCATCGATCAACATCGATCATCATCGATCATCATCGATCATCATCGATCATCATCGATCATCATCGATCATCATCGATCTTCATCGATCATCATCGATCATCATCGATCATCATCGATCATCATCGATCATCGTCGATCATCATCGATCATCATCGATCATCATCGATCATCATCGATCATCATCGATCATCGTCGATCATCATCGATCATTATCGATCATCATCGATCATCATCGATCATCATCGATCATCATCGATCATCATCGATCATCATCGTTCATCATCGATCGTCATCGATCATCATCGATCATCATCGATCATCGTCGATCATCGTCGATCATCGTTGATCATCATCGATCATCATCGATCTTCATCGGTCATCATCGATCTTCATCGGTCATCATCGATCAACATCGATCATCATCGATCATCATCGATCATCATCGATCATCATCGATCATCATCGATCATCATCGATCATCATCGATCAACACCGATCTACATAGATCATCATCAATCATCATCGATCATCATCGATCATCATCGATCATCATCGATCATCATCGATCATCATCGATCATCATCGATCATCATCGATCATCATCGATCATCATCGATCATCATCGATCATCATCGATCATCATCGATCATCATCGATCAACATCGATCATCATTGATCATCATCGATCATCGTCGATCATCGTCGATCATCGTCGATCAACTTCGATCAACTTCGATCATCATCGATCACCATCGATCATCATCGATCATCATCGATCATCATCGATCATCATCGATCATCATCGATCATCATCGATCATCATCGATCAACACCGATCATCATCGATCATCATCGATCATCATCGATCATCATCGATCATCATCGATCATAATCGATCATCATCGATCAACAACGATCATCATCGATCATCATCGATCATCATCGATCATCATCGATCATCGTCGATCATCATCGATCATCGTCGATCATCATCGATCATCATCGATCATCATCGATCATCATCGATCATCATGGATCATCATCGATCATCATGGATCATCATCGATAATTATCGATCAACATCGATCATCATCGATCATCATCGATCAACTTCGATCATCATCGATCATCATCGATCATCATCGATCATCATCGATCATCATCGATCATCATCGATTAATTATCATCGATCATTATCGATTAATTATCATCGATCATTATCGATTAATTATCATCGATCATTATCGATCATCATCGATCATCATCGATCATCATCGATCATCATCGATCATCATCGATCATCATCGTTCATCATCGATCGTCATCGATCATCATCGATCATCATCGATCATCGTCGATCATCATCGATCATCATCGATCATCATCGATCATCATCGATCATCATCGATCATCATCGATCATCATCGATCATCATCGATCATCATCGATCAACTTCGATCAAATTCGATCATCGTCGATCATCATCGATCATCATCGATCATCATCGATCATCATCTATCAACACCGATCATCATCGATCATCATCGATCAACACCGATCATCATCGATCATCATCGATCATCATCGATCATCATCGATCATAATCGATCATCATCGATCAACATCGATCATCATCGATCATCATCGATCATCATCGATCATCATCGATCAACATCGATCATCATCGATCATCATCGATCATCATCGATCATCATCGATCATCATCGATCATCATCGATCTTCATCGATCATCATCGATCATCATCGATCATCATCGATCATCATCGATCATCGTCGATCATCATCGATCATCATCGATCATCATCGATCATCATCGATCATCATCGATCATCGTCGATCATCATCGATCATTATCGATCATCATCGATCATCATCGATCATCATCGATCATCATCGATCATCATCGATCATCATCGTTCATCATCGATCGTCATCGATCATCATCGATCATCATCGATCATCGTCGATCATCGTCGATCATCGTTGATCATCATCGATCATCATCGATCTTCATCGGTCATCATCGATCTTCATCGGTCATCATCGATCAACATCGATCATCATCGATCATCATCGATCATCATCGATCATCATCGATCATCATCGATCATCATCGATCATCATCGATCAACACCGATCTACATAGATCATCATCAATCATCATCGATCATCATCGATCATCATCGATCATCATCGATCATCATCGATCATCATCGATCATCATCGATCATCATCGATCATCATCGATCATCATCGATCATCATCGATCATCATCGATCATCATCGATCATCATCGATCAACATCGATCATCATTGATCATCATCGATCATCGTCGATCATCGTCGATCATCGTCGATCAACTTCGATCAACTTCGATCATCATCGATCACCATCGATCATCATCGATCATCATCGATCATCATCGATCATCATCGATCATCATCGATCATCATCGATCATCATCGATCAACACCGATCATCATCGATCATCATCGATCATCATCGATCATCATCGATCATCATCGATCATAATCGATCATCATCGATCAACATCGATCATCATCGATCATCATCGATCATCATCGATCATCATCGATCATCGTCGATCATCATCGATCATCATCGATCATTATCGATCATCATCGATCATCATCGATCATCATCGATCATCATGGATCATCATCCATAATTATCGATCAACATCGATCATCATCGATCATCATCGATCAACTTCGATCAACATCGATCATCATCGATCATCATCGATCATCATCGATCATCATCGATCATCATCGATCATCATCGATCATCATCGATCATCATCGATCATCATCGATCATCATCGATCATCATCGATCATCATCGATCATCATCGATCATCATCGATTAATTATCATCGATCATTATCGATCATCATCGATCATCATCGATCATCATCGATCATCATCGATCATCATCGATCATCATCGATCATCATCGTTCATCATCGATCGTCATCGATCATCATCGATCATCATCGATCATCGTCGATCATCATCGATCATCATCGATCATCATCGATCATCATCGATCATCATCGATCATCATCGATCATCATCGATCATCATCGATCAACTTCGATCAAATTCGATCATCGTCGATCATCATCGATCATCATCGATCATCATCTATCAACACCGATCATCATCGATCATCATCGATCAACACCGATCATCATCGATCATCATCGATCATCATCGATCATCATCGATCATAATCGATCATCATCGATCAACATCGATCATCATCGATCATCATCGATCATCATCGATCATCATCGATCAACATCGATCATCATCGATCATCATCGATCATCATCGATCATCATCGATCATCATCGATCATCATCGATCATCATCGATCATCATCGATCATCATCGATCATCGTCGATCATCATCGATCATCATCGATCATCATCGATCATCATCGATCATCATCGATCATCATCGATCATCGTCGATCATCATCGATCACCATCGATCATTATCGATCATCATCGATCATCATCGATCATCATCGATCATCATGGATCATCATCGATAATTATCGATCAACATCGATCATCATCGATCATCATCGATCAACTTCGATCAACATCGATCATCATCGATCATCATCGATCATCATCGATCATCATCGATCATCATCGATCATCATCGATCATCATCGATCATCATCGATCATCATCGATCATCATCGATTAATTATCATCGATCATTATCGATCATCATCGATCATCATCGATCATCATCGTTCATCATCGATCGTCATCGATCATCATCGATCATAATCGATCATCGTCGATCATCATCGATCATCATCGATCATCATCGATCATCATCGATCATCATCGATCATCATCGATCATCATCGATCAACTTCGATCAAATTCGATCATCGTCGATCATCATCGATCATCATCGATCATCATCGATCATCATCTATCAACACCGATCATCATCGATCATCATCGATCAACACCGATCATCATCGATCATCATCGATCATCATCGATCATCATCGATCATAATCGATCATCATCGATCAACATCGATCATCATCGATCATCATCGATCATCATCGACCATCATCGATCAACATCATCATCGATCATCATCGATCATCATCGATCATCATCGATCATCATCGATCATCATCGATCATCTCATCGATCATCATCGATCATCATCGATCATCATCGATCATCATCGATCATCATCGATCATCGTCGATCATCGTCGTTCAACTTCGATCAACTTCGATCAATTTCGATCATCGTCGATCATCGATCATCATCGATCATCATCGATCATCATCGATCATCATCGATCATCATCGATCATCATCGGTCATCATCGATCAACATCGATCATCATCGATCATTATCGATCAACATCGATCATCATCGATCAGCATCGATCATCATCGATCATAATCGATCATCATTGATCATCATCGATCATCGTCGATCATCGTCGATCAACTTCGATCAACTTCGATCAAATTCGATCATCGTCGATCATCATCGATCATCATCGATCAACATCGATCATCATCGATCATCATCGATCAACATCGATCATCATCGATCATCATCGATCATCATCGATAATCATTGATCATCATCGATCATCATCGATTATCATCGATCAATATCGGTCATCATCGATCATCATCGAGCCTCATCGATCATCTGCGAACATCATCGATCATCATCGATCATCATAGATCATCATCGATCATCATCGATCATCATCGATCATCATCGATCATCATCGATCATCATCGATCATCATCGATCATCATCGATCATCATCGATCAACATCGATCACCATCGATCATCATCGATCATCATCGATCATCATCGATCATCATCGATCATCATTGATCGATGAAGATCGATGATGATCGATGATGATCGATAATGATCGATGATAATTAATCGATGATGATCGATGATGATCGATGATGATCGATGATGATCGATGATGATCGATGGTGATCGATGTTGATCGATGATGATCGATGATGATCCATGATGATCGATGATGATCGATGATGATCGATGATGATCGATGATGATCGATGATGATCGATGATGATCGATGATGATCGATGTTGATCGAAGTTGATCGATGATGATCGATGATGATCGATGTTGATCGATAATTATCGATGATGATCCATGATGATCGATGATGATCGATGATGATCGATGATGATCGATGATGATCGATGATGATCGATGATGATCGATGATGATCGATGATGATCGAAGATGATCGATGATGATCGATGATGATCGATGATGATCGATGATGATCGACGATGATCGATGATGATCGATGATGATCGATGATGATCGATGATGATCGATGATGATCGATGATGATCTGTGTTGATCGATGATGATCGATGATGATCGGTGTTGATCGATGATGATCGATGATGATCGATGATGATCGATGATGATCGATGATGATCGATTATGATCGATGATGATCGATTATGATCGATGATGATCGATGATGATCGATGATGATCGGTGTTGATAGATGATGATCGATGATGATCGATGATGATCGATGATGATCGACGATGATCGAATTTGATCGAAGTTGATCGATGATGATCGATGATGATCGATGATGATCGATGATGATCGATGATGATCGACGATGATCGATGATGATCGATGATGATCGATGACGATCGAGGATGAACGATGATGATCGATGATGATCGATGATGATCGATGATGATCGATGATGATCGATGATGATCGATGATGATCGATGATGATCGATGATGATCGATAATGATCGATGATAATTAATCGATGATGATCGATGATGATCGATGATGATCGATGATGATCGATGATGATCGATGATGATCGATGATGATCGATGATGATCGATGATGATCGATGATGATCGATGATGATCGATGATGATCGATGTTGATCGAAGTTGATCGATGATGATCGATGATGATCGATGTTGATCGATAATTATCGATGATGATCCATGATGATCGATGATGATCGATGATGATCGATGATGATCGATGATGATCGATGATGATCGATGATGATCGATGATGATCGACGATGATCGATGATGATCGATGATGATCGATGATGATCGATGATGATCGATGATGATCGACGATGATCGATGATGATCGATGATGATCGATGATGATCGATGATGATCGATGATGATCGATGATGATCTGTGTTGATCGATGATGATCGATGATGATCGATGATGATCGATGATGATCGATGATGATCGATGATGATCGATGGTGATCGATGATGATCGATGATGATCGATGATGATCTATGATGATCGATGATGATCGATGATGCTCGCAGATGATCGATGAAGATCGATGATGATCGATGATGATCGATGATGATCGATGATGATCGATGTTGATCGATTTTGATCGATGATGATCGATGATGATCGATGATGATCGATGATGATCGATGATGATCGATGATGATCGATGATGATCGATGTTGATCGATGATGATCGATGATGATCGATGATGATCGATGTTGATCGATGATGATCGACGATGATCGATGATGATCGACGATGATCGATGATGATCGATGATGATCGATGATGATCGATGATGATCGATGATGATCGATGATGATCGATGTTGATCGATGATGATCGATTATGATCGATGATGATCGATGATGGTCGATGATGATCGATGATGATCGATGATGATCGGTGTTGATCGATGATGATCGATGATGATCGATGATGATCGACGATGATCGAATTTGATCGAAGTTGATCGAAGTTGATCGACGATGATCGACGATGATCGACGATGATCGATGATGATCAATGATGATCGATGATGATCGATGATGATCGATGATGATCGATGATGATCGATGATGATCGATGATGATCGATGATGATCGATGTTGATCGATGATGATCGATGATGATCGATGATGATCGATGATGATCGATGATGATCGATGATGATCGATGATGATTGATGATGATCTATGTAGATCGATGTTGATCGATGATGATCGATGATGATCGATGATCACCGATGATGATCGATGATGATCGATGATGATCGATGATGATCGATGATGATCGATGATGATCGATGATGATCGATGTTGATCGATGATGATCGATGATGATCGATTTTGATCGATGAAGATCGATGATGATCGATGATGATCGACGATGATCGACGATGATCGATGATGATCGATGATGATCCATGACGATCGATGATGAACGATGATGATCGATGATGATCGATGATGATCGATGATGATCGATGATGATCGATGATGATCGATGATGATAGATGATGATCGGTAATGATCGATGATAATTAATCGATGATGATCGATGATGATCGATGATGATCGATGATGATCGATGTTGATCGAAGTTGATCGATGATGATCGATGATGATCGATGTTGATCGATAATTATCGATGATGATCCATGATGATCGATGATGATCGATGATGATCGATGATTATCGATGATGATCGATGATGATCGATGATGATCGATGATGATCGATGATGATCGAAGATGATCGATGATGATCGATGATGATCGATGATGATCGATGATGATCGACGATGATCGATGATGATCGATGATGATCGATGATGATCGATGATGATCGATGATGATCGATGATGATCTGTGTTGATCGATGATGATCGATGATGATCGATGATGATCGATGATGATCGATGATGATCGATGATGATCGATGGTGATCGATGTTGATCGATGATGATCGATGATGATCGATGATGATCGATGATGATCGATGATGATCGATGATGATCGATGATGATCGATGATGATCGATGATGATCGATGATGATCGATGATGATCTATGATGATCGATGATGTTCGATGATGTTCGCAGATGATCGATGAAGCTCGATGATGATCGATGTTGATCGATGATGATCGATGATGATCGATGTTGATCGATGATGATCGATGACGATCGACGATGATCGAATTTGATCGAAGTTGACCGATATTGATCGATGATAATCGATGATGATCGATGATGATCAATGATTATCGATGATGATCGATGATGATCGATGATGATCGATGTTGATCGATGATGATCGATGATGATCGATGTTGATCGATGATGATCGATAATGATCGACGATGATCGAATTTGATCGAAGTTGATCGAAGTTGATCGACGATGATCGACGATGATCGATGATGATCAATGATGATCGATGTTGATCGATGATGATCGATGATGATCGATGATGATCGATGCTGATCGATGATGATCGATGATGATCGATGATGATCGATGATGATCGATGATGATCGATGATGATCGATGATGATCGATGATGATCGATGTTGATCGATGATGATCGATGATGATCGATGTTGATCGATGATGACCGATGATGATCGATGATGATCGATGATGATCGATGATGATCGATGATGGTCGATGATGATCGATGATCGACGATGATCGAAGTTGATCGAAGTTGATCGAAGTTGATCGACGATGATCGACGATGATCGATGATGATCGATTATGATCGATGATAATCGATGATGATCGATGATGATCGATGATAATCGATGATGATCGATGATGATCAATGATTATCGATGATGATCGATGATGATCGATGATGATCGATGTTGATCGATGATGATCGATGATGATCGACGATGATCGAATTTGATCGAAGTTGATCGAAGTTGATCGACGATGATCGACGATGATCGATGATGATCAATGATGATCGATGTTGATCGATGATGATCGATGATGATCGATGATGATCGATGCTGATCGATGATGATCGATGATGATCGATGATGATCGATGATGATCGATGATGATCGATGTTGATCGATGATGATCGATGATGATCGATGATGATCGATGTTGATCGATGATGATCGATGATGATCGATGTTGATCGATGATGACCGATGATGATCGATGATGATCGATGATGATCGATGATGATCGATGATGATCGATGATGATCGATGATGATCGATGATGATCGATGATCGACGATGATCGAAGTTGATCGAAGTTGATCGAAGTTGATCGACGATGATCGACGATGATCGATGATGATCGATGATGATCGATGATGATCGATGATGATCGATGATGATGATCTGTGTTGATCGATGATGATCGATGATGATCGATGGTGATCGATGATGATCGATGATGATCGATGGTGATCGATGATGATCGATGATGATCGATGATGATCTATGATGATCGATGATGATCGATGATGCTCGCAGATGATCGATGAAGATCGATGATGATCGATGATGATCGATGATGATCGATGATGGTCGATGTTGATCGATGTTGATGGATGATGATCGATGATGGTCGATGATGATCGATGATGATCGATGATGATCGATGATGATCGATGATGATCGATGTTGATCGATGATGATCGATGATGATCGATGATGATCGATGTTGATCGATGTTGATCGATGCTGATCGATGTTGATCGATGATGATCGACGATGATCGATGATGATCGACGATGATCGATGATGATCGATGATGATCGATGATGATCGATGATGATCGATGATGATCGATGATGATCGATGTTGATCGATGATGATCGATAATGATCGATGATGATCGATGATGATCGGTGTTGATCGATGATGATCGATGATGATCGGTGTTGATAGATGATGATCGATGATGATCGATGATGATCGATGATGATCGATGATGATCGATGATGATCGATGATGATCGATGATGATCGATGATGATCGATGATGATCGATGATGATCGATGATGATCGATGATGATCGAAGATGATCGAAGATGATCGATGATGATCGATGATGATCGATGATGATCGATGATGATCGACGATGATCGATGATGATCGATGATGATCGATGATGATCGATGATGATCGATGATGATCGATGATGATCTGTGTTGATCGATGACGATCGATGATGATCGGTGTTGATCGATGATGATCGATGATGATCGATGATGATCGATGATGATCGATGATGATCGATTATGATCGATGATGATCGATGATGATCGATGATGATCGATGATGATCGGTGTTGATCGATGATGATCGATGATGATCGATGATGATCGATGATGATCGATGATGATCGATGATGATCGATGATGATCGATGATGATCGATGATGATCGATGATGATCGATGATGATCTGTGTTGATCGATGATGATCGATGATGATCGATGATGATCGATGATGATCGATGATGATCGATGGTGATCGATGATGATCGATGATGATCGATGATGATCTATGATGATCGATGATGATCGATGATGCTCGCAGATGATCGATGAAGATCGATGATGATCGATGATGATCGATGATGATCGATGATGATCGATGTTGATCGATGTTGATGGATGATGATCGATGATGATCGATGATGATCGATGATGATCGATGATGATCGATGATGATCGATGTTGATCGATGATGATCGATGATGATCGATGATGATCGATGATGATCGATGTTGATCGATGTTGATCGATGCTGATCGATGTTGATCGATGATGATCGACGATGATCGATGATGATCGACGATGATCGATGATGATCGATGATGATCGATGATGATCGATGATGATCGATGATGATCGATGATGATCGATGTTGATCGATGATGATCGATTATGATCGATGATGATCGATGATGATCGATAATGATCGATGATGATCGATGATGATCGGTGTTGATCGATGATGATCGATGATGATCGGTGTTGATAGATGATGATCGATGATGATCGATGATGATCGATGATGATCGACGATGATCGACGATGATCGAATTTGATCGAAGTTGATCGAAGTTGATCGACGATGATCGACGATGATCGACGATGATCGATGATGATCAATGATGATCGATGTTGATCGATGATGATCGATGATGATCGATGATGATCGATGATGATCGATGATGATCGATGATGATCGATGATGATCGATGATGATCGATGATGATCGATGATGATCGATGATGATCGATGATGATCGATGATGATCGATGATGATCGATGATGATCGATGATGATTGATGATGATCTATGTAGATCGGTGTTGATCGATGATGATCGATGATGATCGATGATCACCGATGATGATCGATGATGATCGATGATGATCGATGATGATCGATGATGATCGATGATGATCGATGATGATCGATGTTGATCGATGATGATCGATGATGATCGATGTTGATCGATGAAGATCGATGATGATCGATGATGATCGACGATGATCGACGATGATCGATGATGATCGATGATGATCGATGACGATCGATGATGAACGATGATGATCGATGATGATCGATGATGATCGATAATGATCGATGATAATTAATCGATGATGATCGATGATGATCGATGATCATCGATGATGATCGATGATGATCGATGATGATCGATGATGATCGATGATGATCGATGATGATCGATGATGATCGATGTTGATCGAAGTTGATCGATGATGATCGATGATGATCGATGTTGATCGATAATTATCGATGATGATCCATGATGATCGATGATGATCGATGATGATCGATGATGATCGATGATGATCGATGATGATCGATGATGATCGATGATGATCGATGATGATCGATGATGATCGATGATGATCGATGATGATCGATGATGATCGATGATGATCGAAGATGATCGATGATGATCGATGATGATCGATGATGATCGATCAACTTCGATCAACATCGATCATCATCGATCATCATCGATCATCATCGATCATCATCGATCATCATCGATCATCATCGATCATCATCGATCATCATCGATCATCATCGATTAATTATCATCGATCATTATCGATCATCATCGATCATCATCGATCATCATCGATCATCATCGATCATCATCGATCATCATCGTTCATCATCGATCGTCATCGATCATCATCGATCATCATCGATCATCGTCGATCATCGTCGATCATCATCGATCATCATCGATCTTCATCGATCATCATCGATCAACATCGATCATCATCGATCATCATCGATCATCATCGATCATCATCGATCATCATCGATCATCATCGATCATCATCGGTGATCATCGATCATCATCGATCATCATCGATCAACACCGATCTACATAGATCATCATCAATCATCATCGATCATCATCGATCATCATCGATCATCATCGATCATCATCGATCATCATCGATCAACATCGATCATCATTGATCATCATCGATCATCGTCGATCATCGTCGATCATCGTCGATCAACTTCGATCAACTTCGATCAAATTCGATCATCGTCGATCATCATCGATCATCATCGATCATCATCGATCATCATCTATCAACACCGATCATCATCGATCATCATCGATCAACACCGATCATCATCGATCATCATCGATCATCATCGATCATCATCGATCGATCATAATCGATCATCATCGATCATCATCGATCATCATCGATCATCATCGATCATCGTCGATCATCATCGATCATCGTCGATCATCATCGATCAACATCGATCAGCATCGATCAACATCGATCAACATCGATCATCATCGATAATCATCGATCATGATCGATCATCATCGATCAACATCGATCATCATCGATCATCATCGATCATCATCGATCATCATCGATCATCATCGATCAACATCGATCAACATCGATCATCATCGATCATCATCGATCATCATCGATCATCATCGATCTTCATCGATCATCTGCGAGCATCATCGATCATCATCGATCATCATAGATCATCATCGATCATCATCGATCATCATCGATCACCATAGATCATCATCGATCATCATCGATCATCATCGATCATCATCGATCATCATCGATCAACACAGATCATCATCGATCATCATCGATCATCATCGATCATCATCGATCATCATCGATCATCATCGATCATCATCGATCATCATCGATCATCGTCGATCATCATCGATCATCATCGATCATCATCGATCATCATCGATCATCATCGATCATCGTCGATCATCATCGATCATCATCGATCATTATCGATCATCATCGATCATCATCGATCATCATCGATCATCATCGATCATCATCGATCATCATCGATCAACTTCGATCAAATTCGATCATCGTCGATCATCATCGATCATCATCGATCATCATCGATCATCATCGATCATCATCGATCATCATCGATCATCATCGATCATCATCGATCATCATCGATCATCATCGATCATCGTCGATCATCATCGATCATCATCGATCATCATCGATCATCATCGATCATCATCGATCATCGTCGATCATCATCGATCATCATCGATCATTATCGATCATCATCGATCATCATCGATCATCATCGATCATCATCGATCATCATCGATCATCATCGATCAACTTCGATCAAATTCGATCATCGTCGATCATCATCGATCATCATCGATCATCATCGATCATCATCTGTCAACACCGATCATCATCGATCATCATCGATCAACACCGATCATCATCGATCATCATCGATCATCATCGATCATCATCGATCATAATCGATCATCATCGATCAACATCGATCATCATCGATCATCATCGATTATCATCGATCATCATCGATCAACATCGATCATCATCGATCATCGTCGATCATCATCGATCATCATCGATCATCATCGATCATCATCGATCATCTCATCGATCATCATCGATCATCATCGATCATCATCGATCATCATCGATCATCGTCGATCATCGTCGATCAACTTCGATCAACTTCGATCAATTTCGATCATCGTCGATCATCGATCATCATCGATCATCATCGATCATCATCGATCATCATCGATCATCATCGATCATCATCGATCATCATCGGTCATCATCGATCAACATCGATCCTCATCGATCATCATCGATCAACATCGATCATCATCGATCATCATCGATCATCATCGATCATCATCGATCATCATCGATCATCATCGATCATCATCGATCATCATCGATCAGCATCGATCATCATCGATCATCATCGATCATCATCGATCAACATCGATCATCATTGATCATCATCGATCATCGTCGATCATCGTCGATCAACTTCGATCAACTTCGATCAAATTCGATCATCATCGATCAACATCGATCATCATCGATCATCATCGATCAACATCGATCATCATCGATCATCATCGATCATCATCGATAATCATTGATCATCATCGATCATCATCGATTATCATCGATCAATATCGGTCATCATCGATCATCATCGATGATGATCGATGATGATCGATGATGATCGATGTTGATCGATGATGATCGATGATGATCGACGATGATCGAATTTGATCGAAGTTGATCGAAGTTGATCGACGATGATCGACGATGATCGATGATGATCAATGATGATCGATGTTGATCGATGATGATCGATGATGATCGATGATGATCGATGCTGATCGATGATGATCGATGATGATCGATGATGATCGATGATGATCGATGATGATCGATGTTGATCGATGATGATCGATGATGATCGATGATGATCGATGTTGATCGATGATGATCGATGATGATCGATGTTGATCGATGATGACCGATGATGATCGATGATGATCGATGATGATCGATGATGATCGATGATGATCGATGATGATCGATGATGATCGATGATGATCGATGATCGACGATGATCGAAGTTGATCGAAGTTGATCGAAGTTGATCGACGATGATCGACGATGATCGATGATGATCGATGATGATCGATGATGATCGATGATGATCGATGATGATGATCTGTGTTGATCGATGATGATCGATGATGATCGATGGTGATCGATGATGATCGATGATGATCGATGGTGATCGATGATGATCGATGATGATCGATGATGATCTATGATGATCGATGATGATCGATGATGCTCGCAGATGATCGATGAAGATCGATGATGATCGATGATGATCGATGATGATCGATGATGGTCGATGTTGATCGATGTTGATGGATGATGATCGATGATGGTCGATGATGATCGATGATGATCGATGATGATCGATGATGATCGATGATGATCGATGTTGATCGATGATGATCGATGATGATCGATGATGATCGATGTTGATCGATGTTGATCGATGCTGATCGATGTTGATCGATGATGATCGACGATGATCGATGATGATCGACGATGATCGATGATGATCGATGATGATCGATGATGATCGATGATGATCGATGATGATCGATGATGATCGATGTTGATCGATGATGATCGATAATGATCGATGATGATCGATGATGATCGGTGTTGATCGATGATGATCGATGATGATCGGTGTTGATAGATGATGATCGATGATGATCGATGATGATCGATGATGATCGATGATGATCGATGATGATCGATGATGATCGATGATGATCGATGATGATCGATGATGATCGATGATGATCGATGATGATCGATGATGATCGAAGATGATCGAAGATGATCGATGATGATCGATGATGATCGATGATGATCGATGATGATCGACGATGATCGATGATGATCGATGATGATCGATGATGATCGATGATGATCGATGATGATCGATGATGATCTGTGTTGATCGATGACGATCGATGATGATCGGTGTTGATCGATGATGATCGATGATGATCGATGATGATCGATGATGATCGATGATGATCGATTATGATCGATGATGATCGATGATGATCGATGATGATCGATGATGATCGGTGTTGATCGATGATGATCGATGATGATCGATGATGATCGATGATGATCGATGATGATCGATGATGATCGATGATGATCGATGATGATCGATGATGATCGATGATGATCGATGATGATCTGTGTTGATCGATGATGATCGATGATGATCGATGATGATCGATGATGATCGATGATGATCGATGGTGATCGATGATGATCGATGATGATCGATGATGATCTATGATGATCGATGATGATCGATGATGCTCGCAGATGATCGATGAAGATCGATGATGATCGATGATGATCGATGATGATCGATGATGATCGATGTTGATCGATGTTGATGGATGATGATCGATGATGATCGATGATGATCGATGATGATCGATGATGATCGATGATGATCGATGTTGATCGATGATGATCGATGATGATCGATGATGATCGATGATGATCGATGTTGATCGATGTTGATCGATGCTGATCGATGTTGATCGATGATGATCGACGATGATCGATGATGATCGACGATGATCGATGATGATCGATGATGATCGATGATGATCGATGATGATCGATGATGATCGATGATGATCGATGTTGATCGATGATGATCGATTATGATCGATGATGATCGATGATGATCGATAATGATCGATGATGATCGATGATGATCGGTGTTGATCGATGATGATCGATGATGATCGGTGTTGATAGATGATGATCGATGATGATCGATGATGATCGATGATGATCGACGATGATCGACGATGATCGAATTTGATCGAAGTTGATCGAAGTTGATCGACGATGATCGACGATGATCGACGATGATCGATGATGATCAATGATGATCGATGTTGATCGATGATGATCGATGATGATCGATGTTGATCGATGATGATCGATGATGATCGATGATGATCGATGATGATCGATGATGATCGATGATGATCGATGATGATCGATGATGATCGATGATGATCGATGATGATCGATGATGATCGATGATGATCGATGATGATTGATGATGATCTATGTAGATCGGTGTTGATCGATGATGATCGATGATGATCGATGATCACCGATGATGATCGATGATGATCGATGATGATCGATGATGATCGATGATGATCGATGATGATCGATGATGATCGATGTTGATCGATGATGATCGATGATGATCGATGTTGATCGATGAAGATCGATGATGATCGATGATGATCGACGATGATCGACGATGATCGATGATGATCGATGATGATCGATGACGATCGATGATGAACGATGATGATCGATGATGATCGATGATGATCGATAATGATCGATGATAATTAATCGATGATGATCGATGATGATCGATGATCATCGATGATGATCGATGATGATCGATGATGATCGATGATGATCGATGATGATCGATGATGATCGATGTTGATCGAAGTTGATCGATGATGATCGATGATGATCGATGTTGATCGATAATTATCGATGATGATCCATGATGATCGATGATGATCGATGATGATCGATGATGATCGATGATGATCGATGATGATCGATGATGATCGATGATGATCGATGATGATCGATGATGATCGATGATGATCGATGATGATCGATGATGATCGAAGATGATCGATGATGATCGATGATGATCGATGATGATCGATCAACTTCGATCAACATCGATCATCATCGATCATCATCGATCATCATCGATCATCATCGATCATCATCGATCATCATCGATCATCATCGATCATCATCGATCATCATCGATTAATTATCATCGATCATTATCGATCATCATCGATCATCATCGATCATCATCGATCATCATCGATCATCATCGATCATCATCGTTCATCATCGATCGTCATCGATCATCATCGATCATCATCGATCATCGTCGATCATCGTCGATCATCATCGATCATCATCGATCTTCATCGATCATCATCGATCAACATCGATCATCATCGATCATCATCGATCATCATCGATCATCATCGATCATCATCGATCATCATCGATCATCATCGGTGATCATCGATCATCATCGATCATCATCGATCAACACCGATCTACATAGATCATCATCAATCATCATCGATCATCATCGATCATCATCGATCATCATCGATCATCATCGATCATCATCGATCAACATCGATCATCATTGATCATCATCGATCATCGTCGATCATCGTCGATCATCGTCGATCAACTTCGATCAACTTCGATCAAATTCGATCATCGTCGATCATCATCGATCATCATCGATCATCATCGATCATCATCTATCAACACCGATCATCATCGATCATCATCGATCAACACCGATCATCATCGATCATCATCGATCATCATCGATCATCATCGATCGATCATAATCGATCATCATCGATCATCATCGATCATCATCGATCATCATCGATCATCGTCGATCATCATCGATCATCGTCGATCATCATCGATCAACATCGATCAGCATCGATCAACATCGATCAACATCGATCATCATCGATAATCATCGATCATGATCGATCATCATCGATCAACATCGATCATCATCGATCATCATCGATCATCATCGATCATCATCGATCATCATCGATCAACATCGATCAACATCGATCATCATCGATCATCATCGATCATCATCGATCATCATCGATCTTCATCGATCATCTGCGAGCATCATCGATCATCATCGATCATCATAGATCATCATCGATCATCATCGATCATCATCGATCACCATAGATCATCATCGATCATCATCGATCATCATCGATCATCATCGATCATCATCGATCAACACAGATCATCATCGATCATCATCGATCATCATCGATCATCATCGATCATCATCGATCATCATCGATCATCATCGATCATCATCGATCATCATCGATCATCATCGATCATCATCGATCATCGTCGATCATCATCGATCATCATCGATCATCATCGATCATCATCGATCATCATCGATCATCGTCGATCATCATCGATCATCATCGATCATTATCGATCATCATCGATCATCATCGATCATCATCGATCATCATCGATCATCATCGATCATCATCGATCAACTTCGATCAAATTCGATCATCGTCGATCATCATCGATCATCATCGATCATCATCGATCATCATCGATCATCATCGATCATCATCGATCATCATCGATCATCATCGATCATCATCGATCATCATCGATCATCATCGATCATCATCGATCATCGTCGATCATCATCGATCATCATCGATCATCATCGATCATCATCGATCATCATCGATCATCGTCGATCATCATCGATCATCATCGATCATTATCGATCATCATCGATCATCATCGATCATCATCGATCATCATCGATCATCATCGATCATCATCGATCAACTTCGATCAAATTCGATCATCGTCGATCATCATCGATCATCATCGATCATCATCGATCATCATCTGTCAACACCGATCATCATCGATCATCATCGATCAACACCGATCATCATCGATCATCATCGATCATCATCGATCATCATCGATCATAATCGATCATCATCGATCAACATCGATCATCATCGATCATCATCGATTATCATCGATCATCATCGATCAACATCGATCATCATCGATCATCGTCGATCATCATCGATCATCATCGATCATCATCGATCATCATCGATCATCTCATCGATCATCATCGATCATCATCGATCATCATCGATCATCATCGATCATCGTCGATCATCGTCGATCAACTTCGATCAACTTCGATCAATTTCGATCATCGTCGATCATCGATCATCATCGATCATCATCGATCATCATCGATCATCATCGATCATCATCGATCATCATCGATCATCATCGGTCATCATCGATCAACATCGATCCTCATCGATCATCATCGATCAACATCGATCATCATCGATCATCATCGATCATCATCGATCATCATCGATCATCATCGATCATCATCGATCATCATCGATCATCATCGATCAGCATCGATCATCATCGATCATCATCGATCATCATCGATCAACATCGATCATCATTGATCATCATCGATCATCGTCGATCATCGTCGATCAACTTCGATCAACTTCGATCAAATTCGATCATCATCGATCAACATCGATCATCATCGATCATCATCGATCAACATCGATCATCATCGATCATCATCGATCATCATCGATAATCATTGATCATCATCGATCATCATCGATTATCATCGATCAATATCGGTCATCATCGATCATCATCGAGCTTCATCGATCTTCTGCGAACATCATCGATCATCATCGATCATCATCGATCATCATCGATCATCATCGATCATCATCGATCATCATCGATCATCATTGATCGATGAAGATCGATGATGATCGATGATGATCGATAATGATCGATGATAATTAATCGATGATGATCGATGATGATCGATGATGATCCATGATGATCGATGATGATCGATGATGATCGATGATGATCGATGATGATCGATGATGATCGATGATGATCGATGATGATCGATGATGATCGATGATGATTGATGATGATCTATGTAGATCGGTGTTGATCGATGATGATCGATGATGATCGATGATCACCGATGATGATCGATGATGATCGATGATGATCGATGATGATCGATGTTGATCGATGATGATCGATGATGATCGATGTTGATCGATGAAGATCGATGATGATCGATGATGATCGACGATGATCGACGATGATCGATGATGATCGATGATGATCGATGACGATCGATGATGAACGATGATGATCGATGATGATCGATGATGATCGATGATGATCGATAATGATCGATGATAATTAATCGATGATGATCGATGATGATCGATGATGATCGATGATGATCGATGATGATCGATGATGATCGATGATGATCGATGATGATCGATGATGATCGATGTTGATCGAAGTTGATCGATGATGATCGATGATGATCGATGTTGATCGATAATTATCGATGATGATCCATGATGATCGATGATGATCGATGATGATCGATGATGATCGATGATGATCGATGATGATCGATGATGATCGATGATGATCGATGATGATCGATGATGATCGATGATGATCGATGATGATTGATGATGATCTATGTAGATCGGTGTTGATCGATGATGATCGATGATGATCGATGATCACCGATGATGATCGATGATGATCGATGATGATCGATGATGATCGATGATGATCGATGATGATCGATGATGATCGATGATGATCGATGATGATCGATGTTGATCGATGATGATCGATGATGATCGATGTTGATCGATGAAGATCGATGATGATCGATGATGATCGACGATGATCGACGATGATCGATGATGATCGATGATGATCGATGACGATCGATGATGAACGATGATGATCGATGATGATCGATGATGATCGATAATGATCGATGATAATTAATCGATGATGATCGATGATGATCGATGATGATCGATGATGATCGATGATGATCGATGATGATCGATGATGATCGATGATGATCGATGATGATCGATGATGATCGATGATGATCGATGATGATCGATGTTGATCGAAGTTGATCGATGATGATCGATGATGATCGATGATGATCGATGATGATCGATGATGATCGATGATGATCGAAGATGATCGATGATGATCGATGATGATCGATCAACTTCGATCAACATCGATCATCATCGATCAACACCGATCATCATCGATCATCATCGATCAACACCGATCATCATCGATCATCATCGATCATCATCGATCATCATCGATCATCATCGATCATCATCGATCATAATCGATCATCATCGATCAACATCGATCATCATCGATCATCATCGATCATCATCGATCATCATCGATCATCATCGTTCATCATCGATCGTCATCGATCATCATCGATCATCATCGATCATCGTCGATCATCGTCGATCATCATCGATCATCATCAATCTTCATCGATCATCATCGATCAACATCGATCATCATCGATCATCATCGATCATCATCGATCATCATCGATCATCATCGATCATCATCGGTGATCATCGATCATCATCGATCATCATCGATCAACACCGATCTACATAGATCATCATCAATCATCATCGATCATCATCGATCATCATCGATCATCATCGATCATCATCGATCATCATCGATCATCATCGATCATCATCGATCAACATCGATCATCATTGATCATCATCGATCATCGTCGATCATCATCGATCATCGTCGATCATCATCGATCAACATCGATCAGCATCGATCAACATCGATCAACATCGATCATCATCGATCATCATCGATCATCATCGATCATCATCGATCATCATCGATCATCATCGATCAACATCGATCAACATCGATCATCATCGATCATCATCGATCATCATCGATCATCATCGATCATCATCGATCATCATAGATCATCATCGATCATCATCGATCATCATCGATCACCATCGATCATCATCGATCATCATCGATCATCATCGATCATCATCGATCATCATCGATCATCATAGATCATCATCGATCATCATCGATCATCATCGATCATCATCGATCATCATCGATCATCATCGATCATCATCGATCATCATCGATCATCATCGATCATCGTCGATCATCATCGATCATCATCGATCATTATCGATCATCATCGATCATCATCGATCATCATCGATCATCATCGATCATCATCGATCAACTTCGATCAAATTCGATCATCGTCGATCATCATCGATCATCATCGATCATCATCGATCATCATCGATCATAATCGATCATCATCGATCAACATCGATCATCATCGATCATCATCGATCATCATCGATCATCATCGATCAACATCGATCATCATCGATCATCGTCGATCATCATCGATCATCATCGATCATCATCGATCATCATCGATCATCTCATCGATCATCATCGATCATCATCGATCATCATCGATCATCATCGATCATCATCGATCATCGTCGATCATCGTCGATCAACTTCGATCAACTTCGATCAATTTCGATCATCGTCGATCATCGATCATCATCGATCATCATCGATCATCATCGATCATCATCGATCATCATCGATCATCATCGATCATCATCGGTCATCATCGATCAACATCGATCATCATCGATCATCATCGATCAACATCGATCATCATCGATCATCATCGATCATCATCGATCATCATCGATCATCATCGATCATCATCGATCATCATCGATCATCATCGATCATCATCGATCAGCATCGATCATCATCGATCATCATCGATCATCATCGATCATCATCGATCAACATCGATCATCATTGATCATCATCGATCATCGTCGATCATCGTCGATCAACTTCGATCAACTTCGATCAAATTCGATCATCGTCGATCATCATCGATCATCATCGATCAACATCGATCACCATCGATCATCATCGATCAACATCGATCATCATCGATCATCATCGATAATCATTGATCATCATCGATCATCATCGATTATCATCGATCAATATCGGTCATCATCGATCATCATCGAGCTTCATCGATCATCTGCGAACATCATCGATCATCATCGATCATCATCGATCATCATAGATCATCATCGATCATCATCGATCATCATCGATCATCATCGATCATCATCGATCATCATCGATCATCATCGATCATCATCGATCATCATCGATCACCATCGATCACCATCGATCATCATCGATCATCATCGATCATCATTGATCGATGAAGATCGATGATGATCGATGATGATCGATAATGATCGATGATAATTAATCGATGATGATCGATGATGATCGATGATGATCCATGATGATCGATGATGATCGATGATGATCGATGATGATCGATGATGATCGATGATGATCGATGATGATCGATGATGATCGATGATGATCGATGTTGATCGAAGTTGATCGATGATGATCGATAATGATCGATGTTGATCGATAATTATCGATGATGATCCATGATGATCGATGATGATCGATGATGATCGATGATGATCGATGATGATCGATGACGATCGATGATGATCGATGATGATCGAAGATGATCGATGATGATCGATGATGATCGATGATGATCGATGATGATCGACGATGATCGATGATGATCGATGATGATCGATGATGATCGATGATGATCGATGATGATCGATGATGATCTGTGTTGATCGATGATGATCGATTATGATCGGTGTTGATCGATGATGATCGATGATGATCGATGATGATCGATGATGATCGATGATGATCGATTATGATCGATGATGATCGATGATGATCGATGATGATCGATGATGATCGGTGTTGATCGATGATGATCGATGATGATCGATGATGATCGATGATGATCGATGATGATCGATGATAATCGATGATGATCGATGATGATCGATGATGATCTGTGTTGATCGATGATGATCGATGATGATCGATGATGATCGATGATGATCGATGATGATCGATGGTGATCGATGATGATCGATGATGATCGATGATGATCTATGATGATCGATGATGATCGATGATGCTCGCAGATGATCGATGAAGATCGATGATGATCGATGATGATCGATGATGATCGATGATGATCGATGTTGATCGATGTTGATGGATGATGATCGATGATGATCGATGATGATCGATGATGATCGATGATGATCGATGATGACCGATGATGATCGATGTTGATCGATGATGATCGATGATGATCGATGATGATCGATGTTGATCGATGTTGATCGATGCTGATCGATGTTGATCGATGATGATCGACGATGATCGATGCTGATCGACGATGATCGATGATGATCGATGATGATCGATGATGATCGATGATGATCGATGATGATCGATGATGATCGATGTTGATCGATGATGATCGATTATGATCGATGATGATCGATGATGATCGATAATGATCGATGATGATCGATGATGATCGGTGTTGATCGATGATGATCGATGAAGATCGGTGTTGATAGATGATGATCGATGATGATCGATGATGATCGATGATGATCGACGATGATCGACGATGATCGAATTTGATCGAAGTTGGTCGAAGTTGATCGACGATGATCGACGATGATCGACGATGATCGATGATGATCAATGATGATCGATGTTGATCGATGATGATCGATGATGATCGATGATGATCGATGATGATCGATGATGATCGATGATGATCGATGATGATCGATGATGATCGATGATGATCGATGATGATCGATGATGATCGATGATGATTGATGATGATCTATGTAGATCGGTGTTGATCGATGATGATCGATGATGATCGATGATCACCGATGATGATCGATGATGATCGATGATGATCGATGATGATCGATGATGATCGATGATGATCGATGATGATCGATGTTGATCGATGATGATCGATGATGATCGATGTTGATCGATGAAGATCGATGATGATCGATGATGATCGACGATGATCGACGATGATCGATGATGATCGATGATGATCGATGACGATCGATGATGAACGATGATGATCGATGATGATCGATGATGATCGATAATGATCGATGATAATTAATCGATGATGATCGATGATGATCGATGATGATCGATGATGATCGATGATGATCGATGATGATCGATGATGATCGATGATGATCGATGATGATCGATGATGATCGATGATGATCGATGTTGATCGAAGTTGATCGATGATGATCGATGATGATCGATGTTGATCGATAATTATCGATGATGATCCATGATGATCTATGATGATCGATGATGATCGATGATGATCGATGATGATCGATGATGATCGATGATGATCGATGATGATCGATGATGATCGATGATGATCGAAGATGATCGATGATGATCGATCAACTTCGATCAAATTCGATCATCATCGATCATCATCGATCATCATCGATCATCATCGATCATCATCGATCATCATCGATCATCATCGATCATCATCGATCAACATCGATCATCATCGATCATCATCGATCATCATCGATTAATTATCATCGATCATCATCGATTATCATCGATCATCATCGATCATCATCGATCATCATCGAGCTTCATCGATCATCTGCGAACATCATCGATCGTCATCGATCATCATCGATCATCATCGATCATCGTCGATAATCGTCGATCATCATCGATCATCATCGATCATCATCGATCATCATCGATCATCATCGATCATCATCGATCAACATCGATCACCATCGATCATCATCGATCATCATCGATCATCATTGATCGATGAAGATCGATGATGATCGATGATGATCGATAATGATCGATGATAATTAATCGATGATGATCGATGATGATCGATGATGATCCATGATGATCGATGATGATCGATGATGATCGATGATGATCGATGATGATCGATGATGATCGATGATGATCGATGATGATCGATGATGATCGATGTTGATCGATGATGATCGATGATGATCGATGTTGATCGATAATTATCGATGATGATCCATGATGATCGATGATGATCGATGATGATCGATGATGATCGATGATGATCGATGATGGTCGATGATGATCGATGATGATCGATGATGATCGAAGATGATCGATGATGATCGATGATGATCGATGATGATCGATGATGATCGACGATGATCGATGATGATCGATGATGATCGATGATGATCGATGATGATCGATGATGATCGATGATGATCTGTCTTGATCGATGATGATCGATGATGATCGGTATTGATCGATGATGATCGATGATGCTCGATGATGATCGATGATGATCGATGATGATCGATTATGATCGATGATGATCGATGATGATCGATGATGATCGATGATGATCGGTGTTGATCGATGATGATCGATGATGATCGGTGTTGATAGATGATGATCGATGATGATCGATGATGATCGATGATGATCGACGATGATCGAATTTGATCGAAGTTGATCGATGATGATCGATGATGATCGATGATGATCGATGATGATCGATGACGATCGATGATGAACGATGATGATCGATGATGATCGATGATGATCGATGATGATCGATGATGATCGATGATGATCGATGATGATCGATGATGATCGATGATGATCGATGATGATCGATGATGATCGATAATGATCGATGATAATTAATCGATGATGATCGATGATGATCGATGATGATCGATGATGATCGATGATGATCGATGATGATCGATGATGATCGATGATGATCGATGATGATCGATGATGATCGATGATGATCGATGATGATCGATGATGATCGATGATGATCGATGTTGATCGAAGTTGATCGATGATGATCGATGATGATCGATGTTGATCGATAATTATCGATGATGATCCATGATGATCGATGATGATCGATGATGATCGATGATGATCGATGATGATCGATGATGATCGATGATGATCGATGATGATCGATGATGATCGATGATGATCGATGATGATCGACGATGATCGATGATGATCGATGATGATCAATGATGATCGATGATGATCGATGATGATCGACGATGATCGATGATGATCGATGATGATCGATGATGATCGATGATGATCGATGATGATCGATGATGATCTGTGTTGATCGATGATGATCGATGATGATCGATGATGATCGATGATGATCGATGATGATCGATGATGATCGATGGTGATCGATGATGATCGATGATGATCGATGATGATCTATGATGATCGATGATGATCGATGATGCTCGCAGATGATCGATGAAGATCGATGATGATCGATGATGATCGATGATGATCGATGATGATCGATGTTGATCGATGTTGATCGATGATGATCGATGATGATCGATGATGATCGATGATGATCGATGATGATCGATGATGATCGATGATGATCGATGATGATCGATGATGATCGATGTTGATCGATGATGATCGATGATGATCGATGATGATCGATGTTGATCGATGTTGATCGATGCTGATCGATGTTGATCGATGATGATCGACGATGATCGATGATGATCGACGATGATCGATGATGATCGATGATGATCGATGATGATCGATGATGATCGATGATGATCGATGATGATCGATGATGATCGATGATGATCGATGTTGATCGATGATGATCGATTATGATCGATGATGATCGATTATGGTCGATGATGATCGATGATGATCGATGATGATCGGTGTTGATCGATGATGATCGATGATGATCGGTGTTGATAGATGATGATCGATGATGATCGATGATGATCGATGATGATCGACGATGATCGAATTTGATCGAAGTTGATCGAAGTTGATCGACGATGATCGACGATGAGCGACGATGATCGATGATGATCAATGATGATCGATGTTGATCGATGATGATCGATGATGATCGATGATGATCGATGATGATCGATGATGATCGATGATGATCGATGATGATCGATGATGATCGATGATGATCGATGATGATCGATGATGATCGATGATGATCGATGATGATTGATGATGATCTATGTAGATCGATGTTGATCGATGATGATCGATGATGATCGATGATCACCGATGATGATCGATGATGATCGATGACGATCGATGATGATCGATGATGATCGATGATGATCGATGATGATCGATGTTGATCGATGATGATCGATGATGATCGATTTTGATCGATGAAGATCGATGATGATCGATGATGATCGACGATGATCGACGATGATCGATGATGATCGATGATGATCCATGACGATCGATGATGAACGATGATGATCGATGATGATCGATGATGATCGATGATGATCGATGATGATAGATGATTATCGGTAATGATCGATGATAATTAATCGATGATGATCGATGATGAACGATGATGATCGATGATGATCGATGATGATCGATGATGATCGATGATGAACGATGATGATCGATGATGATCGATGATGATCGATGATGATCGATGATGATCGATGGTGATCGATGATGATCGATGTTGATCGAAGTTGATCGATGATGTTCGATGATGATCGATGTTGATCGATAATTATCGATGATGATCCATGATGATCGATGATGATCGATGATGATCGATGATGATCGATGATGATCGATGATGATCGATGATGATCGATGATGATCGACGATGATCGAAGATGATCGATGATGATCGATGATGATCGATGATGATCGATGATGATCGACGATGATCGATGATGATCGATGATGATCGATGATGATCGATGATGATCGATGATGATCGATGATGATCTGTGTTGATCGATGATGATCGATGATGATCGGTGTTGATCGATGATGATCGATGATGATCGATGATGATCGATGATGATCGATGATGATCGATGGTGATCGATGTTGATCGATGATGATCGATGATGATCGATGATGATCGATGATGATCGATGATGATCGATGATGATCGATGATGATCGATGATGATCGATGATGATCGATGATGATCGATGATGATCGGTGATGATCTATGATGATCGATGATGATCGATGATGTTCGCAGATGATCGATGAAGCTCGATGATGATCGATGATGACCGATATTGATCGATGATAATCGATGATGATCGATGATGATCAATGATTATCGATGATGATCGATGATGATCGATGTTGATCGATGATGATCGATGTTGATCGATGATGATCGATGATGATCGATGTTGATCGATGATGATCGATGATGATCGACGATGATCGAATTTGATCGAAGTTGATCGAAGTTGATCGACGATGATCGACGATGATCGAAGATGATCAATGATGATCGATGTTGATCGATGATGATCGATGATGATCGATGATGATCGATGCTGATCGATGATGATCGATGATGATCGCTGATGATCGATGATGATCGATGATGATCGATGATGATCGATGATGATCGATGATGATCGATGTTGATCGATGATGATCGATGATGATCGATGTTGATCGATGATGACCGATGATGATCGATGATGATCGATGATGATGGATGATGATCGATGATGATCGATGATGATCGATGATGATCGATGATCGACGATGATCGAAGTTGATCGAAGTTGATCGAAGTTGATCGACGATGATCGACGATGATCGATGATGATCGATGATGATCGATGATGATCGATGATGATCGATGATGATCGATGAGATGATCGATGATGATCGATGATGATCGATGATGATCGATGATGATCGATGATGATCGATGATGATCGATGATGATCGATGATGATCGATGTTGATCGATGATGATCGATGATGATCGATGATGATCGATGTTGATCGATGATGATCGATTATGATCGATGATGATCGATGATGATCGATGATGATCGATGATGATCGATGATGATCGGTGTTGATCGATGATGATCGATGATGATCGGTGTTGATAGATGATGATCGATGATGATCGATGATGATCGATGATGATCGACGATGATCGAATTTGATCGAAGTTGATCGATGATGATCGATGATGATCGATGATGATCGATGATGATCGATGATGATCGATGATGATCGATGATGATCGACGATGATCGATGATGATCGATGATGATCGATGATGATCGATGACGATCGATGATGAACGATGATGATCGATGATGATCGATGATGATCGATGATGATCGATGATGATCGATGATGATCGATAATGATCGATGATAATTAATCGATGATGATCGATGATGATCGATGATGATCGATGATGATCGATGATGATCGATGATGATCGATGATGATCGATGATGATCGATGATGATCGATGATGATCGATGATGATCGATGATGATCGATGATGATCGATGATGATCGATGTTGATCGAAGTTGATCGATGATGATCGATGATGATCGATGTTGATCGATAATTATCGATGATGATCCATGATGATCGATGATGATCGATGATGATCGATGATGATCGATGATGATCGATGATGATCGATGATGATCGACGATGATCGATGATGATCGATGATGATCGATGATGATCGATGATGATCGATGATGATCGACGATGATCGATGATGATCGATGATGATCGATGATGATCGATGATGATCGATGATGATCGATGATGATCGATGATGATCGATGATGATCGATGATGATCGATGATGATCTGTGTTGATCGATGATGATCGATGATTATCGATGATGATCGATGATGATCGATGATGATCGATGATGATCGATGATGATCGATGATGGTCGATGATGATCGATGATGATCTATGATGATCGATGATGACCGATGATGATCGATGATGATCGATGATGATCTGTGTTGATCGATGATGATCGATGATGATCGGTGTTGATCGATGATGATCGATGATGATCGATGATGATCGATGATGATCGATGATGATCGATGGTGATCGATGTTGATCGATGATGATCGATGATGATCGATGATGATCGATGATGATCGATGATGATCGATGATGATCGATGATGATCGATGATGATCGATGATGATCGATGTTGATCGATGATGATCGATGATGATCGATGTTGATCGATGATGATCGATGATGATCGACGATGATCGAATTTGATCGAAGTTGATCGACGATGATCGACGATGATCGATGATGATCAATGATGATCGATGTTGATCGATGATGATCGATGATGATCGATTTTGATCGATGAAGATCGATGATGATCGATGATGATCGACGATGATCGACGATGATCAATGATGATCGATGATGATCCATGACGATCGATGATGAACGATGATGATCGATGATGATCGATGATGATCGATGATGATCGATGATGATCGATGATGATAGATGATGATCGGTAATGATCGATGATAATTAATCGATGATGATCGATGATGAACGATGATGATCGATGATGATCGATGATGATCGATGATGATCGATGATGATCGATGATGATCGATGATGATCGATGTTGATCGAAGTTGATCGATGATGATCGATGATGATCGATGTTGATCGATAATTATCGATGATGATCCATGATGATCGATGATGATCGATGATGATCGATGATGATCGATGATGATCGATGATGATCGATGATGATCTGTGTTGATCGATGATGATCGATGATGATCGGTGTTGATCGATGATGATCGATGATGATCGATGATGATCGATGATGATCGATGATGATCGACGATGATCGATGATGATCGATGATGATCGATGATGATCGATGATGATCTGTGTTGATCGATGATGATCGATGATGATCGATGATGATCGATGATGATCGATGGTGATCGATGTTGATCGATGATGATCGATGATGATCGATGATGATCGATGATGATCGATGATGATCGAAGATGATCTGTGTTGATCGATGATGATCGATGATGATCGATGATGATCGATGATGATCGATGATGATCGATGGTGATCGATGTTGATCGATGATGATCGACGATGATCGATGATGATCGATGATGATCGATGATGATCGATGATGATCGATGATGATCGATGATGATCTGTGTTGATCGATGATGATCGATGATGATCGGTGTTGATCGATGATGATCGATGATGATCGATGATGATCGATGATGATCGATGATGATCGATGGTGATCGATGTTGATCGATGATGATCGATGATGATCGATGATGATCGATGATGATCGATGATGATCGATGATGATCGGTGATGATCTATGATGATCGATGATGATCGATGATGTTCGCAGATGATCGATGAAGCTCGATGATGATCGATGATGACCGATATTGATCGATGATGATCGATGATGATCGATGATGATCGATGTTGATCGATGATGATCGATGATGATCGATGTTGATCGATGATGATCGATGATGATCGACGATGATCGAATTTGATCGAAGTTGATCGACGATGATCGACGATGATCGATGATGATCAATGATGATCGATGTTGATCGATGATGATCGATGATGATCGATTTTGATCGATGAAGATCGATGATGATCGATGATGATCGACGATGATCGACGATGATCAATGATGATCGATGATGATCCATGACGATCGATGATGAACGATGATGATCGATGATGATCGATGATGATCGATGATGATCGATGATGATCGATGATGATAGATGATGATCGGTAATGATCGATGATAATTAATCGATGATGATCGATGATGAACGATGATGATCGATGATGATCGATGATGATCGATGATGATCGATGATGATCGATGATGATCGATGATGATCGATGATGGTCGATGTTGATCGAAGTTGATCGATGATGATCGATGATGATCGATGTTGATCGATAATTATCGATGATGATCCATGATGATCGATGATGATCGATGATGATCGATGATGATCGATGATGATCGATGATGATCGATGATGATCTGTGTTGATCGATGATGATCGATGATTATCGGTGTTGATCGATGATGATCGATGATGATCGATGATGATCGATGATGATCGATGATGATCGACGATGATCGATGATGATCGATGATGATCGATGATGATCGATGATGATCTGTGTTGATCGATGATGATCGATGATGATCGATGATGATCGATGATGATCGATGATGATCGATGGTGATCGATGTTGATCGATGATGATCGATGATGATCGATGATGATCGATGATGATCGATGATGATCGAAGATGATCGATGATGATCGATGATGATCGATGATGATCGATGATGATCGACGATGATCGATGATGATCGATGATGATCGATGATGATCGATGATGATCGATGATGATCGATGATGATCTGTGTTGATCGATGATGATCGATGATGATCGGTGTTGATCGATGATGATCGATGATGATCGATGATGATCGATGATGATCGATGATGATCGATGGTGATCGATGTTGATCGATGATGATCGATGATGATCGATGATGATCGATGATGATCGATGATGATCGATGATGATCGATGATGATCGATGATGATCGATGATGATCGATGATGATCGGTGATGATCTATGATGATCGATGATGATCGATGATGTTCGCAGATGATCGATGAAGCTCGATGATGATCGATGATGACCGATATTGATCGATGATAATCGATGATGATCGATGATGATCAATGATTATCGATGATGATCGATGATGATCGATGATGATCGATGTTGATCGATGATGATCGATGATGATCGATGTTGATCGATGATGATCGATGATGATCGACGATGATCGAATTTTATCGAAGTTGATCGAAGTTGATCGACGATGATCGACGATGATCGATGATGATCAATGATGATCGATGTTGATCGATGATGATCGATGATGATCGATGATGATCGATGCTGATCGATGATGAGCGATGATGATCGATGATGATCGATGATGATCGATGATGATCGATGATGATCGATGATGATCGATGATGATCGATGTTGATCGATGATGATCGATGATGATCGATGTTGATCGATGATGACCGATGATGATCGATGATGATCGATGATGATCGATGATGATCGATGATGATCGATGATCGACGATGATCGAAGTTGATCGAAGTTGATCGAAGTTGATCGACGATGATCGACGATGATCGATGATGATCGATGATGATCGATGATGATCGATGATGATCGATGATGATCGATGAGATGATCGATGATGATCGATGATGATCGATGATGATCGATGATGATCGATGATGATCGATGATGATCGATGATGATCGATGATGATCGATGTTGATCGATGATGATCGATGATGATCGATGATGATCGATGTTGATCGATGATGATCGATTATGATCGATGATGATCGATGATGATCGATGATGATCGATGATGATCGATGATGATCGGTGTTGATCGATGATGATCGATGATGATCGGTGTTGATAGATGATGATCGATGATGATCGATGATGATCGATGATGATCGACGATGATCGAATTTGATCGAAGTTGATCGATGATGATCGATGATGATCGATGATGATCGATGATGATCGATGATGATCGATGATGATCGATGATGATCGACGATGATCGATGATGATCGATGATGATCGATGATGATCGATGACGATCGATGATGAACGATGATGATCGATGATGATCGATGATGATCGATGATGATCGATGATGATCGATGATGATCGATAATGATCGATGATAATTAATCGATTATGATCGATGATGATCGATGATGATCGATGATGATCGATGATGATCGATGATGATCGATGATGATCGATGTTGATCGAAGTTGATCGATGATGATCGATGTTGATCGATAATTATCGATGATGATCCATGATGATCGATGATGATCGATGATGATCGATGATGATCGATGATGGTCGATGATGATCGATGATGATCTATGATGATCGATGATGACCGATGATGATCGATGATGATCGATGATGATCGATGATGATCGATGGTGATCGATGTTGATCGATGATGATCGATGATGATCGATGATGATCGATGATGATCGATGATGATCGATGATGATCGATGATGATCGATGATGATCGATGATGATCTGTGTTGATCGATGATGATCGATGATGATCGGTGTTGATCGATGATGATCGATGATGATCGATGATGATCGATGATGATCGATGATGATCGATGGTGATCGATGTTGATCGATGATGATCGATGATGATCGATGATGATCGATGATGATCGATGATGATCGATGATGATCGATGATGATCGATGATGATCGATGATGATCGATGATGATCGATGTTGATCGATGATGATCGATGATGATCGATGTTGATCGATGATGATCGATGATGATCGACGATGATCGAATTTGATCGAAGTTGATCGACGATGATCGACGATGATCGATGATGATCAATGATGATCGATGTTGATCGATGATGATCGATGATGATCGATTTTGATCGATGAAGATCGATGATGATCGATGATGATCGACGATGATCGACGATGATCAATGATGATCGATGATGATCCATGACGATCGATGATGAACGATGATGATCGATGATGATCGATGATGATCGATGATGATCGATGATGATCGATGATGATAGATGATGATCGGTAATGATCGATGATAATTAATCGATGATGATCGATGATGAACGATGATGATCGATGATGATCGATGATGATCGATGATGATCGATGATGATCGATGATGATCGATGATGATCGATGTTGATCGAAGTTGATCGATGATGATCGATGATGATCGATGTTGATCGATAATTATCGATGATGATCCATGATGATCGATGATGATCGATGATGATCGATGATGATCGATGATGATCGATGATGATCGATGATGATCTGTGTTGATCGATGATGATCGATGATGATCGGTGTTGATCGATGATGATCGATGATGATCGATGATGATCGATGATGATCGATGATGATCGACGATGATCGATGATGATCGATGATGATCGATGATGATCGATGATGATCTGTGTTGATCGATGATGATCGATGATGATCGATGATGATCGATGATGATCGATGATGATCGATGGTGATCGATGTTGATCGATGATGATCGATGATGATCGATGATGATCGATGATGATCGATGATGATCGAAGATGATCGATGATGATCGATGATGATCGATGATGATCGATGATGATCGACGATGATCGATGATGATCGATGATGATCGATGATGATCGATGATGATCGATGATGATCTGTGTTGATCGATGATGATCGATGATGATCGGTGTTGATCGATGATGATCGATGATGATCGATGATGATCGATGGTGATCGATGTTGATCGATGATGATCGATGATGATCGATGATGATCGATGATGATCGATGATGATCGATGATGATCGATGATGATCGATGATGATCGATGATGATCGGTGATGATCTATGATGATCGATGATGATCGATGATGTTCGCAGATGATCGATGAAGCTCGATGATGATCGATGATGACCGATATTGATCGATGATAATCGATGATGATCGATGATGATCAATGATTATCGATGATGATCGATGATGATCGATGATGATCGATGTTGATCGATGATGATCGATGATGATCGATGTTGATCGATGATGATCGATGATGATCGACGATGATCGAATTTTATCGAAGTTGATCGAAGTTGATCGACGATGATCGACGATGATCGATGATGATCAATGATGATCGATGTTGATCGATGATGTTCGATGATGATCGATGATGATCGATGCTGATCGATGATGAGCGATGCTGATCGATGATGAGCGATGATGATCGATGATGATCGATGATGATCGATGATGATCGATGATGATCGATGTTGATCGATGATGATCGATGATGATCGATGTTGATCGATGATGACCGATGATGATCGATGATGATCGATGATGATCGATGATGATCGATGATGATCGATGATCGACGATGATCGAAGTTGATCGAAGTTGATCGAAGTTGATCGACGATGATCGACGATGATCGATGATGATCGATGATGATCGATGATGATCGATGATGATCGATGATGATCGATGAGATGATCGATGATGATCGATGATGATCGATGATGATCGATGATGATCGATGATGATCGATGATGATCGATGATGATCGATGATGATCGATGTTGATCGATGATGATCGATGATGATCGATGATGATCGATGTTGATCGATGATGATCGATTATGATCGATGATGATCGATGATGATCGATGATGATCGATGATGATCGATGATGATCGGTGTTGATCGATGATGATCGATGATGATCGGTGTTGATAGATGATGATCGATGATGATCGATGATGATCGATGATGATCGACGATGATCGAATTTGATCGAAGTTGATCGATGATGATCGATGATGATCGATGATGATCGATGATGATCGATGATGATCGATGATGATCGATGATGATCGACGATGATCGATGATGATCGATGATGATCGATGATGATCGATGACGATCGATGATGAACGATGATGATCGATGATGATCGATGATGATCGATGATGATCGATGATGATCGATGATGATCGATAATGATCGATGATAATTAATCGATTATGATCGATGATGATCGATGATGATCGATGATGATCGATGATGATCGATGATGATCGATGATGATCGATGATGATCGATGATGATCGATGTTGATCGAAGTTGATCGATGATGATCGATGTTGATCGATAATTATCGATGATGATCCATGATGATCGATGATGATCGATGATGATCGATGATGATCGATGATGATCGATGATGATCGATGATGATCGACGATGATCGATGATGATCGATGATGATCGATGATGATCGATGATGATCGATGATGATCGACGATGATCGATGATGATCGATGATGATCGATGATGATCGATGATGATCGATGATGATCGATGATGATCGATGATGATCGATGATGATCGATGATGATCGATGATGATCGATGATGATCTGTGTTGATCGATGATGATCGATGATGATCGATGATGATCGATGATGATCGATGATGATCGATGATGATCGATGATGATCGATGATGATCGATGATGATCGATGATGGTCGATGATGATCGATGATGATCTATGATGATCGATGATGACCGATGATGATCGATGATGATCGATGATGATCTGTGTTGATCGATGATGATCGATGATGATCGGTGTTGATCGATGATGATCGATGATGATCGATGATGATCGATGATGATCGATGATGATCGATGGTGATCGATGTTGATCGATGATGATCGATGATGATCGATGATGATCGATGATGATCGATGGTGATCGATGTTGATCGATGATGATCGATGATGATCGATGATGATCGATGATGATCGATGATGATCGATGATGATCGATGATGATCGATGATGATCGATGATGATCGATGATGATCGATGATGATCGATGATGATCGATGATGATCAATGATTATCGATGATGATCGATGATGCTCGCAGATGATCGATGATGATCGATGTTGATCGATGATGATCGATGATGATCGATGTTGATCGATGATGATCGATGATGATCGACGATGATCGAATTTGATCGAAGTTGATCGACGATGATCGACGATGATCGATGATGATCAATGATGATCGATGTTGATCGATGATGATCGATGATGATCGATGATGATCGATGCTGATCGATGATGATCGATGATGATCGATGATGATTGATGATGATCTATGTAGATCGATGTTGATCGATGATGATCGATGATGATCGATGATGATCGATGATGATCGATGATGATCGATGATGATCGATGATGATCGATGATGATCGATGTTGATCGATGATGATCGATGATGATCGATTTTGATCGATGAAGATCGATGATGATCGATGATGATCGACGATGATCGACGATGATCGATGATGATCGATGATGATCGATGACGATCGATGATGAACGATGATGATCGATGATGATCGATGATGATCGATGATGATAGATGATAATCGGTAATGATCGATGATAATTAATCGATGATGATCGATGATGATCGATGATGATCGATGATGATCGATGATGATCGACGATGATCGATGATGATCGATGATGATCGATGATGATCGATGATGATCTGTGTTGATCGATGATGATCGATGATGATCGATGATGATCGATGATGATCGATGATGATCGATGGTGATCGATGTTGATCGATGATGATCGATGATGATCGATGATGATCGATGATGATCGATGATGATCGAAGATGATCGATGATGATCGATGATGATCGATGATGATCGATGATGATCGACGATGATCGATGATGATCGATGATGATCGATGATGATCGATGATGATCGATGATGATCTGTGTTGATCGATGATGATCGATGATGATCGGTGTTGATCGATGATGATCGATGATGATCGATGATGATCGATGATGATCGATGATGATCGATGGTGATCGATGTTGATCGATGATGATCGATGATGTTCGATGATGATCGATGATGATCGATGATGATCGATGATGATCGATGATGATCGATGATGATCGATGATGATCGGTGATGATCTATGATGATCGATGATGATCGATGATGTTCGCAGATGATCGATGAAGCTCGATGATGATCGATGATGACCGATATTGATCGATGATAATCGATGATGATCGATGATGATCAATGATTATCGATGATGATCGATGATGATCGATGATGATCGATGTTGATCGATGATGATCGATGATGATCGATGTTGATCGATGATGATCGATGATGATCGACGATGATCGAATTTTATCGAAGTTGATCGAAGTTGATCGACGATGATCGACGATGATCGATGATGATCAATGATGATCGATGTTGATCGATGATGATCGATGATGATCGATGATGATCGATGCTGATCGATGATGAGCGATGCTGATCGATGATGAGCGATGATGATCGATGATGATCGATGATGATCGATGATGATCGATGATGATCGATGTTGATCGATGATGATCGATGATGATCGATGTTGATCGATGATGACCGATGATGATCGATGATGATCGATGATGATCGATGATGATCGATGATGATCGATGATCGACGATGATCGAAGTTGATCGAAGTTGATCGAAGTTGATCGACGATGATCGACGATGATCGATGATGATCGATGATGATCGATGATGATCGATGATGATCGATGATGATCGATGAGATGATCGATGATGATCGATGATGATCGATGATGATCGATGATGATCGATGATGATCGATGATGATCGATGATGATCGATGATGATCGATGTTGATCGATGATGATCGATGATGATCGATGATGATCGATGTTGATCGATGATGATCGATTATGATCGATGATGATCGATGATGATCGATGATGATCGATGATGATCGATGATGATCGGTGTTGATCGATGATGATCGATGATGATCGGTGTTGATAGATGATGATCGATGATGATCGATGATGATCGATGATGATCGACGATGATCGAATTTGATCGAAGTTGATCGATGATGATCGATGATGATCGATGATGATCGATGATGATCGATGATGATCGATGATGATCGATGATGATCGACGATGATCGATGATGATCGATGATGATCGATGATGATCGATGACGATCGATGATGAACGATGATGATCGATGATGATCGATGATGATCGATGATGATCGATGATGATCGATGATGATCGATAATGATCGATGATAATTAATCGATTATGATCGATGATGATCGATGATGATCGATGATGATCGATGATGATCGATGATGATCGATGATGATCGATGATGATCGATGATGATCGATGTTGATCGAAGTTGATCGATGATGATCGATGTTGATCGATAATTATCGATGATGATCCATGATGATCGATGATGATCGATGATGATCGATGATGATCGATGATGATCGATGATGATCGATGATGATCGACGATGATCGATGATGATCGATGATGATCGATGATGATCGATGATGATCGATGATGATCGACGATGATCGATGATGATCGATGATGATCGATGATGATCGATGATGATCGATGATGATCGATGATGATCGATGATGATCGATGATGATCGATGATGATCGATGATGATCGATGATGATCTGTGTTGATCGATGATGATCGATGATGATCGATGATGATCGATGATGATCGATGATGATCGATGATGATCGATGATGATCGATGATGATCGATGATGATCGATGATGATCGATGATGATCGATGATGGTCGATGATGATCGATGATGATCTATGATGATCGATGATGACCGATGATGATCGATGATGATCGATGATGATCTGTGTTGATCGATGATGATCGATGATGATCGGTGTTGATCGATGATGATCGATGATGATCGATGATGATCGATGATGATCGATGATGATCGATGGTGATCGATGTTGATCGATGATGATCGATGATGATCGATGATGATCGATGATGATCGATGATGATCGATGATGATCGATGATGATCGATGATGATCGATGATGATCGATGATGATCGATGATGATCGATGATGATCGATGATGATCGATGATGATCGATGATGATCAATGATTATCGATGATGATCGATGATGCTCGCAGATGATCGATGATGATCGATGTTGATCGATGATGATCGATGATGATCGATGTTGATCGATGATGATCGATGATGATCGACGATGATCGAATTTGATCGAAGTTGATCGACGATGATCGACGATGATCGATGATGATCAATGATGATCGATGTTGATCGATGATGATCGATGATGATCGATGATGATCGATGCTGATCGATGATGATCGATGATGATCGATGATGATTGATGATGATCTATGTAGATCGATGTTGATCGATGATGATCGATGATGATCGATGATGATCGATGATGATCGATGATGATCGATGATGATCGATGATGATCGATGATGATCGATGTTGATCGATGATGATCGATGATGATCGATTTTGATCGATGAAGATCGATGATGATCGATGATGATCGACGATGATCGACGATGATCGATGATGATCGATGATGATCGATGACGATCGATGATGAACGATGATGATCGATGATGATCGATGATGATCGATGATGATAGATGATAATCGGTAATGATCGATGATAATTAATCGATGATGATCGATGATGATCGATGATGATCGATGATGATCGATGATGATCGATGATGATCGATGATGATCGATGATGATCGATGATGATCGATGATGATCGATGATGATCGATGATGATCGATGATGATCGATGATGATCGATGATGATCGATGATGATCGATGTTGATCGATGATGATCGATGATGATCGATGTTGATCGATGATGATCGATGATGATCGACGATGATCGAATTTGATCGAAGTTGATCGACGATGATCGACGATGATCGATGATGATCAATGATGATCGATGTTGATCGATGATGATCGATGATGATCGATTTTGATCGATGAAGATCGATGATGATCGATGATGATCGACGATGATCGACGATGATCAATGATGATCGATGATGATCCATGACGATCGATGATGAACGATGATGATCGATGATGATCGATGATGATCGATGATGATCGATGATGATCGATGATGATAGATGATGATCGGTAATGATCGATGATAATTAATCGATGATGATCGATGATGAACGATGATGATCGATGATGATCGATGATGATCGATGATGATCGATGATGATCGATGATGATCGATGATGATCGATGTTGATCGAAGTTGATCGATGATGATCGATGATGATCGATGTTGATCGATAATTATCGATGATGATCCATGATGATCGATGATGATCGATGATGATCGATGATGATCGATGATGATCGATGATGATCGATGATGATCTGTGTTGATCGATGATGATCGATGATGATCGGTGTTGATCGATGATGATCGATGATGATCGATGATGATCGATGATGATCGATGATGATCGACGATGATCGATGATGATCGATGATGATCGATGATGATCGATGATGATCTGTGTTGATCGATGATGATCGATGATGATCGATGATGATCGATGATGATCGATGATGATCGATGGTGATCGATGTTGATCGATGATGATCGATGATGATCGATGATGATCGATGATGATCGATGATGATCGAAGATGATCGATGATGATCGATGATGATCGATGATGATCGATGATGATCGACGATGATCGATGATGATCGATGATGATCGATGATGATCGATGATGATCGATGATGATCTGTGTTGATCGATGATGATCGATGATGATCGGTGTTGATCGATGATGATCGATGATGATCGATGATGATCGATGATGATCGATGATGATCGATGGTGATCGATGTTGATCGATGATGATCGATGATGATCGATGATGATCGATGATGATCGATGATGATCGATGATGATCGATGATGATCGATGATGATCGATGATGATCGGTGATGATCTATGATGATCGATGATGATCGATGATGTTCGCAGATGATCGATGAAGCTCGATGATGATCGATGATGACCGATATTGATCGATGATAATCGATGATGATCGATGATGATCAATGATTATCGATGATGATCGATGATGATCGATGATGATCGATGTTGATCGATGATGATCGATGATGATCGATGTTGATCGATGATGATCGATGATGATCGACGATGATCGAATTTTATCGAAGTTGATCGAAGTTGATCGACGATGATCGACGATGATCGATGATGATCAATGATGATCGATGTTGATCGATGATGATCGATGATGATCGATGATGATCGATGCTGATCGATGATGAGCGATGCTGATCGATGATGAGCGATGATGATCGATGATGATCGATGATGATCGATGATGATCGATGATGATCGATGTTGATCGATGATGATCGATGATGATCGATGTTGATCGATGATGACCGATGATGATCGATGATGATCGATGATGATCGATGATGATCGATGATGATCGATGATCGACGATGATCGAAGTTGATCGAAGTTGATCGAAGTTGATCGACGATGATCGACGATGATCGATGATGATCGATGATGATCGATGATGATCGATGATGATCGATGATGATCGATGAGATGATCGATGATGATCGATGATGATCGATGATGATCGATGATGATCGATGATGATCGATGATGATCGATGATGATCGATGATGATCGATGTTGATCGATGATGATCGATGATGATCGATGATGATCGATGTTGATCGATGATGATCGATTATGATCGATGATGATCGATGATGATCGATGATGATCGATGATGATCGATGATGATCGGTGTTGATCGATGATGATCGATGATGATCGGTGTTGATAGATGATGATCGATGATGATCGATGATGATCGATGATGATCGACGATGATCGAATTTGATCGAAGTTGATCGATGATGATCGATGATGATCGATGATGATCGATGATGATCGATGATGATCGATGATGATCGATGATGATCGACGATGATCGATGATGATCGATGATGATCGATGATGATCGATGACGATCGATGATGAACGATGATGATCGATGATGATCGATGATGATCGATGATGATCGATGATGATCGATGATGATCGATAATGATCGATGATAATTAATCGATTATGATCGATGATGATCGATGATGATCGATGATGATCGATGATGATCGATGATGATCGATGATGATCGATGATGATCGATGTTGATCGAAGTTGATCGATGATGATCGATGTTGATCGATAATTATCGATGATGATCCATGATGATCGATGATGATCGATGATGATCGATGATGATCGATGATGATCGATGATGATCGATGATGATCGACGATGATCGATGATGATCGATGATGATCGATGATGATCGATGATGATCGATGATGATCGACGATGATCGATGATGATCGATGATGATCGATGATGATCGATGATGATCGATGATGATCGATGATGATCGATGATGATCGATGATGATCGATGATGATCGATGATGATCGATGATGATCTGTGTTGATCGATGATGATCGATGATGATCGATGATGATCGATGATGATCGATGATGATCGATGATGATCGATGATGATCGATGATGATCGATGATGATCGATGATGGTCGATGATGATCGATGATGATCTATGATGATCGATGATGACCGATGATGATCGATGATGATCGATGATGATCTGTGTTGATCGATGATGATCGATGATGATCGGTGTTGATCGATGATGATCGATGATGATCGATGATGATCGATGATGATCGATGATGATCGATGGTGATCGATGTTGATCGATGATGATCGATGATGATCGATGATGATCGATGATGATCGATGATGATCGATGATGATCGATGATGATCGATGATGATCGATGATGATCGATGATGATCGATGATGATCGATGATGATCGATGATGATCGATGATGATCAATGATTATCGATGATGATCGATGATGCTCGCAGATGATCGATGATGATCGATGTTGATCGATGATGATCGATGATGATCGACGATGATCGAATTTGATCGAAGTTGATCGACGATGATCGACGATGATCGATGATGATCAATGATGATCGATGTTGATCGATGATGATCGATGATGATCGATGATGATCGATGCTGATCGATGATGATCGATGATGATCGATGATGATTGATGATGATCTATGTAGATCGATGTTGATCGATGATGATCGATGATGATCGATGATGATCGATGATGATCGATGATGATCGATGATGATCGATGATGATCGATGATGATCGATGTTGATCGATGATGATCGATGATGATCGATTTTGATCGATGAAGATCGATGATGATCGATGATGATCGACGATGATCGACGATGATCGATGATGATCGATGATGATCGATGACGATCGATGATGAACGATGATGATCGATGATGATCGATGATGATCGATGATGATAGATGATAATCGGTAATGATCGATGATAATTAATCGATGATGATCGATGATGATCGATGATGATCGATGATGATCGATGATGATCGATGATGATCGATGATGATCGATGATGATCGATGATGATCGATGATGATCGATGTTGATCGAAGTTGATCGATGATGATCGATGATGATCGATGTTGATCGATAATTATCGATGATGATCCATGATGATCGATGATGATAGATGATGATCGATGATGATCGATGATGATCGATGATGATCGATGATGATCGATGATGATCGATGATGATCGAAGATGATCGATGATGATCGATGATGATCGATGATGATCGATGATGATCGACGATGATCGATGATGATCGATGATGATCGATGATGATCGATGATGATCGATGATGATCGATGATGATCTGTGTTGATCGATGATGATCGATGATGATCGGTGTTGATCGATGATGATCGATGATGATCGATGATGATCGATGATGATCGATGATGATCGATGGTGATCGATGTTGATCGATGATGATCGATGATGATCGATGATGATCGATGATGATCGATGATGATCGATGATGATCGATGATGATCGATGATGATCGATGATGATCTATGATGATCGATGATGATCGATGATGTTCGCAGATGATCGATGAAGCTCGATGATGATCGATGATGACCGATATTGATCGATGATAATCGATGATGATTGATGATGATCGATGATGATCGATGATGATCGATGATGATCGATGATGATCGATGATGATCGATGATGATCGATGATGATCGATGATGATCGATGTTGATCGAAGTTGATCGATGATGATCGATGATGATCGATGTTGATCGATAATTATCGATGATGATCCATGATGATCGATGATGATAGATGATGATCGATGATGATCGATGATGATCGATGATGATCGATGATGATCGATGATGATCGATGATGATCGAAGATGATCGATGATGATCGATGATGATCGATGATGATCGATGATGATCGACGATGATCGATGATGATCGATGATGATCGATGATGATCGATGATGATCGATGATGATCGATGATGATCTGTGTTGATCGATGATGATCGATGATGATCGGTGTTGATCGATGATGATCGATGATGATCGATGATGATCGATGATGATCGATGATGATCGATGGTGATCGATGTTGATCGATGATGATCGATGATGATCGATGATGATCGATGATGATCGATGATGATCGATGATGATCGATGATGATCGATGATGATCGATGATGATCTATGATGATCGATGATGATCGATGATGTTCGCAGATGATCGATGAAGCTCGATGATGATCGATGATGACCGATATTGATCGATGATAATCGATGATGATTGATGATGATCAATGATGATCGATGATGATCGATGATGATCGATGATGATCGATGTTGATCGATGATGATCGATGATGATCGATGTTGATCGATGATGATCGATGATGATCGACGATGATCGAATTTGATCGAAGTTGATCGAAGTTGATCGACGATGATCGACGATGATCGATGATGATCAATGATGATCGATGTTGATCGATGATGATCGATGATGATCGATGATGATCGATGCTGATCGATGATGATCGATGATGATCGATGATGATCGATGATGATCGATGATGATCGATGATGATCGATGATGATCGATGATGATCGATGATGATCGATGTTGATCGATGATGATCGATGATGATCGATGTTGATCGATGATGACCGATAATGATCGATGATGATCGATGATGATCGATGATGATCGATGATGATCGATGATGATCGATGATGATCGATGATGATCGATGATGATCGATGAGATGATCGATGATGATCGATGATGATCGATGATGATCGATGATGATCGATGAAGATCGATGATGATCGATGTTGATCGATGATGATCGATGCTGATCGATGATGATCGATGATGATCGATGTTGATCGATGATGATCGATTATGATCGATGATGATCGATGATGATCGATGATGATCGATGATGATCGGTGTTGATCGATGATGATCGATGATGATCGACGATGATCGATGATGATCGATGATGATCGATGATGATCGATGATGATCGATGATGATCGATGATGATCGATGATGATCTGTGTTGATCGATGATGATCGATGATGATCGATGATTATCGATGATGATCGATGATGATCGATGTTGATCGATAATTATCGATGATGATCCATGATGATCGATGATGATCGATGATGATCGATGATGATCGATGATGATCGATGATGATCGATGATGATCGACGATGATCGATGATGATCGATGATGATCGATGATGATCGATGATGATCGATGATGATCGACGATGATCGATGATGATCGATGATGATCGATGATGATCGATGATGATCGATGATGATCGATGATGATCGATGATGATCGATGATGATCGATGATGATCGATGATGATCGATGATGATCTGTGTTGATCGATGATGATCGATGATGATCGATGATGATCGATGATGATCGATGATGATCGATGATGATCGATGATGATCGATGATGGTCGATGATGATCGATGATGATCTATGATGATCGATGATGACCGATGATAATCGATGATGATCGATGATGATCTGTGTTGATCGATGATGATCGATGATGATCGGTGTTGATCGATGATGATCGATGATGATCGATGATGATCGATGATGATCGATGATGATCGATGGTGATCGATGTTGATCGATGATGATCGATGATGATCGATGATGATCGATGATGATCGATGATGATCGATGATGATCGATGATGATCGATGATGATCGATGTTGATCGATGATGATCGATGATGATCGATGTTGATCGATGATGATCGATGATGATCGACGATGATCGAATTTGATCGAAGTTGATCGACGATGATCGACGATGATCGATGATGATCAATGATGATCGATGTTGATCGATGATGATCGATGATGATCGATTTTGATCGATGAAGATCGATTATGATCGATGATGATCGACGATGATCGACGATGATCAATGATGATCGATGATGATCCATGACGATCGATGATGAACGATGATGATCGATGATGATCGATGATGATCGATGATGATAGATGATGATCGGTAATGATCGATGATAATTAATCGATGATGATCGATGATGAACGATGATGATCGATGATGATCGATGATGATCGATGATGATCGATGATGATCGATGATGATCGATGATGATCGATGTTGATCGAAGTTGATCGATGATGATCGATGATGATTGATGTTGATCGATAATTATCGATGATGATCCATGATGATCGATGATGATCGATGATGATCGATGATGATCGATGATGATCGATGATGATCGATGATGATCGATGATGATCGATGATGATCGAAGATGATCGATGATGATCGATGATGATCGATGATGATCGATGATGATCGACGATGATCGATGATGATCGATGATGATCGATGATGATCGATGATGATCTGTGTTGATCGATGATGATCGATGATGATCGGTGTTGATCGATGATGATCGATGATGATCGATGATGATCGATGATGATCGATGATGATCGATGATGATCGATGGTGATCGATGTTGATCGATGATGATCGATGATGATCGATGATGATCGATGATGATCGATGATGATCGATGATGATCGATGATGATCGATGATGATCGATGATGATCTATGATGATCGATGATGATCGATGATGTTCGCAGATGATCGATGAAGCTCGATGATGATCGATGATGACCGATATTGATCGATGATAATCGATGATGATCGATGATGATCAATGATTATCGATGATGATCGATGATGATCGATGATGATCGATGTTGATCGATGATGATCGATGATGATCGATGTTGATCGATGATGATCGATGATGATCGACGATGATCGAATTTGATCGAAGTTGATCGAAGTTGATCGACGATGATCGACGATGATCGATGATGATCAATGATGATCGATGTTGATCGATGATGATCGATGATGATCGATGATGATCGATGCTGATCGATGATGAGCGATGATGATCGATGATGATCGATGATGATCGATGATGATCGATGATGATCGATGATGATCGATGATGATCGATGTTGATCGATGATGATCGATGATGATCGATGTTGATCGATGATGACCGATGATGATCGATGATGATCGATGATGATCGATGATGATCGATGATGATCGATGATCGACGATGATCGAAGTTGATCGAAGTTGATCGAAGTTGATCGACGATGATCGACGATGATCGATGATGATCGATGATGATCGATGATGCTCGATGATGATCGATGATGATCGATGAGATGATCGATGATGATCGATGATGATCGATGATGATCGATGATGATCGATGATGATCGATGATGATCGATGTTGATCGATGATGATCGATGATGATCGATGATGATCGATGTTGATCGATGATGATCGATTATGATCGATGATGATCGATGATGATCGATGATGATCGATGATGATCGATGATGATCGGTGTTGATCGATGATGATCGATGATGATCGGTGTTGATAGATGATGATCGATGATGATCGATGATGATCGATGATGATCGACGATGATCGAATTTGATCGAAGTTGATCGATGATGATCGATGATGATCGATGATGATCGATGATGATCGATGATGATCGATGATGATCGATGATGATCGACGATGATCGATGATGATCGATGATGATCGATGATGATCGATGACGATCGATGATGAACGATGATGATCGATGATGATCGATGATGATCGATGATGATCGATGATGATCGATGATGATCGATAATGATCGATGATAATTAATCGATGATGATCGATGATGATCGATGATGATCGATGATGATCGATGATGATCGATGATGATCGATGATGATCGATGATGATCGATGATGATCGATGTTGATCGAAGTTGATCGATGATGATCGATGATGATCGATGTTGATCGATAATTATCGATGATGATCCATGATGATCGATGATGATCGATGATGATCGATGATGATCGATGATGATCGATGATGATCGATGATGATCGACGATGATCGATGATGATCGATGATGATCGATGATGATCGATGATGATCGATGATGATCGACGATGATCGATGATGATCGATGATGATCGATGATGATCGATGATGATCGATGATGATCGATGATGATCGATGATGATCGATGATGATCGATGATGATCGATGATGATCTGTGTTGATCGATGATGATCGATGATGATCGATGATGATCGATGATGATCGATGATGATCGATGATGATCGATGATGGTCGATGATGATCGATGATGATCTATGATGATCGATGATGACCGATGATGATCGATGATGATCGATGATGATCTGTGTTGATCGATGATGATCGATGATGATCGGTGTTGATCGATGATGATCGATGATGATCGATGATGATCGATGATGATCGATGATGATCGATGGTGATCGATGTTGATCGATGATGATCGATGATGATCGGTGTTGATCGATGATGATCGATGATGATCGATGATGATCGATGATGATCGATGATGATCGATGGTGATCGATGTTGATCGATGATGATCGATGATGATCGATGATGCTCGCAGATGATCGATGATGATCGATGTTGATCGATGATGATCGATGATGATCGATGTTGATCGATGATGATCGATGATGATCGACGATGATCGAATTTGATCGAAGTTGATCGACGATGATCGACGATGATCGATGATGATCAATGATGATCGATGTTGATCGATGATGATCGATGATGATCGATGATGATCGATGCTGATCGATGATGATCGATGATGATCGATGATGATTGATGATGATCTATGTAGATCGATGTTGATCGATGATGATCGATGATGATCGATGATGATCGATGATGATCGATGATGATCGATGATGATCGATGTTGATCGATGATGATCGATGATGATCGATTTTGATCGATGAAGATCGATGATGATCGATGATGATCGACGATGATCGACGATGATCGATGATGATCGATGATGATCGATGACGATCGATGATGAACGATGATGATCGATGATGATCGATGATGATCGATGATGATCGATGATGATAGATGATAATCGGTAATGATCGATGATAATTAATCGATGATGATCGATGATGATCGATGATGATCGATGATGATCGATGATGATCGATGATGATCGATGATGATCGATGATGATCGATGATGATCGATGATGATCGATGTTGATCGAAGTTGATCGATGATGATCGATGATGATCGATGTTGATCGATAATTATCGATGATGATCCATGATGATCGATGATGATAGATGATGATCGATGATGATCGATGATGATCGATGATGATCGATGATGATCGATGATGATCGATGATGATCGAAGATGATCGATGATGATCGATGATGATCGATGATGATCGACGATGATCGATGATGATCGATGATGATCGATGATGATCGATGATGATCGATGATGATCTGTGTTGATCGATGATGATCGATGATGATCGGTGTTGATCATCATCATCGATCATCGTCGATCATCATCGATCATCATCGATCATCATCGATCATCATCGATCATCACCGATCATCATCGATAATCGTCGATCATCATCGATCATCATCTACCATCATCGATCATCATCGATCATCATCGATCAACATCGATCATCATCGATCATCATCGATCATCATCGATCATCGTCGATCATCATCGATCATCATCGATCATCATCGATCATCATCGTTCATCATCGATCGTCATCGATCATCATCGATCATCATCGATCGTCGTCGATCATCATCGATCATCATCGATCATCATCGATCATCATCGATCATCATCGATCATCATCGATCAACTTCGATCAAATTCGATCATCGTCGATCATCATCGATCATCATCGATCATCATCGATCATCATCTATCAACACCGATCATCATCGATCATCATCGATCAACACCGATCATCATCGATCATCATCGATCATCATCGATCATCATCGATCATAATCGATCATCATCGATCAACATCGATCATCATCGATCATCATCGATCATCATCGATCATCATCGATCATCATCGATTATCATCGATTATCATCGATCAATATCGGTCATCATCGATCATCATCGATCTTCATCGATCATCTGCGAGCATCATCGATCATCATCGATCATCATCGATCATCATCGATCATCATTGATCATCATCGATCATCATCGATCATCATCGATCATCATCGATCATCATCGATCATCATCGATCATCATCGATCATCATCGATCAACATCGATCATCATTGATCATCATCGATCATCGTCGATCATCGTCGATCAACTTCGATCAACTTCGATCAAATTCGATCGTCATCGATCATCATCGATCATCATCGATCGTCGTCGATCATCATCGATCATCATCGATCATCATCGATCATCATCGATCATCATCGATCATCATCGATCAACTTCGATCAAATTCGATCATCGTCGATCATCATCGATCATCATCGATCATCATGGATCATCATCTATCAACACCGATCATCATCGATCATCATCGATCAACACCGATCATCATCGATCATCATCGATCATCATCGATCATCATCGATCATAATCGGTCATCATCGATCAACATCGATCATCATCGATCATCATCGATCAACATCGATTATCATCGATCAATATCGGTCATCATCGATCATCATCGATCTTCATCGATCATCTGCGAGCATCATCGATCATCATCGATCATCATCGATCATCATCGATCATCATTGATCATCATCGATCATCATCGATCATCATCGATCATCATCGATCATCATCGATCATCATCGATCATCATCGATCATCATCGATCAACATCGATCATCATTGATCATCATCGATCATCGTCGATCATCGTCGATCAACTTCGATCAACTTCGATCAAATTCGATCGTCATCGATCATCATCGATCATCATCGATCGTCGTCGATCATCATCGATCATCATCGATCATCATCGATCATCATCGATCATCATCGATCATCATCGATCAACTTCGATCAAATTCGATCATCGTCGATCATCATCGATCATCATCGATCATCATCGATCATCATCTATCAACACCGATCATCATCGATCATCATCGATCAACACCGATCATCATCGATCATCATCGATCATCATCGATCATCATCGATCATAATCGATCATCATCGATCAACATCGATCATCATCGATCATCATCGATCAACATCGATCATCATCGATCATCATCGATCATCATCGATCATCATCGATCATCATCGATTATCATCGATCGTCATCGATCATCATCGATCATCATCGATCATCATCGATTATCATCGATCAATATCGGTCATCATCGATCATCATCGATCTTCATCGATCATCTGCGAACATCATCGATCATCATCGATCATCATAGATCATCATCGATCATCATCGATCATCATCGATCATCATCGATCATCATCGATCATCATCGATCATCATCGATCATCATCGATCATCATCGATCAACATCGATCACCATCGATCATCATCGATCATCATCGATCATCATCGATCATCATCGATCATCATCGATCAACACCGATCATCATCGATCATCATCGATCAACACAGATCATCATCGATCATCATCGATCATCATCGATCATCATCGATCATCATCGATCATCGTCGATCATCATCGATCATCATCGATCATCATCGTTCATCATCGATCATCATCGATTATCATGGATCATCATCGATAATTATCGATCAACTTCGATCAACATCGATCAACATCGATCATCATCGATCATCATCGATCATCATCGATCATCATCGATCATCATCGATCATCATCGATCATCATCGATTAATTATCATCGATCATTACCGATCAACATCTATCATCATCGATCATCATCGATCATCATCGATCATCATCGATCATCATCGTTCATCATCGATCTTCATCGATCATCATCGATCATCATCGATCATCGTCGATCATCGTCGATCATCATCGATCATCATAGATCTTCATCGATCAAAATCGATCATCATCGATCATCATCGATCAACATCGATCATCAACGATCATCATCGATCATCATCGATCATCATCGATCATCATCGATCATCATCGATCATCATCGGTGATCATCGATCATCATCGATCATCATCGATCAACATCGATCTACATAGAACATCATCAATCATCATCGATCATCATCGATCATCATCGATCATCATCGATCATCATCGATCATCATCGATCATCATCGATCATCATCGATCATCATCGATCATCATCGATCATCATCGATCATCATCGATCATCATCGATCATCATTGATCATCATCGATCATCGTCGATCATCGTCGATCATCGTCGATCAACTTCGATCAACTTCGATCAAATTCGATCATCGTCGATCATCATCGATCATCATCGATCATCATCGATCATCATCTATCAACACCGATCATCATCGATCATCATCGATCAACACCGATCATCATCGATCATCATCGATCATCATCGATCATCATCGATCATCATCGATCATAATCGATCATCATCGATCAACATCGATCATCATCGATCATCATCGATCATCACCGGTCATCATCGATCAACATCGATCATCATCGATCATCATCGATCAACATCGATCATCATCGATCATCATCGATCATCATCGATCATCATCGATCATCATCGATCATCATCGATCATCATCGATCATCATCGATCATCATCGATCAGCATCGATCATCATCGATCATCATCGATCATCATCGATCATCATCGATCATCGTCGATCATCATCGATCATCGTCGATCATCATCGATCAACATCGATCAGCATCGATCAACATCGATCAACATCGATCATCATCGATCATCATCGATCATCATCGATCATCATCGATCTTCATCGATCATCTGCGAGCATCATCGATCATCATCGATCATCATAGATCATCATCGATCATCATCGATCATCATCGATCACCATCGATCATCATCGATCACCATCGATCATCATCGATCATCATCGATCATCATCGATCATCATCGATCATCATCGATCTTCATCGATCATCTGCGAGCATCATCGATCATCATCGATCATCATAGATCATCATCGATCATCATCGATCATCATCGATCACCATCGATCATCATCGATCATCATCGATCATCTGCGAGCATCATCGATCATCATCGATCACCATCGATCATCATCGATCATCATCGATCATCATCGATCACCATCGATCATCATCGATCATCATCGATCATCATCGATCATCATTGATCATCATCGATCATCGTCGATCATCGTCCATCATTGTCGATCAACTTCGATCAACTTCGATCAAATTCGATCATCGTCGATCATCATCGATCATCATCGATCATCATCGATCTTCATCGATCATCTGCGAGCATCATCGATCATCATCGATCATCATAGATCATCATCGATCATCATCGATCATCATCGATCACCATCGATCATCATCGATCATCATCGATCATCATCGATCATCATCGATCATCATCGATCATCATCGATCAACACAGATCATCATCGATCATCATCGATCATCATCGATCATCATCGATCATCATCGATCATCGTCGATCATCGTCGATCATCATCGATCATCATCGATCATCATCGATCATCATCGATCATCGTCGATCATCATCGATCATCATCGATCATCATCGATCATCATCGATCATCATCGATCATCATCGATCATCATGGATCATCATCGATAATTATCGATCAACATCGATCATCATCGATCATCATCGATCAACTTCGATCAACGATCATCATCGATAATCATTGATCATCATCGATCATCATCGATTATCATCGACCAATATCGGTCATCATCGATCATCATCGAGCTTCATCGATCATCTGCGAACATCATCGATCATCATCGATCATCATCGATCATCATCGATCATCATCGATCATCATCGATCATCATCGATCATCATCGATCATTATCGATCATCATCGATCATCATCGATCATCATCGATCATCATCGATCAACATCGATCACCATCGATCATCATCGATCATCATCGATCATCATCGATCATCATCGATCATCATCGATCAACACCGATCATCATCGATCATCATCGATCAACACAGATCATCATCGATCATCATCGATCATCATCGATCATCATCGATCATCATCGATCATCATCGATCATCGTCGATCATCATCGATCATCATCGATCATCATCGATCATCATCGATCATCATCGATCATCATCGATCATCATCGATCATCATCGATCATCATCGATCATCATCGATCATCATCGATCATCATGGATCATCATCGATAATTATCGATCAACATCGATCATCATCGATCATCATCGATCAACTTCGATCAACATCGATCATCATCGATCATCATCGATCATCATCGATCATCATCGATCATCATCGATCATCATCGATCATCATCGATCATCATCGATCATCATCGATTAATTATCATCGATCATTACCGATCATCATCTATCATCATCGATCATCATCGATCATCATCGATCATCATCAATCATCATCGTTCATCATCGATCGTCATCGATCATCATCGATCATCATCGATCATCGTCGATCATCGTCGATCATCATCGGTCATCATCGATCTTTATCGATCAAAATCGATCATCATCGATCATCATCGATCAACATCGATCATCATCGATCATCATCGATCATCATCGATCATCATCGATCATCATCGATCATCATCGATCATCATCGGTGATCATCGATCATCATCGATCATCATCGATCAACATCGATCTACATAGATCATCATCAATCATCATCGATCATCATGGATCATCATCGATCATCATCGATCATCATCGATCATCATCGATCATCATCGATCATCATCGATCATCATCGATCATCATCGATCATCATCGATCATCATTGATCATCATCGATCATCGTCGATCATCGTCCATCATTATCGATCAACTTCGATCAACTTCGATCAAATTCGATCATCGTCGATCATCATCGATCATCATCGATCATCATCTATCAACACCGCTCATCATCGATCATCATCGATCAACACCGATCATCATCGGTCATCATCGATCATCATCGATCATCATCGATCATCATCGATCATCATCGATCATCATCGATCATAATCGATCATCATCGATCAACATCGATCATCATCGATCATCATCGATCATCATCGGTCATCATCGATCAACATCGATCATCATCGATCATCATCGATCAACATCGATCATCATCGATCATCATCGATCATCATCGATCATCATCGTTCATCATCGATCTTCATCGATCATCATCGATCATCATCGATCATCGTCGATCATCGTCGATCATCATCGATCATCATAGATCTTCATCGATCAAAATCGATCATCATCGATCATCATCGATCAACATCGATCATCAACGATCATCATCGATCATCATCGATCATCATCGATCATCATCGATCATCATCGATCATCATCGGTGATCATCGATCATCATCGATCATCATCGATCAACATCGATCTACATAGAACATCATCAATCATCATCGATCATCATCGATCATCATCGATCATCATCGATCATCATCGATCATCATCGATCATCATCGATCATCATCGATCATCATCGATCATCATCGATCATCATCGATCATCATCGATCATCATCGATCATCATTGATCATCATCGATCATCGTCGATCATCGTCGATCATCGTCGATCAACTTCGATCAAGTTCGATCAAATTCGATCATCGTCGATCATCATCGATCATCATCGATCATCATCGATCATCATCTATCAACACCGATCATCATCGATCATCATCGATCAACACCGATCATCATCGATCATCATCGATCATCATCGATCATCATCGATCATCATCGATCATAATCGATCATCATCGATCAACATCGATCATCATCGATCATCATCGATCATCACCGGTCATCATCGATCAACATCGATCATCATCGATCATCATCGATCAACATCGATCATCATCGATCATCATCGATCATCATCGATCATCATCGATCATCATCGATCATCATCGATCATCATCGATCATCATCGATCAGCATCGATCATCATCGATCATCATCGATCATCATCGATCATCATCGATCATCGTCGATCATCATCGATCATCGTCGATCATCATCGATCAACATCGATCAGCATCGATCAACATCGATCAACATCGATCATCATCGATCATCACCGATCATCATCGATCATCATCGATCTTCATCGATCATCTGCGAGCATCATCGATCATCATCGATCATCATAGATCATCATCGATCATCATCGATCATCATCGATCACCATCGATCATCATCGATCACCATCGATCATCATCGATCATCATCGATCATCATCGATCATCATCGATCATCATCGATCTTCATCGATCATCTGCGAGCATCATCGATCATCATCGATCATCATAGATCATCATCGATCATCATCGATCATCATCGATCACCATCGATCATCATCGATCATCATCGATCATCTGCGAGCATCATCGATCATCATCGATCATCATAGATCATCATCGATCATCATCGATCATCATCGATCACCATCGATCATCATCGATCATCATCGATCATCATCGATCATCATTGATCATCATCGATCATCGTCGATCATCGTCCATCATTGTCGATCAACTTCGATCAACTTCGATCAAATTCGATCATCGTCGATCATCATCGATCATCATCGATCATCATCGATCTTCATCGATCATCTGCGAGCATCATCGATCATCATCGATCATCATAGATCATCATCGATCATCATCGATCATCATCGATCACCATCGATCAGCATCGATCATCATCGATCATCATCGATCATCATCGATCATCATCGATCATCATCGATCAACACAGATCATCATCGATCATCATCGATCATCATCGATCATCATCGATCATCATCGATCATCGTCGATCATCGTCGATCATCATCGATCATCATCGATCATCATCGATCATCATCGATCATCGTCGATCATCATCGATCATCATCGATCATCATCGATCATCATCGATCATCATCGATCATCATGGATCATCATCGATAATTATCGATCAACATCGATCATCATCGATCATCATCGATCAACTTCGATCAACGATCATCATCGATAATCATTGATCATCATCGATCATCATCGATTATCATCGACCAATATCGGTCATCATCGATCATCATCGAGCTTCATCGATCATCTGCGAACATCATCGATCATCATCGATCATCATCGATCATCATCGATCATCATCGATCATCATCGATCATCATCGATCATCATCGATCATTATCGATCATCATCGATCATCATCGATCATCATCGATCATCATCGATCAACATCGATCACCATCGATCATCATCGATCATCATCGATCATCATCGATCATCATCGATCATCATCGATCAACACCGATCATCATCGATCATCATCGATCAACACAGATCATCATCGATCATCATCGATCATCATCGATCATCATCGATCATCATCGATCATCATCGATCATCGTCGATCATCATCGATCATCATCGATCATCATCGATCATCATCGATCATCATCGATCATCATCGATCATCATCGATCATCATCGATCATCATCGATCATCATCGATCATCATCGATCATCATCGATCATCATCGATCATCATGGATCATCATCGATAATTATCGATCAACATCGATCATCATCGATCATCATCGATCAACTTCGATCAACATCGATCATCATCGATCATCATCGATCATCATCGATCATCATCGATCATCATCGATCATCATCGATCATCATCGATTAATTATCACCGATCATTACCGATCATCATCTATCATCATCGATCATCATCGATCATCATCGATCATCATCAATCATCATCGTTCATCATCGATCGTCATCGATCATCATCGATCATCATCGATCATCGTCGATCATCGTCGATCATCATCGGTCATCATCGATCTTTATCGATCAAAATCGATCATCATCGATCATCATCGATCAACATCGATCATCATCGATCATCATCGATCATCATCGATCATCATCGATCATCATCGATCATCATCGATCATCATCGGTGATCATCGATCATCATCGATCATCATCGATCAACATCGATCTACATAGATCATCATCAATCATCATCGATCATCATGGATCATCATCGATCATCATCGATCATCATCGATCATCATCGATCATCATCGATCATCATCGATCATCATCGATCATCATCGATCATCATCGATCATCATCGATCATCGTCGATCATCGTCCATCATTATCGATCAACTTCGATCAACTTCGATCAAATTCGATCATCGTCGATCATCATCGATCATCATCGATCATCATCGATCATCATCTATCAACACCGATCATCATCGATCATCATCGATCAACACCGATCATCATCGGTCATCATCGATCATCATCGATCATCATCGATCATCATCGATCATCATCGATCATCATCGATCATAATCGATCATCATCGATCAACATCGATCATCATCGATCATCATCGATCATCATCGGTCATCATCGATCAACATCGATCATCATCGATCATCATCGATCAACATCGATCATCATCGATCATCATCGATCATCATCGATCATCATCGATCATCATCGATCATCGTCGATCATCATCGATCAACATCGATCAGCATCGATCAACATCGATCAACATCGATCATCATCGATCATCATCGATCATCATCGATCAACATCGATCATCATCGATCATCATCGATCATCATCGATCATCATCGATCATCATCGATCATCATCGATCATCATCGATCAACATCGATCAACATCGATCATCATCGATCATCATCGATCGTCATCGATCATCATCGATCTTCATCGATCATCTGCGAGCATCATCGATCATCATCGATCATCATAGATCATCATCGATCATCATCGATCATCATCGATCACCATCGATCATCATCGATCATCATCGATCATCATCGATCATCATCGATCATCATCGATCATCATCGATCAACACAGATCATCATCGATCATCATCGATCATCATCGATCATCATCGATCATCATCGATCATCATCGATCATCGTCGATCATCATCGATCATCATCGATCATCATCGATCATCATCGATCATCATCGATCATCGTCGATCATCATCGATCATCATCGATCATCATCGATCATCATCGATCATCGTCGATCATCATCGATCATCATGGATCATCATCGATAATTATCGATCAACATCGATCATCATCGATCATCATCGATCAACTTCGATCAACATCGATCATCATCGATCATCATCGATCATCATCGATCATCATCGATCATCATCGATCATCATCGATCATCATCGATCATCATCGATTAATTATCATCGATCATTATCGATCATCATCGGTCATCATCGATCATCATCGATCATCATCGATCATCATCGATCATCATCGTTCATCATCGATCGTCATCGATCATCATCGATCATCATCGATCATCGTCGATCATCATCGATCATCATCGATCATCATCGATCATCATCGATCATCATCGATCAACTTCGATCAAATTCGATCATCGTCGATCATCATCGATCATCATCGATCATCATCGATCATCATCTATCAACACCGATCATCATCGATCATCATCGATCAACATCGATTATCATCGATCATCATCGATCATCATCGATCATCATCGATCAACATCGATCATCATCGATCATCATCGATCATCATCGATCATCATCGATCATCTCATCGATCATCATCGATCATCTCATCGATCATCATCGATCATCATCGATCATCATCATCGATCATCATCGATCATCATCGATCATCATCGATCATCATCGATCATCATCGATCATCATCGATCATCATCGATCATCATCGATCATCATCGATTAATTATCATCGATCATTATCGATCATCATCGATCATCATTGATCGATGATGATCGATGTTGATCGATGATGATCGATGATGATCGATGTTGATCGATGATGATCGATGATGATCGACGATGATCGAATTTGATCGAAGTTGATCGAAGTTGATCGACGATGATCGACGATGATCGATGATGATCAATGATGATCGATGTTGATCGATGATGATCGATGATGATCGATGATGATCGATGCTGATCGATGATGATCGATGATGATCGATGATGATCGATGATGATCGATGATGATCGATGATGATCGATGATGATCGATGATGATCGATGTTGATCGATGATGATCGATGATGATCGATGTTGATCGATGATAACCGATGATGATCGATGATGATCGATGATGATCGATGATGATCGATGATGATCGATGATGATCGATGATGATCGATGATCGACGATGATCGAAGTTGATCGAAGTTGATCGAAGTTGATCGACAATGATCGACGATGATCGATGATGATCGATGATGATCGATGATGATCGATGATGATCGATGAGATGATCGATGATGATCGATGATGATCGATGATGATCGATGATGATCGATGATGATCGATGATGATCGATGATGATCGATGTTGATCGATGATGATCGATGATGATCGATGATGATCGATGATGATCGATGTTGATCGATGATGATCGATTATGATCGATGATGATCGATGATGATCGATGATGATCGGTGTTGATCGATGATGATCGATGATGATCGGTGTTGATAGATGATGATCGATGATGATCGATGATGATCGATGATGATCGACGATGATCGAATTTGATCGAAGTTGATCGATGATGATCGATGATGATCGATGATGATCGATGATGATCGATGATGATCGATGATGATCGATGATGATCGATGATGATCGATGATGATCGACGATGATCGATGATGATCGATGATGATCGATGACGATCGATGATGAACGATGATGATCGATGATGATCAATGATGATCGATGATGATCGACGATGATCGATGATGATCGATGATGATCGATAATGATCGATGATAATTAATCGATGATGATCGATGATGATCGATGATGATCGATGATGATCGATGATGATCGATGATGATCGATGATGATCGATGATGATCGATGATGATCGATGATGATCGATGATGATCGATGATGATCGATGATGATCGATGATGATCGATGATGATCGATGATGATCGATTATGATCGATGATGATCGATGATGATCGAAGTTGATCGATGATGATCGATGATGATCGATGGTGATCGATAATTATCGATGATGATCCATGATGATCGATGATGATCGATGATGATCGATGATGATCGATGATGATCGATGATGATCGATAATGATCGATGATGATCGATGATGATCGACGATGATCGATGATGATCGATGATGATCGATGATGATCGATGATGATCGATGATGATCGACGATGATCGATGATGATCGATGATGATCGATGATGATCGATGATGATCGATGATGATCGATGATGATCGATGATGATCGATGATGATCGATGATGATCGATGATGATCGATGATGATCTGTGTTGATCGATGATGATCGATGATGATCGATGATGATCGATGATGATCGATGATGATCGATGATGATCGATGATGATCGATGATGATCGATGATGATCGACGATGATCGATGATGATCGATGATGATCGATGATGATCGATGATGATCGATGATGATCGATGATGATCGATGATGATCTGTGTTGATCGATGATGATCGATGATGATCGGTGTTGACCGATGATGATCGATGATGATCGATGATGATCGATGATGATCGATGATGATCGATGGTGATCGATGTTGATCGATGATGATCGATGATGATCGATGATGATCGATGTTGATCGATGATGATCGATGATGATCGATGATGATCGATGATGATCTATGATGATCGATGATGATCAATGATGTTCGCAGATGATCGATGAAGCTCGATGATGATCGATGATGACCGATATTGATCGATGATAATCGATGATGATCGATGATGATCAATGATTATCGATGATGATCGATGATGATCGATGATGATCGATGTTGATCGATGATGATCGATGATGATCGATGATGATCGATGATGATCGATGATGATCGATGATTATCGATGATGATCGACGATGATCGATGATGATCGATGATGATCGATGATGATCGATGATCATGATGATCGATGATGATCGATGATGATCGATGATGATCTGTGTTGATCGATGATGATCGATGATGATCGATGATGATCGATGATGATCGATGATGATCGATGATGATCGACGATGATCGATGATGATCGATGATGATCGATGATGATCGATGATGATCGATGATGATCGATGATGATCTGTGTTGATCGATGATGATCGATGATGATCGGTGTTGATCGATGATGATCGATGATGATCGATGATGATCGATGATGATCGATGATGATCGATGGTGATCGATGTTGATCGATGATGATCGATGATGATCGATGATGATCGATGTTGATCGATGATGATCGATGATGATCGATGATGATCGATGATAATCGATGATGATCGATGATGATCGATGATGATCGATGATGATCGATGATGATCGATGATGATCGATGATGATCTGTGTTGATCGATGATGATCGATGATGATCGATGATGATCGATGATGATCGATGATGATCGATGATGATCGACGATGATCGATGATGATCGACGATGATCGATGATGATCGATGATGATCGATGATGATCGATGATGATCGATGATGATCGATGATGATCTGTGTTGATCGATGATGATCGATGATGATCGGTGTTGATCGATGATGATCGATGATGATCGATGATGATCGACGATGATCGATGATGATCAATGATGATCGATGTTGATCGATGATGATCGATGATGATCGATGCTGATCGATGATGATCGATGATGATCGATGATGATCGATGATGATCGATGATGATCGATGATGATCGATGTTGATCGATGATGATCGATGATGATCGATGTTGATCGATGATGATCGATGATGATCGATGTTGATCGATGATGACCGATGATGATCGATGATGATCGATGATGATCGATGATGATCGATGATGATCGATGATGATCGATGATGATCGATGATGATCGATGATGATCGATGATCGACGATGATCGAAGTTGATCGAAGTTGATCGAAGTTGATCGACGATGATCGATGATGATCGATGATGATCGATGATGATCGATGATGATCGATGATGATCGATGATGATCGATGAGATGATCGATGAGATGATCGATGATGATCGATGATGATCGATGATGATCGATGATGATCGATGATGATCGATGATGATCGATGATGATCGATGATGATCGATGATGATCGATGATGATCGATGATGATCGATGATGATCGATGATGATCGATGTTGATCGATGATGATCGATGATGATCGATGATGATCGATGATGATCGGTGTTGATCGATGATGATCGATGATGATCGGTGTTGATAGATGATGATCGATGATGATCGATGATGATCGATGATGATCGACGATGATCGATGATGATCGATGATGATCGATGATGATCGATGTTGATCGATGATCGATGATGATCGACGATGATCGAATTTGATCGAAGTTGATCGAAGTTGATCGACGATGATCGACGATGATCGATGATGATCAATGATGATCGATGTTGATCGATGATGATCGATGATGATCGATGATGATCGATGCTGATCGATGATGATCGATGATGATCGATGATGATCGATGATGATCGATGATGATCGATGTTGATCGATGATGATCGATGATGATCGGTGTTGATAGATGATGATCGATGATGATCGATGATGATCGATGATGATCGATGATGATCGACGATGATCGAATTTGATCGAAGTTGATCGATGATGATCGATGATGATCGATGATTATCAATGATGATCGATGATGATCGATGATGATCGATGATGATCGATGATGATCGATGATGATCGATGATGATCGACGATGATCGATGATGATCGATGATGATCGATGACAATCGATGATGAACGATGATGATCGATGATGATCGACGATGATCGATGATGATCGATGATGATCGATAATGATCGATGATAATTAATCGATGATGATCGATGATGATCGATGATGATCGATGATGATCGATGATGATCGATGATGATCGATGATGATCGATGATGATCGATGATGATCGATGATGATCGATAATGATCGATGATAATTAATCGATGATGATCGATGATGATCGATGATGATCGATGATGATCGATGATGATCGATGATGATCGATGATGATCGATGATGATCGATGATGATCGATGATGATCGATGATGATCGATGATGATCGAAGTTGATCGATGATGATCGATGATGATCGATGGTGATCGATAATTATCGATGATGATCAATGATGATCGATGATGATCGATGATGATCGATGATGATCGATAATGATCGATGATGATCGATGATGATCGACGATGATCGATGATGATCGATGATGATCGATGATGATCGATGATGATCGATGATGATCGATGATGATCGATGATGATCGATGATGATCGATGATGATCGATGATGATCGATGATGATCGATGATGATCGATGATGATCGATGATGATCGATGATGATCGATGATGATCGATGATGATCGATGATGATCGATGATGATCTGTGTTGATCGATGATGATCGATGATGATCGATGATGATCGATGATGATCGATGATGATCGATGATGATCGATGATGATCGATGATGATCGATAATGATCGACGATGATCGATGATGATCGATGATGATCGATGATGATCGATGATGATCGATGATGATCGATGATGATCTGTGTTGATCGATGATGATCGATGATGATCGGTGTTGATCGATGATGATCGATGATGATCGATGATGATCGATGATGATCGATGATGATCGATGGTGATCGATGTTGATCGATGATGATCGATGATGATCGATGATGATCGATGTTGATCGATGATGATCGATGATGATCGATGATGATCGATGATGATCTATGATGATCGATGATGATCGATGATGTTCGCAGATGATCGATGAAGCTCGATGATGATCGATGATGACCGATATTGATCGATGATAATCGATGATGATCGATGATGATCAATGATTATCGATGATGATCGATGATGATCGATGATGATCGATGTTGATCGATGATGATCGATGATGATCGACGATGATCGAATTTGATCGAAGTTGATCGAAGTTGATCGACGATGATCGACGATGATCGATGATGATCAATGATGATCGTTGTTGATCGATGATGATCGATGATGATCGATGAGATGATCGATGATGATCGATGATGATCGATGATGATCGATGATGATCGATGATGATCGATGATGATCGATGATGATCGATGATGATCGATGATGATCGATGATGATCGATGATGATCGATGATGATCGATGATGATCGATGTTGATCGATGATGATCGATGATGATCGATGATGATCGATGATGATCGGTGTTGATCGATGATGATCGATGATGATCGGTGTTGATAGATGATGATCGATGATGATCGATGATGATCGATGATGATCGACGATGATCGATGATGATCGATGATGATCGATGATGATCGATGTTGATCGATGATCGATGATGATCGACGATGATCGAATTTGATCGAAGTTGATCGAAGTTGATCGACGATGATCGACGATGATCGATGATGATCAATGATGATCGATGTTGATCGATGATGATCGATGATGATCGATGATGATCGATGCTGATCGATGATGATCGATGATGATCGATGATGATCGATGATGATCGATGATGATCGATGTTGATCGATGATGATCGATGATGATCGATGTTGATCGATGATGATCGATGATGATCGATGTTGATCGATGATGACCGATAATGATCGATGAGATGATCGATGATGATCGATGATGATCGATGATGATCGATGATGATCGATGATGATCGATGATGATCGATGATGATCGATGATGATCGATAATGATCGATGATAATTAATCGATGGTGATCGATGAAGATCGATGATGATCGATGATGATCGATGATGATCGATGATGATCGATGATAATCGATGATGATCGATGATGATCGATGATGATCGATGATGATCGATGATGATCGATGATGATCGATGATGATCGATGATGATCGATGTTGATCGAAGTTGATCGATGATGATCGATGATGATCGATGTTGATCAATAATTATCGATGATGATCCATGATGATCGATGATGATCGATGATGATCGATGATGATCGATGTTGATCGAAGTTGATCGATGATGATCGATGATGATCGATGTTGATCGATAATTATCGATGATGATCCATGATGATCGATGATGATCGATGATGATCGATGATGATCGATAATGATCGATGATGATCGATGATGATCGACGATGATCGATGATGATCGATGATGATCGATGATGATCGATGATGATCGATGATGATCGACGATGATCGATGATGATCGATGATGATCGATGATGATCGATGATGATCGATGATGATCGATGATGATCGATGATGATCTGTGTTGATCGATGATGATCGATGATGATCGATGATGATCGATGATGATCGATGATGATCGATGGTGATCGATGATGATCGATGATGATCGATGATGATCTATGATGATCGATGATGATCGATGATGCTCGCAGATGATCGATGAAGATCGATGATGATCGATGATGATCGATGTTGATCGATGTTGATCGATGATGATCGATGATGATCGATGATGATCGATGATGATCGATGATGATCGATGATGATCGATGATGATCGATGTTGATCGATGATGATCGATGATGATCGATGATGATCGATGTTGATCGATGTTGATCGATGCTGATCGATGTTGATCGATGATGATCGACGATGATCGATGATGATCGACGATAATCGATGATGATCGATGATGATCGATGATGATCGATGATGATCGATGATGATCGATGATGATCGATGTTGATCGATGATGATCGATTATGATCGATGATGATCGATGATGATCGATGATGATCGATGATGATCGATGATGATCGGTGTTGATCGATGATGATCGATGATGATCGGTGTTGATAGATGATGATCGATGAAGATCGATGATGATCGACGATGATCGAATTTGATCGAAGTTGATCGAAGTTGATCGACGATGATCGACGATGATCGACGATGATCGATGATGATCAATGATGATCGATGTTGATCGATGATGATCGATGATGATCGATGATGATCGATGATGATCGATGATGATCGATGATGATCGATGATGATCGATGATGATCGATGATGATCGATGATGATCGATAATGATTGATGATGATCTATGTAGATCGGTGTTGATCGATGATGATCGATGATGATCGATGATCACCGATGATGATCGATGATGATCGATGATGATCGATGATGATCGATGATGATCGATGATGATCGATGATGATCGATGTTGATCGATGAAGATCGATGATGATCGATGATGATCGACGATGATCGACGATGATCGACGATGATCGATGATGATCGATGATGATCGATGACGATCGATGATGAACGATGATGATCGATGATGATCGATGATGATCGATGATGATCGATGATGATCGATGATGATCGATAATGATCGATGATAATTAATCGATGATGATCGATGATGATCGATGATGATCGATGATGATCGATGATGATCGATGATGATCGATGATGATCGATGATGATCGATGATGATCGATGATGATCGATGATGATCGATGATGATCGAAGATGATCGATGATGATCGATGATGATCGATCAACTTCGATCAACATCGATCATCATCGATCATCATCGATCATCATCGATCATCATCGATCATCATCGATCATCATCGATCATCATCGATCATCATCGATCATCATCGATCATCATCGATCATCATCGATCATCATCGATCATTATCGATCATCATCGATCATCATCGATCATCATCGATCATCATCGATCATCATCGATCATCATCGTTCATCATCGATCGTCATCGATCATCATCGATCATCATCGATCATCGTCGATCATCGTCGATCATCGTCGATCATCATCGATCATCATCGATCTTCATCGATCATCATCGATCAACATCGATCATCATCGATCATCATCGATCATCATCGATCATCATCGATCATCATCGATCATCATCGATCATCATCGATCATCATGGGTGATCATCGATCATCATCGATCATCATCGATCAACACCGATCTACATAGATCATCATCAATCATCATCGATCATCATCGATCATCATTGATCATCATCGATCATCATCGATCATCATCGATCATCATCGATCATCATCGATCATCATCGATCATCATCGATCATCATCGATCATCATCGATCATCATCGATCAACATCGATCATCATTGATCATCATCGATCATCGTCGATCATCGTCGATCATCGTCGATCAACTTCGATCAACTTCGATCATCATCGATCACCATCGATCATCATCGATCATCATCGATCATCATCGATCATCATCGATCATCATCGATCATCACCGATCATCATCGATCATCATCGATCATCATCGATCATCATCGATCATCATCGATCATAATCGATCATCATCGATCAACATCGATCATCATCGATCATCATCGATCATCATCGATCATCATCGATCATCATCGATCATCATCGATCATCATCGATCATCGTCGATCATCATCGATCATCATCGATCATTATCGATCATCATCGATCATCATCGATCATCATCGATCATCATGGATCATCATCGATAATTATCGATCAACATCGATCATCATCGATCATCATCGATCAACACAGATCATCATCGATCATCATCGATCATCATCGATCATCATCGATCATCATCGATCATCATCGATCATCATCGATCATCGTCGATCATCATCGATCATCATCGATCATCATCGATCATCATCGATCATCATCGATCATCATCGATCATCATCGATCATCATCGATCATCATCGATCATCATCGATCAACATCGATCATCATCGATCATCATCGATCATCATCGATCATCATGGATCATCATCGATAATTATCGATCAACATCGATCATCATCGATCATCATCGATCAACTTCGATCAACATCGATCATCATCGATCATCATCGATCATCATCGATCATCATCGATCATCATCGATCATCATCGATCATCATCGATTAATTATCATCGATCATTACCGATCATCATCTATCATCATCGATCATCATCGATCATCATCGATCATCATCAATCATCATCGTTCATCATCGATCGTCATCGATCATCATCGATCATCATCGATCATCGTCGATCATCGTCGATCATCATCGGTCATCATCGATCTTTATCGATCAAAATCGATCATCATCGATCATCATCGATCAACATCGATCATCATCGATCATCATCGATCATCATCGATCATCATCGGTGATCATCGATCATCATCGATCATCATCGATCAACATCGATCTACATAGATCATCATCAATCATCATCGATCATCATGGATCATCATCGATCATCATCGATCATCATCGATCATCATCGATCATCATCGATCATCATCGATCATCATCGATCATCATCGATCATCATCGATCATCATTGATCATCATCGATCATCGTCGATCATCGTCCATCATTATCGATCAACTTCGATCAACTTCGATCAAATTCGATCATCGTCGATCATCATCGATCATCATCGATCATCATCGATCATCATCTATCAACACCGATCATCATCGATCATCATCGATCAACACCGATCATCATCGGTCATCATCGATCATCATCGATCATCATCGATCATCATCGATCATCATCGATCATCATCGATCATAATCGATCATCATCGATCAACATCGATCATCATCGATCATCATCGATCATCATCGGTCATCATCGATCAACATCGATCATCATCGATCATCATCGATCAACATCGATCATCATCGATCATCATCGATCATCATCGATCATCATCGATCATCATCGATCATCGTCGATCATCATCGGTCAACATCGATCAGCATCGATCAACATCGATCAACATCGATCATCATCGATCATCATCGATCATCATCGATCAACATCGATCATCATCGATCATCATCGATCATCATCGATCATCATCGATCATCATCGATCATCATCGATCATCATCGATCAACATCGATCAACATCGATCATCATCGATCATCATCGATCGTCATCGATCATCATCGATCTTCATCGATCATCTGCGAGCATCATCGATCATCATCGATCATCATAGATCATCATCGATCATCATCGATCATCATCGATCACCATCGATCATCATCGATCATCATCGATCATCATCGATCATCATCGATCATCATCGATCATCATCGATCAACACAGATCATCATCGATCATCATCGATCATCATCGATCATCATCGATCATCATCGATCATCATCGATCATCGTCGATCATCATCGATCATCATCGATCATCATCGATCATCATCGATCATCATCGATCATCGTCGATCATCATCGATCATCATCGATCATCATCGATCATCATCGATCATCGTCGATCATCATCGATCATCATGGATCATCATCGATAATTATCGATCAACATCGATCATCATCGATCATCATCGATCAACTTCGATCAACATCGATCATCATCGATCATCATCGATCATCATCGATCATCATCGATCATCATCGATCATCATCGATCATCATCGATCATCATCGATTAATTATCATCGATCATTATCATCGATCATTATCGATCATCATCGGTCATCATCGATCATCATCGATCATCATCGATCATCATCGATCATCATCGTTCATCATCGATCGTCATCGATCATCATCGATCATCATCGATCATCGTCGATCATCATCAATCATCATCGATCATCATCGATCATCATCGATCATCATCGATCATCATCGATCAACTTCGATCAAATTCGATCATCGTCGATCATCATCGATCATCATCGATCATCATCGATCATCATCTATCAACACCGATCATCATCGATCATCGTCGATCATCATCGATCATCATCGATCTTCATCGATCATCATCGATCAACATCGATCATCATCGATCATCATCGATCATCATCGATCATCATCGATCATCATCGATCATCATCGATCATCATCGATCATCATGGGTGATCATCGATCATCATCGATCATCATCGATCAACACCGATCTACATAGATCATCATCAATCATCATCGATCATCATCGATCATCATTGATCATCATCGATCATCATCGATCATCATCGATCATCATCGATCATCATCGATCATCATCGATCATCATCGATCATCATCGATCATCATCGATCATCATCGATCAACATCGATCATCATTGATCATCATCGATCATCGTCGATCATCGTCGATCATCGTCGATCAACTTCGATCAACTTCGATCATCATCGATCACCATCGATCATCATCGATCATCATCGATCATCATCGATCATCATCGATCATCATCGATCATCACCGATCATCATCGATCATCATCGATCATCATCGATCATCATCGATCATCATCGATCATAATCGATCATCATCGATCAACATCGATCATCATCGATCATCATCGATCATCATCGATCATCATCGATCATCATCGATCATCATCGATCATCATCGATCATCGTCGATCATCATCGATCATCATCGATCATTATCGATCATCATCGATCATCATCGATCATCATCGATCATCATGGATCATCATCGATAATTATCGATCAACATCGATCATCATCGATCATCATCGATCAACACAGATCATCATCGATCATCATCGATCATCATCGACCATCATCGATCATCATCGATCATCATCGATCATCATCGATCATCGTCGATCATCATCGATCATCATCGATCATCATCGATCATCATCGATCATCATCGATCATCATCGATCATCATCGATCATCATCGATCATCATCGATCAACATCGATCATCATCGATCATCATCGATCATCATCGATCATCATGGATCATCATCGATAATTATCGATCAACATCGATCATCATCGATCATCATCGATCAACTTCGATCAACATCGATCATCATCGATCATCATCGATCATCATCGATCATCATCGATCATCATCGATCATCATCGATCATCATCGATTAATTATCATCGATCATTACCGATCATCATCTATCATCATCGATCATCATCGATCATCATCGATCATCATCAATCATCATCGTTCATCATCGATCGTCATCGATCATCATCGATCATCATCGATCATCGTCGATCATCGTCGATCATCATCGGTCATCATCGATCTTTATCGATCAAAATCGATCATCATCGATCATCATCGATCAACATCGATCATCATCGATCATCATCGATCATCATCGATCATCATCGGTGATCATCGATCATCATCGATCATCATCGATCAACATCGATCTACATAGATCATCATCAATCATCATCGATCATCATGGATCATCATCGATCATCATCGATCATCATCGATCATCATCGATCATCATCGATCATCATCGATCATCATCGATCATCATCGATCATCAGCGATCATCATTGATCATCATCGATCATCGTCGATCATCGTCCATCATTATCGATCAACTTCGATCAACTTCGATCAAATTCGATCATCGTCGATCATCATCGATCATCATCGATCATCATCGATCATCATCTATCAACACCGATCATCATCGATCATCATCGATCAACACCGATCATCATCGGTCATCATCGATCATCATCGATCATCATCGATCATCATCGATCATCATCGATCATCATCGATCATAATCGATCATCATCGATCAACATCGATCATCATCGATCATCATCGATCATCATCGGTCATCATCGATCAACATCGATCATCATCGATCATCATCGATCAACATCGATCATCATCGATCATCATCGATCATCATCGATCATCATCGATCATCATCGATCATCGTCGATCATCATCGGTCAACATCGATCAGCATCGATCAACATCGATCAACATCGATCATCATCGATCATCATCGATCATCATCGATCAACATCGATCATCATCGATCATCATCGATCATCATCGATCATCATCGATCATCATCGATCATCATCGATCATCATCGATCAACATCGATCAACATCGATCATCATCGATCATCATCGATCGTCATCGATCATCATCGATCTTCATCGATCATCTGCGAGCATCATCGATCATCATCGATCATCATAGATCATCATCGATCATCATCGATCATCATCGATCACCATCGATCATCATCGATCATCATCGATCATCATCGATCATCATCGATCATCATCGATCATCATCGATCAACACAGATCATCATCGATCATCATCGATCATCATCGATCATCATCGATCATCATCGATCATCATCGATCATCGTCGATCATCATCGATCATCATCGATCATCATCGATCATCATCGATCATCATCGATCATCGTCGATCATCATCGATCATCATCGATCATCATCGATCATCATCGATCATCGTCGATCATCATCGATCATCATGGATCATCATCGATAATTATCGATCAACATCGATCATCATCGATCATCATCGATCAACTTCGATCAACATCGATCATCATCGATCATCATCGATCATCATCGATCATCATCGATCATCATCGATCATCATCGATCATCATCGATCATCATCGATTAATTATCATCGATCATTATCATCGATCATTATCGATCATCATCGGTCATCATCGATCATCATCGATCATCATCGATCATCATCGATCATCATCGTTCATCATCGATCGTCATCGATCATCATCGATCATCATCGATCATCGTCGATCATCATCGATCATCATCGATCATCATCGATCATCATCGATCATCATCGATCATCATCGATCAACTTCGATCAAATTCGATCATCGTCGATCATCATCGATCATCATCGATCATCATCGATCATCATCTATCAACACCGATCATCATCGATCATCATCGATCAACATCGATTATCATCGATCATCATCGATCATCATCGATCATCATCGATCAACATCGATCATCATCGATCATCATCGATCATCATCGATCATCATCGATCATCTCATCGATCATCATCGATCATCATCGATCATCATCATCGATCATCATCGATCATCATCGATCATCATCGATCATCATCGATCATCATCGATCATCATCGATCATCATCGATCATCATCGATTAATTATCATCGATCATTATCGATCATCATCGATCATCATTGATCGATGATGATCGATGTTGATCGATGATGATCGATGATGATCGATGTTGATCGATGATGATCGATGATGATCGACGATGATCGAATTTGATCGAAGTTGATCGAAGTTGATCGACGATGATCGACGATGATCGATGATGATCAATGATGATCGATGTTGATCGATGATGATCGATGATGATCGATGATGATCGATGCTGATCGATGATGATCGATGATGATCGATGATGATCGATGATGATCGATGATGATCGATGATGATCGATGATGATCGATGATGATCGATGTTGATCGATGATGATCGATGATGATCGATGTTGATCGATGATAACCGATGATGATCGATGATGATCGATGATGATCGATGATGATCGATGATGATCGATGATGATCGATGATGATCGATGATCGACGATGATCGAAGTTGATCGAAGTTGATCGAAGTTGATCGACAATGATCGACGATGATCGATGATGATCGATGATGATCGATGATGATCGATGATGATCGATGAGATGATCGATGATGATCGATGATGATCGATGATGATCGATGATGATCGATGATGATCGATGATGATCGATGATGATCGATGTTGATCGATGATGATCGATGATGATCGATGATGATCGATGATGATCGATGTTGATCGATGATGATCGATTATGATCGATGATGATCGATGATGATCGATGATGATCGGTGTTGATCGATGATGATCGATGATGATCGGTGTTGATAGATGATGATCGATGATGATCGATGATGATCGATGATGATCGACGATGATCGAATTTGATCGAAGTTGATCGATGATGATCGATGATGATCGATGATGATCGATGATGATCGATGATGATCGATGATGATCGATGATGATCGATGATGATCGATGATGATCGACGATGATCGATGATGATCGATGATGATCGATGACGATCGATGATGAACGATGATGATCGATGATGATCAATGATGATCGATGATGATCGACGATGATCGATGATGATCGATGATGATCGATAATGATCGATGATAATTAATCGATGATGATCGATGATGATCGATGATGATCGATGATGATCGATGATGATCGATGATGATCGATGATGATCGATGATGATCGATGATGATCGATGATGATCGATGATGATCGATGATGATCGATGATGATCGATTATGATCGATGATGATCGATGATGATCGAATTTGATCGATGATGATCGATGATGATCGATGGTGATCGATAATTATCGATGATGATCCATGATGATCGATGATGATCGATGATGATCGATGATGATCGATAATGATCGATGATGATCGATGATGATCGACGATGATCGATGATGATCGATGATGATCGATGATGATCGATGATGATCGATGATGATCGACGATGATCGATGATGATCGATGATGATCGATGATGATCGATGATGATCGATGATGATCGATGATGATCGATGATGATCGATGATGATCGATGATGATCGATGATGATCGATGATGATCTGTGTTGATCGATGATGATCGATGATGATCGATGATGATCGATGATGATCGATGATGATCGATGATGATCGATGATGATCGATGATGATCTGTGTTGATCGATGATGATCGATGATGATCGATGATGATCGATGATGATCGATGATGATCGATGATGATCGATGATGATCGATGATGATCGATGATGATCGACGATGATCGATGATGATCGATGATGATCGATGATGATCGATGATGATCGATGATGATCGATGATGATCTGTGTTGATCGATGATGATCGATGATGATCGGTGTTGATCGATGATGATCGATGATGATCGATGATGATCGACGATGATCGATGATGATCAATGATGATCGATGTTGATCGATGATGATCGATGATGATCGATGCTGATCGATGATGATCGATGATGATCGATGATGATCGATGATGATCGATGATGATCGATGTTGATCGATGATGATCGATGATGATCGATGTTGATCGATGATGATCGATGATGATCGATGTTGATCGATGATGACCGATGATGATCGATGATGATCGATGATGATCGATGATGATCGATGATGATCGATGATGATCGATGATGATCGATGATGATCGATGATGATCGATGATGATCGATGATCGACGATGATCGAAGTTGATCGAAGTTGATCGAAGTTGATCGACGATGATCGATGATGATCGATGATGATCGATGATGATCGATGATGATCGATGATGATCGATGATGATCGATGAGATGATCGATGAGATGATCGATGATGATCGATGATGATCGATGATGATCGATGATGATCGATGATGATCGATGATGATCGATGATGATCGATGATGATCGATGATGATCGATGATGATCGATGATGATCGATGATGATCGATGATGATCGATGTTGATCGATGATGATCGATGATGATCGATGATGATCGATGATGATCGGTGTTGATCGATGATGATCGATGATGATCGGTGTTGATAGATGATGATCGATGATGATCGATGATGATCGATGATGATCGACGATGATCGATGATGATCGATGATGATCGATGATGATCGATGTTGATCGATGATCGATGATGATCGACGATGATCGAATTTGATCGAAGTTGATCGAAGTTGATCGACAATGATCGACGATGATCGATGATGATCAATGATGATCGATGTTGATCGATGATGATCGATGATGATCGATGATGATCGATGCTGATCGATGATGATCGATGATGATCGATGATGATCGATGATGATCGATGATGATCGATGTTGATCGATGATGATCGATGATGATCGGTGTTGATAGATGATGATCGATGATGATCGATGATGATCGATGATGATCGATGATGATCGACGATGATCGAATTTGATCGAAGTTGATCGATGATGATCGATGATGATCGATGATTATCAATGATGATCGATGATGATCGATGATGATCGATGATGATCGATGATGATCGATGATGATCGATGATGATCGACGATGATCGATGATGATCGATGATGATCGATGACGATCGATGATGAACGATGATGATCGATGATGATCGACGATGATCGATGATGATCGATGATGATCGATAATGATCGATGATAATTAATCGATGATGATCGATGATGATCGATGATGATCGATGATGATCGATGATGATCGATGATGATCGATGATGATCGATGATGATCGATGATGATCGATGATGATCGATGATGATCGATAATGATCGATGATAATTAATCGATGATGATCGATGATGATCGATGATGATCGATGATGATCGATGATGATCGGTGATGATCGATGATGATCGATGATGATCGATGATGATCGATGATGATCGATGATGATCGATGATGATCGAAGTTGATCGATGATGATCGATGATGATCGATGGTGATCGATAATTATCGATGATGATCAATGATGATCGATGATGATCGATGATGATCGATGATGATCGATAATGATCGATGATGATCGATGATGATCGACGATGATCGATGATGATCGATGATGATCGATGATGATCGACGATGATCGATGATGATCGATGATGATCGATGATGATCGATGATGATCGATGATGATCGATGATGATCGATGATGATCGATGATGATCGATGATGATCGATGATGATCGATGATGATCGATGATGATCGATGATGATCGATGATGATCGATGATGATCTGTGTTGATCGATGATGATCGATGATGATCGATGATGATCGATGATGATCGATGATGATCGATGATGATCGATGATGATCGATAATGATCGACGATGATCGATGATGATCGATGATGATCGATGATGATCGATGATGATCGATGATGATCGATGATGATCGATGATGATCGATGATGATCTGTGTTGATCGATGATGATCGATGATGATCGGTGTTGATCGATGATGATCGATGATGATCGATGATGATCGATGATGATCGATGATGATCGATGGTGATCGATGTTGATCGATGATGATCGATGATGATCGATGATGATCGATGTTGATCGATGATGATCGATGATGATTGATGATGATCGATGATGATCTATGATGATCGATGATGATCGATGATGTTCGCAGATGATCGATGAAGCTCGATGATGATCGATGATGACCGATATTGATCGATGATAATCGATGATGATCGATGATGATCAATGATTATCGATGATGATCGATGATGATCGATGATGATCGATGTTGATCGATGATGATCGATGATGATCGACGATGATCGAATTTGATCGAAGTTGATCGAAGTTGATCGACGATGATCGACGATGATCGATGATGATCAATGATGATCGTTGTTGATCGATGATGATCGATGATGATCGATGAGATGATCGATGATGATCGATGATGATCGATGATGATCGATGATGATCGATGATGATCGATGATGATCGATGATGATCGATGATGATCGATGATGATCGATGATGATCGATGATGATCGATGATGATCGATGATGATCGATGTTGATCGATGATGATCGATGATGATCGATGATGATCGATGATGATCGGTGTTGATCGATGATGATCGATGATGATCGGTGTTGATAGATGATGATCGATGATGATCGATGATGATCGATGATGATCGACGATGATCGATGATGATCGATGATGATCGATGATGATCGATGTTGATCGATGATCGATGATGATCGACGATGATCGAATTTGATCGAAGTTGATCGAAGTTGATCGACGATGATCGACGATGATCGATGATGATCAATGATGATCGATGTTGATCGATGATGATCGATGATGATCGATGATGATCGATGCTGATCGATGATGATCGATGATGATCGATGATGATCGATGATGATCGATGATGATCGATGTTGATCGATGATGATCGATGATGATCGATGTTGATCGATGATGATCGATGATGATCGATGTTGATCGATGATGACCGATAATGATCGATGAGATGATCGATGATGATCGATGATGATCGATGATGATCGATGATGATCGATGATGATCGATGATGATCGATGATGATCGATAATGATCGATGATAATTAATCGATGGTGATCGATGATGATCGATGATGATCGATGATGATCGATGATGATCGATGATGATCGATGATGATCGATGATGATCGATGATGATCGATGATGATCGATGATGATCGATGATGATCGATGATGATCGATGTTGATCGAAGTTGATCGATGATGATCGATGATGATCGATGTTGATCAATAATTATCGATGATGATCCATGATGATCGATGATGATCGATGATGATCGATGATGATCGATGTTGATCGAAGTTGATCGATGATGATCGATGATGATCGATGTTGATCGATAATTATCGATGATGATCCATGATGATCGATGATGATCGATGATGATCGATGATGATCGATAATGATCGATGATGATCGATGATGATCGACGATGATCGATGATGATCGATGATGATCGATGATGATCGATGATGATCGATGATGATCGACGATGATCGATGATGATCGATGATGATCGATGATGATCGATGATGATCGATGATGATCGATGATGATCGATGATGATCTGTGTTGATCGATGATGATCGATGATGATCGATGATGATCGATGATGATCGATGATGATCGATGGTGATCGATGATGATCGATGATGATCGATGATGATCTATGATGATCGATGATGATCGATGATGCTCGCAGATGATCGATGAAGATCGATGATGATCGATGATGATCGATGTTGATCGATGTTGATCGATGATGATCGATGATGATCGATGATGATCGATGATGATCGATGATGATCGATGATGATCGATGATGATCGATGTTGATCGATGATGATCGATGATGATCGATGATGATCGATGTTGATCGATGTTGATCGATGCTGATCGATGTTGATCGATGATGATCGACGATGATCGATGATGATCGACGATAATCGATGATGATCGATGATGATCGATGATGATCGATGATGATCGATGATGATCGATGATGATCGATGTTGATCGATGATGATCGATTATGATCGATGATGATCGATGATGATCGATGATGATCGATGATGATCGATGATGATCGGTGTTGATCGATGATGATCGATGATGATCGGTGTTGATAGATGATGATCGATGATGATCGATGATGATCGACGATGATCGAATTTGATCGAAGTTGATCGAAGTTGATCGACGATGATCGACGATGATCGACGATGATCGATGATGATCAATGATGATCGATGTTGATCGATGATGATCGATGATGATCGATGATGATCGATGATGATCGATGATGATCGATGATGATCGATGATGATCGATGATGATCGATGATGATCGATGATGATCGATAATGATTGATGATGATCTATGTAGATCGGTGTTGATCGATGATGATCGATGATGATCGATGATCACCGATGATGATCGATGATGATCGATGATGATCGATGATGATCGATGATGATCGATGATGATCGATGATGATCGATGTTGATCGATGAAGATCGATGATGATCGATGATGATCGACGATGATCGACGATGATCGACGATGATCGATGATGATCGATGATGATCGATGACGATCGATGATGAACGATGATGATCGATGATGATCGATGATGATCGATGATGATCGATGATGATCGATGATGATCGATAATGATCGATGATAATTAATCGATGATGATCGATGATGATCGATGATGATCGATGATGATCGATGATGATCGATGATGATCGATGATGATCGATGATGATCGATGATGATCGATGATGATCGATGATGATCGATGATGATCGAAGATGATCGATGATGATCGATGATGATCGATCAACTTCGATCAACATCGATCATCATCGATCATCATCGATCATCATCGATCATCATCGATCATCATCGATCATCATCGATCATCATCGATCATCATCGATCATCATCGATTAATTATCATCGATCATTATCGATCATCATCGATCATCATCGATCATCATCGATCATCATCGATCATCATCGATCATCATCGTTCATCATCGATCGTCATCGATCATCATCGATCATCATCGATCATCGTCGATCATCGTCGATCATCGTCGATCATCATCGATCATCATCGATCTTCATCGATCATCATCGATCAACATCGATCATCATCGATCATCATCGATCATCATCGATCATCATCGATCATCATCGATCATCATCGATCATCATCGATCATCATCGGTGATCATCGATCATCATCGATCATCATCGATCAACACCGATCTACATAGATCATCATCAATCATCATCGATCATCATCGATCATCATTGATCATCATCGATCATCATCGATCATCATCGATCATCATCGATCATCATCGATCATCATCGATCATCATCGATCATCATCGATCATCATCGATCATCATCGATCAACATCGATCATCATTGATCATCATCGATCATCGTCGATCATCGTCGATCATCGTCGATCAACTTCGATCAACTTCGATCATCATCGATCATCATCGATCACCATCGATCATCATCGATCATCATCGATCATCATCGATCATCATCGATCATCATCGATCATCATCGATCATCATCGATCAACACCGATCATCATCGATCATCATCGATCATCATCGATCATCATCGATCATCATCGATCATAATCGATCATCATCGATCAACATCGATCATCATCGATCATCATCGATCATCATCGATCATCATCGATCATCATCGATCATCATCGATCATCATCGATCATCGTCGATCATCATCGATCATCATCGATCATTATCGATCATCATCGATCATCATCGATCATCATCGATCATCATGGATCATCATCGATAATTATCGATCAACATCGATCATCATCGATCATCATCGATCAGCTTCGATCAACATCGATCATCATCGATCATCATCGATCATCATCGATCATCATCGATCATCATCGATCATCATCGATCATCATCGATCATCATCGATTAATTATCATCGATCATTATCGATCATCATCGATCATCATCGATCATCATCGATCATCATCGATCATCATCGATCATCATCGTTCATCATCGATCGTCATCGATCATCATCGATCATCATCGATCATCGTCGATCATCATCGATCATCATCGATCATCATCGATCATCATCGATCATCATCGATCATCATCGATCATCATCGATCATCATCGATCATCATCGATCAACTTCGATCAAATTCGATCATCGTCGATCATCATCGATCATCATCGATCATCATCGATCATCATCTATCAACACCGATCATCATCGATCATCATCGATCAACACCGATCATCATCGATCATCATCGATCATCATCGATCATCATCGATCATAATCGATCATCATCGATCAACATCGATCATCATCGATCATCATCGATCATCATCGATCATCATCGATCAACATCGATCATCATCGATCATCATCGATCATCATCGATCATCATCGATCATCATCGATCATCATCGATCTTCATCGATCATCATCGATCATCATCGATCATCATCGATCATCATCGATCATCGTCGATCATCATCGATCATCATCGATCATCATCGATCATCATCGATCATCATCGATCATCGTCGATCATCATCGATCATTATCGATCATCATCGATCATCATCGATCATCATCGATCATCATCGATCATCATCGATCATCATCGTTCATCATCGATCGTCATCGATCATCATCGATAATCATCGATCATCGTCGATCATCGTCGATCATCGTTGATCATCATCGATCATCATCGATCTTCATCGGTCATCATCGATCAACATCGATCATCATCGATCATCATCGATCATCATCGATCATCATCGATCATCATCGATCATCATCGATCAACACCGATCTACATAGATCATCATCAATCATCATCGATCATCATCGATCATCATCGATCATCATCGATCATCATCGATCATCATCGATCATCATCGATCATCATCGATCATCATCGATCATCATCGATCATCATCGATCATCATCGATCATCATCGATCAACATCGATCATCATTGATCATCATCGATCATCGTCGATCATCGTCGATCATCGTCGATCAACTTCGATCAACTTCGATCATCATCGATCACCATCGATCATCATCGATCATCATCGATCATCATCGATCATCATCGATCATCATCGATCATCATCGATCATCATCGATCAACACCGATCATCATCGATCATCATCGATCATCATCGATCATCATCGATCATCATCGATCATCATCGATCATAATCGATCATCATCGATCAACATCGATCATCATCGATCATCATCGATCATCATCGATCATCATCGATCATCATCGATCATCATCGATCATCATCGATCATCGTCGATCATCATCGATCAGCATCGATCATTATCGATCATCATCGATCATCATCGATCATCATCGATCATCATGGATCATCATCCATAATTATCGATCAACATCGATCATCATCGATCATCATCGATCAACTTCGATCAACATCGATCATCATCGATCATCATCGATCATCATCGATCATCATCGATTAATTATCATCGATCATTATCGATCATCATCGATCATCATCGATCATCATCGATCATCATCGATCATCATCGATCATCATCGATTAATTATCATCGATCATTATCGATCATCATCGATCATCATCGATCATCATCGATCATCATCGATCATCATCGATCATCATCGATCATCATCGTTCATCATCGATCGTCATCGATCATCATCGATCATCATCGATCATCGTCGATCATCATCGATCATCATCGATCATCATCGATCATCATCGATCATCATCGATCATCATCGATCATCATCGATCATCATCGATCAACTTCGATCAAATTCGATCATCGTCGATCATCATCGATCATCATCGATCATCATCTATCAACACCGACCATCATCGATCATCATCGATCAACACCGATCATCATCGATCATCATCGATCATCATCGATCATCATCGATCATAATCGATCATCATCGATCAACATCGATCATCATCGATCATCATCGATCATCATCGATCATCATCGATCAACATCGATCATCATCGATCATCATCGATCATCATCGATCATCATCGATCATCATCGATCATCATCGATCATCATCGATCATCATCGATCATCATCGATCATCATCGATCATCATCGATCATCATCGATCATCATCGATCATCGTCGATCATCATCGATCATCATCGATCATCATCGATCATCATCGATCATCATCGATCATCATCGATCATCGTCGATCATCATCGATCACCATCGATCATTATCGATCATCATCGATCATCATCGATCATCATCGATCATCATGGATCATCATCGATAATTATCGATCAACATCGATCATCATCGATCATCATCGATCAACTTCGATCAACATCGATCATCATCGATCATCATCGATCATCATCGATCATCATCGATCATCATCGATCATCATCGATCATCATCGATCATCATCGATCATCATCGATTAATTATCATCGATCATTATCGATCATCATCGATCATCATCGATCATCATCGATCATCATCGATCATCATCGATCATCATCGATCATCATCGATCATCATCGATCAACTTCGATCAAATTCGATCATCGTCGATCATCATCGATCATCATCGATCATCATCGATCATCATCTATCAACACCGATCATCATCGATCATCATCGATCAACACCGATCATCATCGATCATCATCGATCATCATCGATCATCATCGATCATAATCGATCATCATCGATCAACATCGATCATCATCGATCATCATCGATCATCATCGATCATCATCGATCAACATCATCATCGATCATCATCGATCATCATCGATCATCATCGATCATCATCGATCATCATCGATCATCTCATCGATCATCATCGATCATCATCGATCATCATCGATCATCATCGATCATCATCGATCATCGTCGATCATCGTCGTTCAACTTCGATCAACTTCGATCAATTTCGATCATCGTCGATCATCGATCATCATCGATCATCATCGATCATCATCGATCATCATCGATCATCATCGATCATCATCGGTCATCATCGATCAACATCGATCATCATCGATCATCATCGATCAACATCGATCATCATCGATCAGCATCGATCATCATCGATCATCATCGATCATCATTGATCATCATCGATCATCGTCGATCATCGTCGATCAACTTCGATCAACTTCGATCAAATTCGATCATCGTCGATCATCATCGATCATCATCGATCAACATCGATCATCATCGATCATCATCGATCAACATCGATCATCATCGATCATCATCGATCATCATCGATAATCATTGATCATCATCGATCATCATCGATTATCATCGATCAATATCGGTCATCATCGATCATCATCGAGCTTCATCGATCATCTGCGAACATCATCGATCATCATCGATCATCATAGATCATCATCGATCATCATCGATCATCATCGATCATCATCGATCATCATCGATCATCATCGATCATCATCGATCATCATCGATCATCATCGATCAACATCGATCACCATCGATCATCATCGATCATCATCGATCATCATCGATCATCATCGATCATCATTGATCGATGAAGATCGATGATGATCGATGATGATCGATAATGATCGATGATAATTAATCGATGATGATCGATGATGATCGATGATGATCGATGATGATCGATGATGATCGATGATGATCGATGGTGATCGATGTTGATCGATGATGATCGATGATGATCCATGATGATCGATGATGATCGATGATGATCGATGATGATCGATGATGATCGATGATGATCGATGATGATCGATGTTGATCGAAGTTGATCGATGATGATCGATGATGATCGATGTTGATCGATAATTATCGATGATGATCCATGATGATCGATGATGATCGATGATGATCGATGATGATCGATGATGATCGATGATGATCGATGATGATCGATGATGATCGATGATGATCGAAGATGATCGATGATGATCGATGATGATCGATGATGATCGATGATGATCGACGATGATCGATGATGATCGATGATGATCGATGATGATCGATGATGATCGATGATGATCGATGATGATCTGTGTTGATCGATGATGATCGATGATGATCGGTGTTGATCGATGATGATCGATGATGATCGATGATGATCGATGATGATCGATGATGATCGATTATGATCGATGATGATCGATGATGATCGATGATGATCGGTGTTGATAGATGATGATCGATGATGATCGATGATGATCGATGATGATCGACGATGATCGAATTTGATCGAAGTTGATCGATGATGATCGATGATGATCGATGATGATCGATGATGATCGATGATGATCGATGATGATCGACGATGATCGATGATGATCGATGATGATCGATGACGATCGATGATGAACGATGATGATCGATGATGATCGATGATGATCGATGATGATCGATGATGATCGATGATGATCGATGATGATCGATAATGATCGATGATAATTAATCGATGATGATCGATGATGATCGATGATGATCGATGATGATCGATGATGATCGATGATGATCGATGATGATCGATGATGATCGATGATGATCGATGATGATCGATGATGATCGATGATGATCGATGTTGATCGAAGTTGATCGATGATGATCGATGATGATCGATGTTGATCGATAATTATCGATGATGATCCATGATGATCGATGATGATCGATGATGATCGATGATGATCGATGATGATCGATGATGATCGATGATGATCGATGATGATCGACGATGATCGATGATGATCGATGATGATCGATGATGATCGATGATGATCGATGATGATCGACGATGATCGATGATGATCGATGATGATCGATGATGATCGATGATGATCGATGATGATCGATGATGATCTGTGTTGATCGATGATGATCGATGATGATCGATGATGATCGATGATGATCGATGATGATCGATGATGATCGATGGTGATCGATGATGATCGATGATGATCGATGATGATCTATGATGATCGATGATGATCGATGATGCTCGCAGATGATCGATGAAGATCGATGATGATCGATGATGATCGATGATGATCGATGATGATCGATGTTGATCGATTTTGATCGATGATGATCGATGATGATCGATGATGATCGATGATGATCGATGATGATCGATGATGATCGATGATGATCGATGTTGATCGATGATGATCGATGATGATCGATGATGATCGATGTTGATCGATGATGATCGACGATGATCGATGATGATCGACGATGATCGATGATGATCGATGATGATCGATGATGATCGATGATGATCGATGATGATCGATGATGATCGATGTTGATCGATGATGATCGATTATGATCGATGATGATCGATGATGTTCGATGATGATCGATGATGATCGATGATGATCGGTGTTGATCGATGATGATCGATGATGATCGGTGTTGATAGATGATGATCGATGATGATCGATGATGATCGACGATGATCGAATTTGATCGAAGTTGATCGAAGTTGATCGACGATGATCGACGATGATCGACGATGATCGATGATGATCAATGATGATCGATGATGATCGATGATGATCGATGATGATCGATGATGATCGATGATGATCGATGATGATCGATGATGATCGATGTTGATCGATGATGATCGATGATGATCGATGATGATCGATGATGATCGATGATGATCGATGATGATCGATGATGATTGATGATGATCTATGTAGATCGATGTTGATCGATGATGATCGATGATGATCGATGATCACCGATGATGATCGATGATGATCGATGATGATCGATGATGATCGATGATGATCGATGATGATCGATGATGATCGATGTTGATCGATGATGATCGATGATGATCGATTTTGATCGATGAAGATCGATGATGATCGATGATGATCGACGATGATCGACGATGATCGATGATGATCGATGATGATCCATGACGATCGATGATGAACGATGATGATCGATGATGATCGATGATGATCGATGATGATCGATGATGATCGATGATGATCGATGATGATAGATGATGATCGGTAATGATCGATTATAATTAATCGATGATGATCGATGATGAACGATGATGATCGATGATGATCGATGATGATCGATGATGATCGATGATGATCGATGATGATCGATGATGATCGATGATGATCGATGTTGATCGAAGTTGATCGATGATGATCGATGATGATCGATGTTGATCGATAATTATCGATGATGATCCATGATGATCGATGATGATCGATGATGATCGATGATGATCGATGATGATCGATGATGATCGATGATGATCGATGATGATCGAAGATGATCGATGATGATCGATGATGATCGATGATGATCGATGATGATCGACGATGATCGCTGATGATCGATGATGATCGATGATGATCGATGATGATCGATGATGATCGATGATGATCTGTGTTGATCGATGATGATCGATGATGATCGGTGTTGATCGATGATGATCGATGATGATCGATGATGATCGATGATGATCGATGATGATCGATGATGATCGATGATGATCGATGGTGATCGATGTTGATCGATGATGATCGATGATGATCGATGATGATCGATGATGATCGATGATGATCGATGATGATCGATGATGATCGATGATGATCGATGATGATCGATGATGATCGATGATGATCGATGATGATCGATGATGATCTATGATGATCGATGATGTTCGATGATGTTCGCAGATGATCGATGAAGCTCGATGATGATCGATGTTGATCGATGATGATCGATGATGATCGATGTTGATCGATGATGATCGATGACGATCGACGATGATCGAATTTGATCGAAGTTGACCGATATTGATCGATGATAATCGATGATGATCGATGATGATCAATGATTATCGATGATGATCGATGATGATCGATGATGATCGATGTTGATCGATGATGATCGATGATGATCGATGATGATCGATGATGATCGATGATGATCGATGATGATCGATGATGATCGATGATGATCGATGATGATCTGTGTTGATCGATGATGATCGATGATGATCGATGATGATCGATGATGATCGATGATGATCGATGATGATCGATGATGATCGATAATGATCGACGATGATCGATGATGATCGATGATGATCGATGATGATCGATGATGATCGATGATGATCGATGATGATCTGTGTTGATCGATGATGATCGATGATGATCGGTGTTGATCGATGATGATCGATGATGATCGATGATGATCGATGATGATCGATGATGATCGATGGTGATCGATGTTGATCGATGATGATCGATGATGATCGATGATGATCGATGTTGATCGATGATGATCGATGATGATCGATGATGATCGATGATGATCTATGATGATCGATGATGATCGATGATGTTCGCAGATGATCGATGAAGCTCGATGATGATCGATGATGACCGATATTGATCGATGATAATCGATGATGATCGATGATGATCAATGATTATCGATGATGATCGATGATGATCGATGATGATCGATGTTGATCGATGATGATCGATGATGATCGACGATGATCGAATTTGATCGAAGTTGATCGAAGTTGATCGACGATGATCGACGATGATCGATGATGATCAATGATGATCGATGTTGATCGATGATGATCGATGATGATCGATGAGATGATCGATGATGATCGATGATGATCGATGATGATCGATGATGATCGATGATGATCGATGATGATCGATGATGATCGATGATGATCGATGATGATCGATGATGATCGATGATGATCGATGATGATCGATGTTGATCGATGATGATCGATGATGATCGATGATGATCGATGATGATCGGTGTTGATCGATGATGATCGATGATGATCGGTGTTGATAGATGATGATCGATGATGATCGATGATGATCGATGATGATCGACGATGATCGATGATGATCGATGATGATCGATGATGATCGATGTTGATCGATGATCGATGATGATCGACGATGATCGAATTTGATCGAAGTTGATCGAAGTTGATCGACGATGATCGACGATGATCGATGATGATCAATGATGATCGATGTTGATCGATGATGATCGATGATGATCGATGATGATCGATGCTGATCGATGATGATCGATGATGATCGATGATGATCGATGATGATCGATGATGATCGATGTTGATCGATGATGATCGATGATGATCGATGTTGATCGATGATGATCGATGATGATCGATGTTGATCGATGATGACCGATGATGATCGATGATGATCGATGATGATCGATGATGATCGATGATGATCGATGATGATCGATGATGATCGATGATGATCGATGATCGACGATGATCGAAGTTGATCGAAGTTGATCGAAGTTGATCGACGATGATCGACGATGATCGATGATGATCGATGATGATCGATGATGATCGATGATGATCGATGATGATCGATAATGATCGATGAGATGATCGATGATGATCGATGATGATCGATGATGATCGATGATGATCGATGATGATCGATGATGATCGATAATGATCGATGATAATTAATCGATGGTGATCGATGATGATCGATGATGATCGATGATGATCGATGATGATCGATGATGATCGATGATGATCGATGATGATCGATGATGATCGATGATGATCGATGATGATCGATGATGATCGATGATGATCGATGTTGATCGAAGTTGATCGATGATGATCGATGATGATCGATGTTGATCAATAATTATCGATGATGATCCATGATGATCGATGATGATCGATGATGATCGATGATGATCGATGTTGATCGAAGTTGATCGATGATGATCGATGATGATCGATGTTGATCGATAATTATCGATGATGATCCATGATGATCGATGATGATCGATGATGATCGATGATGATCGATAATGATCGATGATGATCGATGATGATCGACGATGATCGATGATGATCGATGATGATCGATGATGATCGATGATGATCGATGATGATCGACGATGATCGATGATGATCGATGATGATCGATGATGATCGATGATGATCGATGATGATCGATGATGATCGATGATGATCTGTGTTGATCGATGATGATCGATGATGATCGATGATGATCGATGATGATCGATGATGATCGATGGTGATCGATGATGATCGATGATGATCGATGATGATCTATGATGATCGATGATGATCGATGATGCTCGCAGATGATCGATGAAGATCGATGATGATCGATGATGATCGATGATGATCGATGTTGATCGATGTTGATCGATGATGATCGATGATGATCGATGATGATCGATGATGATCGATGATGATCGATGATGATCGATGATGATCGATGTTGATCGATGATGATCGATGATGATCGATGATGATCGATGTTGATCGATGTTGATCGATGCTGATCGATGTTGATCGATGATGATCGACGATGATCGATGATGATCGACGATAATCGATGATGATCGATGATGATCGATGATGATCGATGATGATCGATGATGATCGATGATGATCGATGTTGATCGATGATGATCGATTATGATCGATGATGATCGATGATGATCGATGATGATCGATGATGATCGATGATGATCGGTGTTGATCGATGATGATCGATGATGATCGGTGTTGATAGATGATGATCGATGATGATCGATGATGATCGACGATGATCGAATTTGATCGAAGTTGATCGAAGTTGATCGACGATGATCGACGATGATCGACGATGATCGATGATGATCAATGATGATCGATGTTGATCGATGATGATCGATGATGATCGATGATGATCGATGATGATCGATGATGATCGATGATGATCGATGATGATCGATGATGATCGATGATGATCGATGATGATCGATAATGATTGATGATGATCTATGTAGATCGGTGTTGATCGATGATGATCGATGATGATCGATGATCACCGATGATGATCGATGATGATCGATGATGATCGATGATGATCGATGATGATCGATGATGATCGATGATGATCGATGTTGATCGATGAAGATCGATGATGATCGATGATGATCGACGATGATCGACGATGATCGACGATGATCGATGATGATCGATGATGATCGATGACGATCGATGATGAACGATGATGATCGATGATGATCGATGATGATCGATGATGATCGATGATGATCGATGATGATCGATAATGATCGATGATAATTAATCGATGATGATCGATGATGATCGATGATGATCGATGATGATCGATGATGATCGATGATGATCGATGATGATCGATGATGATCGATGATGATCGATGATGATCGATGATGATCGATGATGATCGAAGATGATCGATGATGATCGATGATGATCGATCAACTTCGATCAACATCGATCATCATCGATCATCATCGATCATCATCGATCATCATCGATCATCATCGATCATCATCGATCATCATCGATTAATTATCATCGATCATTATCGATCATCATCGTTCATCATCGATCATCATCGATCATCATCGATCATCATCGATCATCATCGATCGTCATCGATCATCATCGATCATCATCGATCATCGTCGATCATCGTCGATCATCGTCGATCATCATCGATCATCATCGATCTTCATCGATCATCATCGATCAACATCGATCATCATCGATCATCATCGATCATCATCGATCATCATCGATCATCATCGATCATCATCGATCATCATCGATCATCATCGATCATCATCGGTGATCATCGATCATCATCGATCATCATCGATCAACACCGATCTACATAGATCATCATCAATCATCATCGATCATCATCGATCATCATTGATCATCATCGATCATCATCGATCATCATCGATCATCATCGATCATCATCGATCATCATCGATCATCATCGATCATCATCGATCATCATCGATCATCATCGATCAACATCGATCATCATTGATCATCATCGATCATCGTCGATCATCGTCGATCATCGTCGATCATCGTCGATCATCGTCGATCATTTTCGATCAACTTCGATCATCATCGATCACCATCGATCATCATCGATCATCATCGATCATCATCGATCATCATCGATCATTATCGATCATCATCGATCATCATCGATCAACACCGATCATCATCGATCATCATCGATCATCATCGATCATCATCGATCATCATCGATCATAATCGATCATCATCGATCAACATCGATCATCATCGATCATCATCGATCATCATCGATCATCATCGATCATCATCGATCATCATCGATCATCATCGATCATCGTCGATCATCATCGATCATCATCGATCATTATCGATCATCATCGATCATCATCGATCATCATCGATCATCATGGATCATCATCGATAATTATCGATCAACATCGATCATCATCGATCATCATCGATCAGCTTCGATCAACATCGATCATCATCGATCATCATCGATCATCATCGATCATCATCGATCATCATCGATCATCATCGATCATCATCGATCATCATCGATTAATTATCATCGATCATTATCGATCATCATCGATCATCATCGATCATCATCGATCATTATCGATCATCATCGATCATCATCGTTCATCATCGATCGTCATCGATCATCATCGATCATCATCGATCATCGTCGATCATCATCGATCATCATCGATCATCATCGATCATCATCGATCATCATCGATCATCATCGATCATCATCGATCATCATCGATCAACTTCGATCAAATTCGATCATCGTCGATCATCATCGATCATCATCGATCATCATCGATCATCATCTATCAACACCGATCATCATCGATCATCATCGATCAACACCGATCATCATCGATCATCATCGATCATCATCGATCATCATCGATCATAATCGATCATCATCGATCAACATCGATCATCATCGATCATCATCGATCATCATCGATCATCATCGATCAACATCGATCATCATCGATCATCATCGATCATCATCGATCATCATCGATCATCATCGATCATCATCGATCTTCATCGATCATCATCGATCATCATCGATCATCATCGATCATCATCGATCATCGTCGATCATCATCGATCATCATCGATCATCATCGATCATCATCGATCATCATCGATCATCGTCGATCATCATCGATCATTATCGATCATCATCGATCATCATCGATCATCATCGATCATCATCGATCATCATCGATCATCATCGTTCATCATCGATCGTCATCGATCATCATCGATCATCATCGATCATCGTCGATCATCGTCGATCATCGTTGATCATCATCGATCATCATCGATCTTCATCGGTCATCATCGATCAACATCGATCATCATCGATCATCATCGATCATCATCGATCATCATCGATCATCATCGATCATCATCGATCATCATCGATCAACACCGATCTACATAGATCATCATCAATCATCATCGATCATCATCGATCATCATCGATCATCATCGATCATCATCGATCATCATCGATCATCATCGATCATCATCGATCATCATCGATCATCATCGATCATCATCGATCATCATCGATCATCATCGATCAACATCGATCATCATTGATCATCATCGATCATCGTCGATCATCGTCGATCATCGTCGATCAACTTCGATCAACTTCGATCATCATCGATCACCATCGATCATCATCGATCATCATCGACCATCATCGATCATCATCGATCATCATCGATCATCATCGATCATCATCGATCAACACCGATCATCATCGATCATCATCGATCATCATCGATCATCATCGATCATCATCGATCATAATCGATCATCATCGATCAACATCGATCATCATCGATCATCATCGATCATCATCGATCATCATCGATCATCATCGATCATCATCGATCATCTTCGATCATCGTCGATCATCATCGATCATCATCGATCATTATCGATCATCATCGATCATCATCGTTCATCATCGATCATCATGGATCATCATCCATAATTATCGATCAACATCGATCATCATCGATCATCATCGATCAACTTCGATCAACATCGATCATCATCGATCATCATCGATCATCATCGATCATCATCGATCATCATCGATCATCATCGATCATCATCGATCATCATCGATCATCATCGATCATCATCGATCATCATCGATCATCATCGATTAATTATCATCGATCATTATCGATCATCATCGATCATCATCGATCATCATCGATCATCATCGATCATCATCGATCATCATCGTTCATCATCGATCGTCATCGATCGTCATCGATCATCATCGATCATCATCGATCATCGTCGATCATCATCGATCATCATCGATCATCATCGATCATCATCGATCATCATCGATCATCATCGATCATCATCGATCATCATCGATCAACTTCGATCAAATTCGATCATCGTCGATCATCATCGATCATCATCGATCATCATCTATCAACACCGATCATCATCGATCATCATCGATCAACACCGATCATCATCGATCATCATCGATCATCATCGATCATCATCGATCATAATCGATCATCATCGATCAACATCGATCATCATCGATCATCATCGATCATCATCGATCATCATCGATCAACATCGATCATCATCGATCATCATCGATCATCATCGATCATCATCGATCATCATCGATCATCATCGATCATCATCGATCATCATCGATCATCATCGATCATCATCGATCATCATCGATCATCATCGATCATCATCGATCATCATCGATCATCGTCGATCATCATCGATCACCATCGATCATTATCGATCATCATCGATCATCATCGATCATCATCGATCATCATGGATCATCATCGATAATTATCGATCAACATCGATCATCATCGATCATCATCGATCAACTTCGATCAACATCGATCAACTTCGATCAACATCGATCATCATCGATCATCATCGATCATCATCGATCATCATCGATCATCATCGATCATCATCGATCATCATCGATCATCATCGATCATCATCGATTAATTATCATCGATCATTATCGATCATCATCGATCATCATCGATCATCATCGATCATCATCGATCATCATCGATCATCATCGTTCATCATCGATCGTCATCGATCATCATCGATCATCATCGATCATCATCAATCATCATCGATCATCATCGATCAACTTCGATCAAATTCGATCATCGTCGATCATCATCGATCATCATCGATCATCATCGATCATCATCTATCAACACCGATCATCATCGATCATCATCGATCAACACCGATCATCATCGATCATCATCGATCATCATCGATCATCATCGATCATAATCGATCATCATCGATCAACATCGATCATCATCGATCATCATCGATCATCATCGATCATCATCGATCAACATCATCATCGATCATCATCGATCATCATCGATCATCATCGATCATCATCGATCATCATCGATCATCTCATCGATCATCATCGATCATCATCGATCATCATCGATCATCATCGATCATCATCGATCATCGTCGATCATCGTCGTTCAACTTCGATCAACTTCGATCAATTTCGATCATCGTCGATCATCGATCATCATCGATCATCATCGATCATCATCGATCATCATCGATCATCATCGATCATCATCGGTCATCATCGATCAACATCGATCATCATCGATCATCATCGATCAACATCGATCATCATCGATCAGCATCGATCATCATCGATCATCATCGATCATCGTCGATCATCGTCGATCAACTTCGATCAACTTCGATCAAATTCGATCATCGTCGATCATCATCGATCATCATCGATCAACATCGATCATCATCGATCATCATCGATCAACATCGATCATCATCGATCATCATCGATCATCATCGATAATCATTGATCATCATCGATCATCATCGATTATCATCGATCAATATCGGTCATCATCGATCATCATCGAGCTTCATCGATCATCTGCGAACATCATCGATCATCATCGATCATCATAGATCATCATCGATCATCATCGATCATCATCGATCATCATCGATCATCATCGATCATCATCGATCATCATCGATCATCATCGATCATCATCGATCAACATCGATCACCATCGATCATCATCGATCATCATCGATCATCATCGATCATCATCGATCATCATTGATCGATGAAGATCGATGATGATCGATGATGATCGATAATGATCGATGATAATTAATCGATGATGATCGATGATGATCGATGATGATCGATGATGATCGATGATGATCGATGATGATCGATGGTGATCGATGTTGATCGATGATGATCGATGATGATCCATGATGATCGATGATGATCGATGATGATCGATGATGATCGATGATGATCGATGATGATCGATGATGATCGATGATGATCGATGTTGATCGAAGTTGATCGATGATGATCGATGATGATCGATGTTGATCGATAATTATCGATGATGATCTATGATGATCGATGATGATCGATGATGATCGATGATGATCGATGATGATCGATGATGATCGATGATGATCGATGATGATCGATGATGATCGAAGATGATCGATGATGATCGATGATGATCGATGATGATCGATGATGATCGACGATGATCGATGATGATCGATGATGATCGATGATGATCGATGATGATCGATGATGATCGATGATGATCTGTGTTGATCGATGATGATCGATGATGATCGGTGTTGATCCATGATGATCGATGATGATCGATGATGATCGATGATGATCGATGATGATCGATTATGATCGATGATGATCGATGATGATCGATGATGATCGGTGTTGATAGATGATGATCGATGATGATCGATGATGATCGATGATGATCGACGATGATCGAATTTGATCGAAGTTGATCGATGATGATCGATGATGATCGATGATGATCGATGATGATCGATGATGATCGATGATGATCGACGATGATCGATGATGATCGATGATGATCGATGACGATCGATGATGAACGATGATGATCGATGATGATCGATGATGATCGATGATGATCGATGATGATCGATGATGATCGATGATGATCGATGATGATCGATGATGATCGATAATGATCGATGATAATTAATCGATGATGATCGATGATGATCGATGATGATCGATGATGATCGATGATGATCGATGATGATCGATGATGATCGATGATGATCGATGATGATCGATGATGATCGATGATGATCGATGATGATCGATGTTGATCGAAGTTGATCGATGATGATCGATGATGATCGATGTTGATCGATAATTATCGATGATGATCCATGATGATCGATGATGATCGATGATGATCGATGATGATCGATGATGATCGATGATGATCGATGATGATCGATGATGATCGACGATGATCGATGATGATCGATGATGATCGATGATGATCGATGATGATCGATGATGATCGACGATGATCGATGATGATCGATGATGATCGATGATGATCGATGATGATCGATGATGATCGATGATGATCTGTGTTGATCGATGATGATCGATGATGATCGATGATGATCGATGATGATCGATGATGATCGATGATGATCGATGGTGATCGATGATGATCGATGATGATCGATGATGATCTATGATGATCGATGATGATCGATGATGCTCGCAGATGATCGATGAAGATCGATGATGATCGATGATGATCGATGATGATCGATGATGACCGATATTGATCGATGATAATCGATGATGATCGATGATGATCAATGATTATCGATGATGATCGATGATGATCGATGATGATCGATGTTGATCGATGATGATCGATGATGATCGACGATGATCGAATTTGATCGAAGTTGATCGAAGTTGATCGACGATGATCGACGATGATCGATGATGATCAATGATGATCGATGTTGATCGATGATGATCGATGATGATCGATGAGATGATCGATGATGATCGATGATGATCGATGATGATCGATGATGATCGATGATGATCGATGATGATCGATGATGATCGATGATGATCGATGATGATCGATGATGATCGATGATGATCGATGATGATCGATGTTGATCGATGATGATCGATGATGATCGATGATGATCGATGATGATCGGTGTTGATCGATGATGATCGATGATGATCGGTGTTGATAGATGATGATCGATGATGATCGATGATGATCGATGATGATCGACGATGATCGATGATGATCGATGATGATCGATGATGATCGATGTTGATCGATGATCGATGATGATCGACGATGATCGAATTTGATCGAAGTTGATCGAAGTTGATCGACGATGATCGACGATGATCGATGATGATCAATGATGATCGATGTTGATCGATGATGATCGATGATGATCGATGATGATCGATGCTGATCGATGATGATCGATGATGATCGATGATGATCGATGATGATCGATGATGATCGATGTTGATCGATGATGATCGATGATGATCGATGTTGATCGATGATGATCGATGATGATCGATGTTGATCGATGATGACCGATGATGATCGATGATGATCGATGATGATCGATGATGATCGATGATGATCGATGATGATCGATGATGATCGATGATGATCGATGATCGACGATGATCGAAGTTGATCGAAGTTGATCGAAGTTGATCGACGATGATCGACGATGATCGATGATGATCGATGATGATCGATGATGATCGATGATGATCGATGATGATCGATAATGATCGATGAGATGATCGATGATGATCGATGATGATCGATGATGATCGATGATGATCGATGATGATCGATGATGATCGATGATGATCGATAATGATCGATGATAATTAATCGATGGTGATCGATGATGATCGATGATGATCGATGATGATCGATGATGATCGATGATGATCGATGATGATCGATGATGATCGATGATGATCGATGATGATCGATGATGATCGATGATGATCGATGATGATCGATGATGATCGATGTTGATCGAAGTTGATCGATGATGATCGATGATGATCGATGTTGATCAATAATTATCGATGATGATCCATGATGATCGATGATGATCGATGATGATCGATGATGATCGATGTTGATCGAAGTTGATCGATGATGATCGATGATGATCGATGTTGATCGATAATTATCGATGATGATCCATGATGATCGATGATGATCGATGATGATCGATGATGATCGATAATGATCGATGATGATCGATGATGATCGACGATGATCGATGATGATCGATGATGATCGATGATGATCGATGATGATCGATGATGATCGACGATGATCGATGATGATCGATGATGATCGATGATGATCGATGATGATCGATGATGATCGATGATGATCGATGATGATCTGTGTTGATCGATGATGATCGATGATGATCGATGATGATCGATGATGATCGATGATGATCGATGGTGATCGATGATGATCGATGATGATCGATGATGATCTATGATGATCGATGATGATCGATGATGCTCGCAGATGATCGATGAAGATCGATGATGATCGATGATGATCGATGATGATCGATGTTGATCGATGTTGATCGATGATGATCGATGATGATCGATGATGATCGATGATGATCGATGATGATCGATGATGATCGATGATGATCGATGTTGATCGATGATGATCGATGATGATCGATGATGATCGATGTTGATCGATGTTGATCGATGCTGATCGATGTTGATCGATGATGATCGACGATGATCGATGATGATCGACGATAATCGATGATGATCGATGATGATCGATGATGATCGATGATGATCGATGATGATCGATGATGATCGATGTTGATCGATGATGATCGATTATGATCGATGATGATCGATGATGATCGATGATGATCGATGATGATCGATGATGATCGGTGTTGATCGATGATGATCGATGATGATCGGTGTTGATAGATGATGATCGATGATGATCGATGATGATCGACGATGATCGAATTTGATCGAAGTTGATCGAAGTTGATCGACGATGATCGACGATGATCGACGATGATCGATGATGATCAATGATGATCGATGTTGATCGATGATGATCGATGATGATCGATGATGATCGATGATGATCGATGATGATCGATGATGATCGATGATGATCGATGATGATCGATGATGATCGATGATGATCGATAATGATTGATGATGATCTATGTAGATCGGTGTTGATCGATGATGATCGATGATGATCGATGATCACCGATGATGATCGATGATGATCGATGATGATCGATGATGATCGATGATGATCGATGATGATCGATGATGATCGATGTTGATCGATGAAGATCGATGATGATCGATGATGATCGACGATGATCGACGATGATCGACGATGATCGATGATGATCGATGATGATCGATGACGATCGATGATGAACGATGATGATCGATGATGATCGATGATGATCGATGATGATCGATGATGATCGATGATGATCGATAATGATCGATGATAATTAATCGATGATGATCGATGATGATCGATGATGATCGATGATGATCGATGATGATCGATGATGATCGATGATGATCGATGATGATCGATGATGATCGATGATGATCGATGATGATCGATGATGATCGATGATGATCGAAGATGATCGATGATGATCGATGATGATCGATCAACTTCGATCAACATCGATCATCATCGATCATCATCGATCATCATCGATCATCATCGATCATCATCGATCATCATCGATCATCATCGATCATCATCGATCATCATCGATCATCATCGATTAATTATCATCGATCATTATCGATCATCATCGTTCATCATCGATCATCATCGATCATCATCGATCATCATCGATCATCATCGATCGTCATCGATCATCATCGATCATCATCGATCATCGTCGATCATCGTCGATCATCGTCGATCATCATCGATCATCATCGATCTTCATCGATCATCATCGATCAACATCGATCATCATCGATCATCATCGATCATCATCGATCATCATCGATCATCATCGATCATCATCGATCATCATCGATCATCATCGATCATCATCGGTGATCATCGATCATCATCGATCATCATCGATCAACACCGATCTACATAGATCATCATCAATCATCATCGATCATCATCGATCATCATTGATCATCATCGATCATCATCGATCATCATCGATCATCATCGATCATCATCGATCATCATCGATCATCATCGATCATCATCGATCATCATCGATCATCATCGATCAACATCGATCATCATTGATCATCATCGATCATCGTCGATCATCGTCGATCATCGTCGATCATCGTCGATCAACTTCGATCAACTTCGATCATCATCGATCACCATCGATCATCATCGATCATCATCGATCATCATCGATCATCATCGATCATCATCGATCATCATCGATCATCATCGATCAACACCGATCATCATCGATCATCATCGATCATCATCGATCATCATCGATCATCATCGATCATAATCGATCATCATCGATCAACATCGATCATCATCGATCATCATCGATCATCATCGATCATCATCGATCATCATCGATCATCATCGATCATCATCGATCATCGTCGATCATCATCGATCATCATCGATCATTATCGATCATCATCGATCATCATCGATCATCATCGATCATCATGGATCATCATCGATAATTATCGATCAACATCGATCATCATCGATCATCATCGATCAGCTTCGATCAACATCGATCATCATCGATCATCATCGATCATCATCGATCATCATCGATCATCATCGATCATCATCGATCATCATCGATCATCATCGATCATCATCGATTAATTATCATCGATCATTATCGATCATCATCGATCATCATCGATCATCATCGATCATTATCGATCATCATCGATCATCATCGTTCATCATCGATCGTCATCGATCATCATCGATCATCATCGATCATCGTCGATCATCATCGATCATCATCGATCATCATCGATCATCATCGATCATCATCGATCATCATCGATCATCATCGATCATCATCGATCATCATCGATCAACTTCGATCAAATTCGATCATCGTCGATCATCATCGATCATCATCGATCATCATCGATCATCATCTATCAACACCGATCATCATCGATCATCATCGATCAACACCGATCATCATCGATCATCATCGATCATCATCGATCATCATCGATCATAATCGATCATCATCGATCAACATCGATCATCATCGATCATCATCGATCATCATCGATCATCATCGATCAACATCGATCATCATCGATCATCATCGATCATCATCGATCATCATCGATCATCATCGATCATCATCGATCTTCATCGATCATCATCGATCATCATCGATCATCATCGATCATCATCGATCATCGTCGATCATCATCGATCATCATCGATCATCATCGATCATCATCGATCATCATCGATCATCGTCGATCATCATCGATCATTATCGATCATCATCGATCATCATCGATCATCATCGATCATCATCGATCATCATCGATCATCATCGTTCATCATCGATCGTCATCGATCATCATCGATCATCATCGATCATCGTCGATCATCGTCGATCATCGTTGATCATCATCGATCATCATCGATCTTCATCGGTCATCATCGATCAACATCGATCATCATCGATCATCATCGATCATCATCGATCATCATCGATCATCATCGATCATCATCGATCATCATCGATCAACACCGATCTACATAGATCATCATCAATCATCATCGATCATCATCGATCATCATCGATCATCATCGATCATCATCGATCATCATCGATCATCATCGATCATCATCGATCATCATCGATCATCATCGATCATCATCGATCATCATCGATCATCATCGATCAACATCGATCATCATTGATCATCATCGATCATCGTCGATCATCGTCGATCATCGTCGATCAACTTCGATCAACTTCGATCATCATCGATCACCATCGATCATCATCGATCATCATCGATCATCATCGATCATCATCGATCATCATCGATCATCATCGATCATCATCGATCAACACCGATCATCATCGATCATCATCGATCATCATCGATCATCATCGATCATCATCGATCATAATCGATCATCATCGATCAACATCGATCATCATCGATCATCATCGATCATCATCGATCATCATCGATCATCATCGATCATCATCGATCATCATCGATCATCGTCGATCATCATCGATCATCATCGATCATTATCGATCATTATCGATCATCATCGATCATCATCGATCATCATCGATCATCATGGATCATCATCCATAATTATCGATCAACATCGATCATCATCGATCATCATCGATCAACTTCGATCAACATCGATCATCATCGATCATCATCGATCATCATCGATCATCATCGATCATCATCGATCATCATCGATCATCATCGATCATCATCGATCATCATCGATCATCATCGATCATCATCGATCATCATCGATCATCATCGATTAATTATCATCGATCATTATCGATCATCATCGATCATCATCGATCATCATCGATCATCATCGATCATCATCGATCATCATCGATCATCATCGTTCATCATCGATCGTCATCGATCATCATCGATCATCATCGATCATCGTCGATCATCATCGATCATCATCGATCATCATCGATCATCATCGATCATCATCGATCATCATCGATCATCATCGATCATCATCGATCAACTTCGATCAAATTCGATCATCGTCGATCATCATCGATCATCATCGATCATCATCTATCAACACCGATCATCATCGATCATCATCGATCAACACCGATCATCATCGATCATCATCGATCATCATCGATCATCATCGATCATAATCGATCATCATCGATCAACATCGATCATCATCGATCATCATCGATCATCATCGATCATCATCGATCAACATCGATCATCATCGATCATCATCGATCATCATCGATCATCATCGATCATCATCGATCATCATCGATCATCATCGATCATCATCGATCATCATCGATCATCATCGATCATCGTCGATCATCATCGATCATCATCGATCATCATCGATCATCATCGATCATCATCGATCATCATCGATCATCGTCGATCATCATCGATCACCATCGATCATTATCGATCATCATCGATCATCATCGATCATCATCGATCATCATGGATCATCATCGATAATTATCGATCAACATCGATCATCATCGATCATCATCGATCAACTTCGATCAACATCGATCATCATCGATCATCATCGATCATCATCGATCATCATCGATCATCATCGATCATCATCGATCATCATCGATCATCATCGATCATCATCGATCATCATCGATTAATTATCATCGATCATTATCGATCATCATCGATCATCATCGATCATCATCGATCATCATCGATCATCATCGATCATCATCGTTCATCATCGATCGTCATCGATCATCATCGATCATCATCGATCATCGTCGATCATCATCGATCATCATCGATCATCATCGATCATCATCGATCATCATCAATCATCATCGATCATCATCGATCAACTTCGATCAAATTCGATCATCGTCGATCATCATCGATCATCATCGATCATCATCGATCATCATCTATCAACACCGATCATCATCGATCATCATCGATCAACACCGATCATCATCGATCATCATCGATCATCATCGATCATCATCGATCATAATCGATCATCATCGATCAACATCGATCATCATCGATCATCATCGATCATCATCGATCATCATCGATCAACATCATCATCGATCATCATCGATCATCATCGATCATCATCGATCATCATCGATCATCATCGATCATCTCATCGATCATCATCGATCATCATCGATCATCATCGATCATCATCGATCATCATCGATCATCGTCGATCATCGTCGTTCAACTTCGATCAACTTCGATCAATTTCGATCATCGTCGATCATCGATCATCATCGATCATCATCGATCATCATCGATCATCATCGATCATCATCGATCATCATCGGTCATCATCGATCAACATCGATCATCATCGATCATCATCGATCAACATCGATCATCATCGATCAGCATCGATCATCATCGATCATCATCGATCATCGTCGATCATCGTCGATCAACTTCGATCAACTTCGATCAAATTCGATCATCGTCGATCATCATCGATCATCATCGATCAACATCGATCATCATCGATCATCATCGATCAACATCGATCATCATCGATCATCATCGATCATCATCGATAATCATTGATCATCATCGATCATCATCGATTATCATCGATCAATATCGGTCATCATCGATCATCATCGAGCTTCATCGATCATCTGCGAACATCATCGATCATCATCGATCATCATAGATCATCATCGATCATCATCGATCATCATCGATCATCATCGATCATCATCGATCATCATCGATCATCATCGATCATCATCGATCATCATCGATCAACATCGATCACCATCGATCATCATCGATCATCATCGATCATCATCGATCATCATCGATCATCATTGATCGATGAAGATCGATGATGATCGATGATGATCGATAATGATCGATGATAATTAATCGATGATGATCGATGATGATCGATGATGATCGATGATGATCGATGATGATCGATGATGATCGATGGTGATCGATGTTGATCGATGATGATCGATGATGATCCATGATGATCGATGATGATCGATGATGATCGATGATGATCGATGATGATCGATGATGATCGATGATGATCGATGATGATCGATGTTGATCGAAGTTGATCGATGATGATCGATGATGATCGATGTTGATCGATAATTATCGATGATGATCCATGATGATCGATGATGATCGATGATGATCGATGATGATCGATGATGATCGATGATGATCGATGATGATCGATGATGATCGATGATGATCGAAGATGATCGATGATGATCGATGATGATCGATGATGATCGATGATGATCGACGATGATCGATGATGATCGATGATGATCGATGATGATCGATGATGATCGATGATGATCGATGATGATCTGTGTTGATCGATGATGATCGATGATGATCGGTGTTGATCGATGATGATCGATGATGATCGATGATGATCGATGATGATCGATGATGATCGATTATGATCGATGATGATCGATGATGATCGATGATGATCGGTGTTAATAGATGATGATCGATGATGATCGATGATGATCGATGATGATCGACGATGATCGAATTTGATCGAAGTTGATCGATGATGATCGATGATGATCGATGATGATCGATGATGATCGATGATGATCGATGATGATCGACGATGATCGATGATGATCGATGATGATCGATGACGATCGATGATGAACGATGATGATCGATGATGATCGATGATGATCGATGATGATCGATGATGATCGATGATGATCGATGATGATCGATGATGATCGATGATGATCGATAATGATCGATGATAATTAATCGATGATGATCGATGATGATCGATGATGATCGATGATGATCGATGATGATCGATGATGATCGATGATGATCGATGATGATCGATGATGATCGATGATGATCGATGATGATCGATGATGATCGATGTTGATCGAAGTTGATCGATGATGATCGATGATGATCGATGTTGATCGATAATTATCGATGATGATCCATGATGATCGATGATGATCGATGATGATCGATGATGATCGATGATGATCGATGATGATCGATGATGATCGATGATGATCGACGATGATCGATGATGATCGATGATGATCGATGATGATCGATGATGATCGATGATGATCGACGATGATCGATGATGATCGATGATGATCGATGATGATCGATGATGATCGATGATGATCGATGATGATCTGTGTTGATCGATGATGATCGATGATGATCGATGATGATCGATGATGATCGATGATGATCGATGATGATCGATGGTGATCGATGATGATCGATGATGATCGATGATGATCTATGATGATCGATGATGATCGATGATGCTCGCAGATGATCGATGAAGATCGATGATGATCGATGATGATCGATGATGATCGATGATGATCGATGTTGATCGATTTTGATCGATGATGATCGATGATGATCGATGATGATCGATGATGATCGATGATGATCGATGATGATCGATGATGATCGATGTTGATCGATGATGATCGATGATGATCGATGATGATCGATGTTGATCGATGATGATCGACGATGATCGATGATGATCGACGATGATCGATGATGATCGATGATGATCGATGATGATCGATGATGATCGATGATGATCGATGATGATCGATGTTGATCGATGATGATCGATTATGATCGATGATGATCGATGATGGTCGATGATGATCGATGATGATCGATGATGATCGGTGTTGATCGATGATGATCGATGATGATCGGTGTTGATAGATGATGATCGATGATGATCGATGATGATCGACGATGATCGAATTTGATCGAAGTTGATCGAAGTTGATCGACGATGATCGACGATGATCGACGATGATCGATGATGATCAATGATGATCGATGATGATCGATGATGATCGATGATGATCGATGATGATCGATGATGATCGATGATGATCGATGATGATCGATGTTGATCGATGATGATCGATGATGATCGATGATGATCGATGATGATCGATGATGATCGATGATGATCGATGATGATTGATGATGATCTATGTAGATCGATGTTGATCGATGATGATCAATGATGATCGATGTTGATCGATGATGATCGATGATGATCGATGATGATCGATGCTGATCGATGATGATCGATGATGATCGATGATGATCGATGATGATCGATGATGATCGATGATGATCGATGATGATCGATGATGATCGATGTTGATCGATGATGATCGATGATGATCGATGTTGATCGATGATGACCGATGATGATCGATGATGATCGATGATGATCGATGATGATCGATGATGGTCGATGATGATCGATGATCGACGATGATCGAAGTTGATCGAAGTTGATCGAAGTTGATCGACGATGATCGACGATGATCGATGATGATCGATTATGATCGATGATAATCGATGATGATCGATGATGATCGATGATAATCGATGATGATCGATGATGATCAATGATTATCGATGATGATCGATGATGATCGATGATGATCGATGTTGATCGATGATGATCGATGATGATCGACGATGATCGAATTTGATCGAAGTTGATCGAAGTTGATCGACGATGATCGACGATGATCGATGATGATCAATGATGATCGATGTTGATCGATGATGATCGATGATGATCGATGATGATCGATGCTGATCGATGATGATCGATGATGATCAATGATGATCGATGATGATCGATGATGATCGATGTTGATCGATGATGATCGATGATGATCGATGATGATCGATGTTGATCGATGATGATCGATGATGATCGATGTTGATCGATGATGACCGATGATGATCGATGATGATCGATGATGATCGATGATGATCGATGATGATCGATGATGATCGATGATGATCGATGATCGACGATGATCGAAGTTGATCGAAGTTGATCGAAGTTGATCGACGATGATCGACGATGATCGATGATGATCGATGATGATCGATGATGATCGATGATGATCGATGATGATGATCTGTGTTGATCGATGATGATCGATGATGATCGATGGTGATCGATGATGATCGATGATGATCGATGGTGATCGATGATGATCGATGATGATCGATGATGATCTATGATGATCGATGATGATCGATGATGCTCGCAGATGATCGATGAAGATCGATGATGATCGATGATGATCGATGATGATCGATGATGGTCGATGTTGATCGATGTTGATGGATGATGATCGATGATGGTCGATGATGATCGATGATGATCGATGATGATCGATGATGATCGATGATGATCGATGTTGATCGATGATGATCGATGATGATCGATGATGATCGATGTTGATCGATGTTGATCGATGCTGATCGATGATGATCGACGATGATCGATGATGATCGACGATGATCGATGATGATCGATGATGATCGATGATGATCGATGATGATCGATGATGATCGATGATGATCGATGTTGATCGATGATGATCGATAATGATCGATGATGATCGATGATGATCGGTGTTGATAGATGATGATCGATGATGATCGATGATGATCGATGATGATCGATGATGATCGATGATGATCGATGATGATCGATGATGATCGATGATGATCGATGATGATCGATGATGATCGAAGATGATCGAAGATGATCGATGATGATCGATGATGATCGATGATGATCGATGATGATCGACGATGATCGATGATGATCGATGATGATCGATGATGATCGATGATGATCGATGATGATCGATGATGATCTGTGTTGATCGATGATGATCGATGATGATCGGTGTTGATCGATGATGATCGATGATGATCGATGATGATCGATGATGATCGATGATGATCGATTATGATCGATGATGATCGATGATGATCGATGATGATCGATGATGATCGGTGTTGATCGATGATGATCGATGATGATCGATGATGATCGATGATGATCGATGATGATCGATGATGATCGATGATGATCGATGATGATCTGTGTTGATCGATGATGATCGATGATGATCGATGATGATCGATGATGATCGATGATGATCGATGGTGATCAATGATGATCGATGATGATCGATGATGATCTATGATGATCGATGATGATCGATGATGCTCGCAGATGATCGATGAAGATCGATGATGATCGATGATGATCGATGATGATCGATGATGATCGATGTTGATCGATGTTGATGGATGATGATCGATGATGATCGATGATGATCGATGATGATCGATGATGATCGATGATGATCGATGATGATCGATGTTGATCGATGATGATCGATGATGATCGATGATGATCGATGTTGATCGATGTTGATCGATGCTGATCGATGTTGATCGATGATGATCGACGATGATCGATGATGATCGACGATGATCGATGATGATCGATGATGATCGATGATGATCGATGATGATCGATGATGATCGATGATGATCGATGTTGATCGATGATGATCGATTATGATCGATGATGATCGATGATGATCGATAATGATCGATGATGATCGATGATGATCGGTGTTGATCGATGATGATCGATGATGATCGGTGTTGATAGATGATGATCGATGATGATCGATGATGATCGATGATGATCGACGATGATCGACGATGATCGACGATGATCGAATTTGATCGAAGTTGATCGAAGTTGATCGACGATGATCGACGATGATCGACGATGATCGATGATGATCAATGATGATCGATGTTGATCGATGATGATCGATGATGATCGATGATGATCGATGATGATCGATGATGATCGATGATGATCGATGATGATCGATGATGATCGATGATGATCGATGATGATCGATGATGATCGATGATGATCGATGATGATCGATGATGATCGATGATGATCGATGATGATCGATGATGATTGATGATGATCTATGTAGATCGGTGTTGATCGATGATGATCGATGATGATCGATGATCACCGATGATGATCGATGATGATCGATGATGATCGATGATGATCGATGATGATCGATGATGATCGATGATGATCGATGTTGATCGATGATGATCGATGATGATCGATGTTGATCGATGAAGATCGATGATGATCGATGATGATCGACGATGATCGACGATGATCGATGATGATCGATGATGATCGATGACGATCGATGATGAACGATGATGATCGATGATGATCGATGATGATCGATAATGATCGATGATGATCGATGATGATCGATGTTGATCGATAATTATCGATGATGATCCATGATGATCGATGATGATCGATGATGATCGATGATGATCGATGTTGATCGATAATTATCGATGATGATCCATGATGATCGATGATGATCGATGATGATCGATGATGATCGATGATGATCGATGATGATCGATGATGATCGATGATGATCGATGATGATCGAAGATGATCGATGATGATCGATGATGATCGATGATGATCGATCAACTTCGATCAACATCGATCATCATCGATCATCATCGATCATCATCGATCATCATCGATCATCATCGATCATCATCGATCATCATCGATCATCATCGATTAATTATCATCGATCATTATCGATCATCATCGATCATCATCGATCATCATCGATCATCATCGATCATCATCGATCATCATCGTTCATCATCGATCGTCATCGATCATCATCGATCATCATCGATCATCGTCGATCATCGTCGATCATCATCGATCATCATCGATCTTCATCGATCATCATCGATCAACATCGATCATCATCGATCATCATCGATCATCATCGATCATCATCGATCATCATCGATCATCATCGATCATCATCGGTGATCATCGATCATCATCGATCATCATCGATCAACACCGATCTACATAGATCATCATCAATCATCATCGATCATCATCGATCATCATCGATCATCATCGATCATCATCGATCATCATCGATCAACATCGATCATCATTGATCATCATCGATCATCGTCGATCATCGTCGATCATCGTCGATCAACTTCGATCAACTTCGATCAAATTCGATCATCGTCGATCATCATCGATCATCATCGATCATCATCGATCATCATCTATCAACACCGATCATCATCGATCATCATCGATCAACACCGATCATCATCGATCATCATCGATCATCATCGATCATCATCGATCATCATCGATCATAATCGATCATCATCGATCATCATCGATCATCATCGATCATCATCGATCATCATCGATCATCATCGATCATCATCGATCATCGTCGATCATCATCGATCATCGTCGATCATCATCGATCAACATCGATCAGCATCGATCAACATCGATCAACATCGATCATCATCGATCATCATCGATCATCATCGATCATCATCGATCAACATCGATCATCATCGATCATCATCGATCATCATCGATCATCATCGATCATCATCGATCATCATCGATCAACATCGATCAACATCGATCATCATCGATCATCATCGATCATCATCGATCATCATCGATCTTCATCGATCATCTGCGAGCATCATCGATCATCATCGATCATCATAGATCATCATCGATCATCATCGATCATCATCGATCACCATAGATCATCATCGATCATCATCGATCATCATCGATCATAATCGATCATCATCGATCAACACAGATCATCATCGATCATCATCGATCATCATCGATCATCATCGATCATCATCGATCATCATCGATCATCATCGATCATCATCGATCATCATCGATCATCATCGATCATCATCGATCATCGTCGATCATCATCGATCATCATCGATCATCATCGATCATCATCGATCATCATCGATCATCGTCGATCATCATCGATCATCATCGATCATTATCGATCATCATCGATCATCATCGATCATCATCGATCATCATCCATCATCATCGATCATCATCGATCAACTTCGATCAAATTCGATCATCATCGATCATCATCGATCATCATCGATCATCATCGATCATCATCGATCATCATCGATCATCATCGATCATCATCGATCATCATCGATCATCATCGATCATCATCGATCATCGTCGATCATCATCGATCATCATCGATCATCATCGATCATCATCGATCATCATCGATCATCGTCGATCATCATCGATCATCATCGATCATTATCGATCATCATCGATCATCATCGATCATCATCGATCATCATCGATCATCATCGATCATCATCGATCAACTTCGATCAAATTCGATCATCGTCGATCATCATCGATCATCATCGATCATCATCGATCATCATCGATCATCATCTGTCAACACCGATCATCATCGATCATCATCGATCAACACCGATCATCATCGATCATCATCGATCATCATCGATCATCATCGATCATAATCGATCATCATCGATCAACATCGATCATCATCGATCATCATCGATTATCATCGATCATCATCGATCAACATCGATCATCATCGATCATCGTCGATCATCATCGATCATCATCGATCATCATCGATCATCATCGATCATCTCATCGATCATCATCGATCATCATCGATCATCATCGATCATCATCGATCATCGTCGATCATCGTCGATCAACTTCGATCAACTTCGATCAATTTCGATCATCGTCGATCATCGATCATCATCGATCATCATCGATCATCATCGATCATCATCGATCATCATCGATCATCATCGATCATCATCGGTCATCATCGATCAACATCGATCCTCATCGATCATCATCGATCAACATCGATCATCATCGATCATCATCGATCATCATCGATCATCATCGATCAGCATCGATCATCATCGATCATCATCGATCATCATCGATCAACATCGATCATCATTGATCATCATCGATCATCGTCGATCATCGTCGATCAATTTCGATCAACTTCGATCAAATTCGATCATCATCGATCAACATCGATCATCATCGATCATCATCGAGCAACATCGATCATCATCGATCATCATCGATCATCATCGATAATCATTGATCATCATCGATCATCATCGATTATCATCGATCAATATCGGTCATCATCGATCATCATCGAGCTTCATCGATCTTCTGCGAACATCATCGATCATCATCGATCATCATCGATCATCATAGATCATCATCGATCATCATCGATCATCATCGATCATCATCGATCATCATCGATCATCATCGATCATCATTGATCGATGAAGATCGATGATGATCGATGATGATCGATAATGATCGATGATAATTAATCGATGATGATCGATGATGATCGATGATGATCCATGATGATCGATGATGATCGATGATGATCGATGATGATCGATGATGATCGATGATGATCGATGATGATCGATGATGATCGATGATGATCGATGATGATCGATGATGATCGATGATGATCGATGATGATTGATGATGATCTATGTAGATCGGTGTTGATCGATGATGATCGATGATGATCGATGATCACCGATGATGATCGATGATGATCGATGATGATCGATGATGATCGATGTTGATCGATGATGATCGATGATGATCGATGTTGATCGATGAAGATCGATGATGATCGATGATGATCGACGATGATCGACGATGATCGATGATGATCGATGATGATCGATGACGATCGATGATGAACGATGATGATCGATGATGATCGATGATGATCGATGATGATCGATAATGATCGATGATAATTAATCGATGATGATCGATGATGATCGATGATGATCGATGATGATCGATGATGATCGATGATGATCGATGATGATCGATGATGATCGATGATGATCGATGATGATCGATGTTGATCGAAGTTGATCGATGATGATCGATGATGATCGATGTTGATCGATAATTATCGATGATGATCCATGATGATCGATGATGATCGATGATGATCGATGATGATCGATGATGATCGATGATGATCGATGATGATCGATGATGATCGATGATGATCGATGATGATCGATGATGATCGATGATGATTGATGATGATCTATGTAGATCGGTGTTGATCGATGATGATCGATGATGATCGATGATCACCGATGATGATCGATGATGATCGATGATGATCGATGATGATCGATGATGATCGATGATGATCGATGATGATCGATGATGATCGATGTTGATCGATGACGATCGATGATGATCGATGTTGATCGATGAAGATCGATGATGATCGATGATGATCGACGATGATCGACGATGATCGATGATGATCGATGATGATCGATGACGATAGATGATGAACGATGATGATCGATGATGATCGATGATGATCGATAATGATCGATGATAATTAATCGATGATGATCGATGATGATCGATGATGATCGATGATGATCGATGATGATCGATGATGATCGATGATGATCGATGATGATCGATGATGATCGATGATGATCGATGATGATCGATGATGATCGATGTTGATCGAAGTTGATCGATGATGATCGATGATGATCGATGTTGATCGATAATTATCGATGATGATCCATGATGATCGATGATGATCGATGATGATCGATGATGATCGATGATGATCGATGATGATCGATGATGATCGAAGATGATCGATGATGATCGATAATGATCATCATCGATCATCATCGATCATCATCGATCATCATCGATCATCATCGATCATCATCGATCATCGTCGATCATCATCGATCATCATCGATCATCATCGATCATCATCGATCATCATCGATCATCGTCGATCATCATCGATCATCATCGATCATTATCGATCATCATCGATCATCATCGATCATCATCGATCATCATCGATCATCATCGATCAACTTCGATCAAATTCGATCATCGTCGATCATCATCGATCATCATCGATCATCATCGATCATCATCTATCAACACCGATCATCATCGATCATCATCGATCAACACCGATCATCATCGATCATCATCGATCATCATCGATCATCATCGATCATAATCGATCATCATCGATCAACATCGATCATCATCGATCATCATCGATCATCATCGATAATCATAGATCATCATCGATCATCATCGATCATCATCGATCACCATCGATCATCATCGATCATCATCGATCATCATCGATCATCATCGATCATCATCGATCATCATCGATCATCATCGATCATCATCGATCATCATCGATCATCATCGATCATCATCGATCATCATCGATCATCATCGATCATCATCGATCATCATCGATCATCATCGATCATCGTCGATCATCATCGATCATCATCGATCATCATCGATCATCATCGATCATCATCGATCATCGTCGATCATCATCGATCATCATCGATCATTATCGATCATCATCGATCATCATCGATCATCATCGATCATCATCGATCATCATCGATCAACTTCGATCAAATTCGATCATCGTCGATCATCATCGATCATCATCGATCATCATCGATCATCATCTATCAACACCGATCATCATCGATCATCATCGATCAACACCGATCATCATCGATCATCATCGATCATCATCGATCATCATCGATCATAATCGATCATCATCGATCAACATCGATCATCATCGATCATCATCGATCATCATCGATCATTATCGATCATCATCGATCATCATCGATCATCATCGATCATCATCGATCATCATCGATCAACTTCGATCAAATTCGATCATCGTCGATCATCATCGATCATCATCGATCATCATCGATCATCATCTATCAACACCGATCATCATCGATCATCATCGATCAACACCGATCATCATCGATCATCATCGATCATCATCGATCATCATCGATCATAATCGATCATCATCGATCAACATCGATCATCATCGATCATCATCGATCATCATCGATCATCATCGATCAACATCGATCATCATCGATCATCGTCGATCATCATCGATCATCATCGTTCATCATCGATCATCATCGATCATCTCATCGATCATCATCGATCATCATCGATCATCATCGATCATCATCGATCATCATCGATCATCGTCGATCATCGTCGATCAACTTCGATCAACTTCGATCAATTTCGATCATCGTCGATCATCGATCATCATCGATCATCATCGATCATCATCGATCATCATCGATCATCATCGATCATCATCGATCATCATCGGTCATCATCGATCAACATCGATCATCATCGATCATCATCGATCAACATCGATCATCATCGATCATCATCGATCATCATCGATCATCATCGATCATCATCGATCATCATCGATCATCATCGATCATCATCGATCATCATCGATCAGCATCGATCATCATCGATCATCATCGATCAACATCGATCATCATTGATCATCATCGATCATCGTCGATCATCGTCGATCAACTTCGATCAACTTCGATCAAATTCGATCATCGTCGATCATCATCGATCATCATCGATCAACATCGATCATCATCGATCATCATCGATCAACATCGATCATCATCGATCATCATCGATCATCATCGATTATCATCGATCAATATCGGTCATCATCGATCATCATCGAGCTTCATCGATCATCTGCGAACATCATCGATCATCATCGATCATCATCGATCATCATAGATCATCATCGATCATCATCGATCATCATCGATCATCATCGATCATCATCGATCATCATCGATCATCATCGATCATCATCGATCATCATCAATCAACATCGATCACCATCGATCATCATCGATCATCATCGATCATCATTGATCGATGAAGATCGATGATGATCGATGATGATCGATAATGATCGATGATAATTAATCGATGATGATCGATGATGATCGATGATGATCCATGATGATCGATGATGATCGATGATGATCGATGATGATCGATGATGATCGATGATGATCGATGATGATCGATGATGATCGATGATGATCGATGTTGATCGAAGTTGATCGATGATGATCGATGATGATCGATGTTGATCGATAATTATCGATGATGATCCATGATGATCGATGATGATCGATGATGATCGATGATGATCGATGATGATCGATGATGATCGATGATGATCGATGATGATCGAAGATGATCGATGATGATCGATGATGATCGATGATGATCGATGATGATCGACGATGATCGATGATGATCGATGATGATCGATGATGATCGATGATGATCGATGATGATCGATGATGATCGATGATGATCTGTGTTGATCGATGATGATCGATTATGATCGGTGTTGATCGATGATGATCGATGATGATCGATGATGATCGATGATGATCGATGATGATCGATTATGATCGATGATGATCGATGATGATCGATGATGATCGATGATGATCGGTGTTGATCGATGATGATCGATGATGATCGATGATGATCGATGATGATCGATGATGATCGATGATGATCGATGATGATCGATGATGATCGATGATGATCGATGATGATCTGTGTTGATCGATGATGATCGATGATGATCGATGATGATCGATGATGATCGATGATGATCGATGGTGATCGATGATGATCGATGATGATCGATGATGATCTATGATGATCGATGATGATCGATGATGCTCGCAGATGATCGATGAAGATCGATGATGATCGATGATGATCGATGATGATCGATGATGATCGATGTTGATCGATGTTGATGGATGATGATCGATGATGATCGATGATGATCGATGATGATCGATGATGATCGATGATGATCGATGATGATCGATGTTGATCGATGATGATCGATGATGATCGATGATGATCGATGATGATCGATGATGATCGATGTTGATCGATGTTGATCGATCCTGATCGATGTTGATCGATGATGATCGACGATGATCGATGCTGATCGACGATGATCGATGATGATCGATGATGATCGATGATGATCGATGATGATCGATGATGATCGATGATGATCGATGTTGATCGATGATGATCGATTATGATCGATGATGATCGATGATGATCGATAATGATCGATGATGATCGATGATGATCGGTGTTGATCGATGATGATCGATGAAGATCGGTGTTGATAGATGATGATCGATGATGATCGATGATGATCGATGATGATCGACGATGATCGACGATGATCGAATTTGATCGAAGTTGATCGAAGTTGATCGACGATGATCGACGATGATCGACGATGATCGATGATGATCAATGATGATCGATGTTGATCGATGATGATCGATGATGATCGATGATGATCGATGATGATCGATGATGATCGATGATGATCGATGATGATCGATGATGATCGATGATGATCGATGATGATCGATGATGATCGATGATGATCGATGATGATTGATGATGATCTATGTAGATCGGTGTTGATCGATGATGATCGATGATGATCGATGATCACCGATGATGATCGATGATGATCGATGATGATCGATGATGATCGATGATGATCGATGATGATCGATGATGATCGATGTTGATCGATGATGATCGATGATGATCGATGTTGATCGATGAAGATCGATGATGATCGATGATGATCGACGATGATCGACGATGATCGATGATGATCGATGATGATCGATGACGATCGATGATGAACGATGATGATCGATGATGATCGATGATGATCGATAATGATCGATGATAATTAATCGATGATGATCGATGATGATCGATGATGATCGATGATGATCGATGATGATCGATGATGATCGATGATGATCGATGATGATCGATGATGATCGATGATGATCGATGATGATCGATGTTGATCGAAGTTGATCGATGATGATCGATGATGATCGATGTTGATCGATAATTATCGATGATGATCCATGATGATCGATGATGATCGATGATGATCGATGATGATCGATGATGATCGATGATGATCGATGATGATCGATGATGATCGATGATGATCGATGATGATCGAAGATGATCGATGATGATCGATGATGATCGATCAACTTCGATCAAATTCGATCATCATCGATCATCATCGATCATCATCGATCATCATCGATCATCATCGATCATCATCGATCAACATCGATCATCATCGATCATCATCGATCATCATCGATTAATTATCATCGATCATCATCGATTATCATCGATCATCATCGATCATCATCGATCATCATCGAGCTTCATCGATCATCTGCGAACATCATCGATCGTCATCGATCATCATCGATCATCATCGATCATCGTCGATAATCGTCGATCATCATCGATCATCATCGATCATCATCGATCATCATCGATCATCATCGATCATCATCGATCAACATCGATCGCCATCGATCATCATCGATCATCATCGATCATCATTGATCGATGAAGATCGATGATGATCGATGATGATCGATAATGATCGATGATAATTAATCGATGATGATCGATGATGATCGATGATGATCCATGATGATCGATGATGATCGATGATGATCGATGATGATCGATGATGATCGATGATGATCGATGATGATCGATGATGATCGATGTTGATCGAAGTTGATCGATGATGATCGATGATGATCGATGTTGATCGATAATTATCGATGATGATCCATGATGATCGATGATGATCGATGATGATCGATGATGATCGATGATGATCGATGATGGTCGATGATGATCGATGATGATCGATGATGATCGAAGATGATCGATGATGATCGATGATGATCGATGATGATCGATGATGATCGACGATGATCGATGATGATCGATGATGATCGATGATGATCGATGATGATCGATGATGATCGATGATGATCTGTGTTGATCGATGATGATCGGTATTGATCGATGATGATCGATGATGCTCGATGATGATCGATGATGATCGATGATGATCGATTATGATCGATGATGATCGATGATGATCGATGATGATCGATGATGATCGGTGTTGATCGATGATGATCGATGATGATCGGTGTTGATAGATGATGATCGATGATGATCGATGATGATCGATGATGATCGACGATGATCGAATTTGATCGAAGTTGATCGATGATGATCGATGATGATCGATGATGATCGATGATGATCGATGATGATCGACGATGATCGATGATGATCGATGATGATCGATGACGATCGATGATGAACGATGATGATCGATGATGATCGATGATGATCGATGATGATCGATGATGATCGATGATGATCGATGATGATCGATGATGATCGATGATGATCGATGATGATCGATGATGATCGATAATGATCGATGATAATTAATCGATGATGATCGATGATGATCGATGATGATCGATGATGATCGATGATGATCGATGATGATCGATGATGATCGATGATGATCGATGATGATCGATGATGATCGATGATGATCGATGATGATCGATGTTGATCGAAGTTGATCGATGATGATCGATGATGATCGATGTTGATCGATAATTATCGATGATGATCCATGATGATCGATGATGATCGATGATGATCGATGATGATCGATGATGATCGATGATGATCGATGATGATCGATGATGATCGATGATGATCGATGATGATCGATGATGATCGACGATGATCGATGATGATCGATGATGATCGATGATGATCGATGATGATCGATGATGATCGATGATGATCGATGATGATCGACGATGATCGATGATGATCGATGATGATCGATGATGATCGATGATGATCGATGATGATCGATGATGATCGATGATGATCGATGATGATCTGTGTTGATCGATGATGATCGATGATGATCGATGATGATCGATGATGATCGATGATGATCGATGATGATCGATGGTGATCGATGATGATCGATGATGATCGATGATGATCTATGATGATCGATGATGATCGATGATGCTCGCAGATGATCGATGAAGATCGATGATGATCGATGATGATCGATGATGATCGATGATGATCGATGTTGATCGATGTTGATCGATGATGATCGATGATGATCGATGATGATCGATGATGATCGATGATGATCGATGATGATCGATGATGATCGATGTTGATCGATGATGATCGATGATGATCGATGATGATCGATGTTGATCGATGTTGATCGATGCTGATCGATGTTGATCGATGATGATCGACGATGATCGATGATGATCGACGATGATCGATGATGATCGATGATGATCGATGATGATCGATGATGATCGATGATGATCGATGATGATCGATGATGATCGATGATGATCGATGATGATCGATGTTGATCGATGATGATCGATTATGATCGATGATGATCGATTATGGTCGATGATGATCGATGATGATCGATGATGATCGGTGTTGATCGATGATGATCGATGATGATCGGTGTTGATAGATGATGATCGATGATGATCGATGATGATCGATGATGATCGACGATGATCGAATTTGATCGAAGTTGATCGAAGTTGATCGACGATGATCGACGATGATCGACGATGATCGATGATGATCAATGATGATCGATGTTGATCGATGATGATCGATGATGATCGATGATGATCGATGATGATCGATGATGATCGATGATGATCGATGATGATCGATGATGATCGATGATGATCGATGATGATCGATGATGATCGATGATGATCGATGATGATTGATGATGATCTATGTAGATCGATGTTGATCGATGATGATCGATGATGATCGATGATCACCGATGATGATCGATGATGATCGATGATGATCGATGATGATCGATGATGATCGATGATGATCGATGATGATCGATGTTGATCGATGATGATCGATGATGATCGATTTTGATCGATGAAGATCGATGATGATCGATGATGATCGACGATGATCGACGATGATCGATGATGATCGATGATGATCCATGACGATCGATGATGAACGATGATGATCGATGATGATCGATGATGATCGATGATGATCGATGATGATAGATGATGATCGGTAATGATCGATGATAATTAATCGATGATGATCGATGATGAACGATGATGATCGATGATGATCGATGATGATCGATGATGATCGATGATGATCGATGATGATCGATGATGATCGATGTTGATCGAAGTTGATCGATGATGTTCGATGATGATCGATGTTGATCGATAATTATCGATGATGATCCATGATGATCGATGATGATCGATGATGATCGATGATGATCGATGATGATCGATGATGATCGATGATGATCGATGATGATCGATGATGATCGAAGATGATCGATGATGATCGATGATGATCGATGATGATCGATGATGATCGACGATGATCGATGATGATCGATGATGATCGATGATGATCGATGATGATCGATGATGATCGATGATGATCTGTGTTGATCGATGATGATCGATGATGATCGGTGTTGATCGATGATGATCGATGATGATCGATGATGATCGATGATGATCGATGATGATCGATGGTGATCGATGTTGATCGATGATGATCGATGATGATCGATGATGATCGATGATGATCGATGATGATCGATGATGATCGATGATGATCGATGATGATCGATGATGATCGATGATGATCGATGATGATCGGTGATGATCTATGATGATCGATGATGATCGATGATGTTCGCAGATGATCGATGAAGCTCGATGATGATCGATGATGACCGATATTGATCGATGATAATCGATGATGATCGATGATGATCAATGATTATCGATGATGATCGATGATGATCGATGTTGATCGATGATGATCGATGTTGATCGATGATGATCGATGATGATCGATGTTGATCGATGATGATCGATGATGATCGACGATGATCGAATTTGATCGAAGTTGATCGAAGTTGATCGACGATGATCGACGATGATCGATGATGATCAATGATGATCGATGTTGATCGATGATGATCGATGATGATCGATGATGATCGATGCTGATCGATGATGATCGATGATGATCGCTGATGATCGATGATGATCGATGATGATCGATGATGATCGATGATGATCGATGATGATCGATGTTGATCGATGATGATCGATGATGATCGATGTTGATCGATGATGACCGATGATGATCGATGATGATCGATGATGATCGATGATGATCGATGATGATCGATGATCGACGATGATCGAAGTTGATCGAAGTTGATCGAAGTTGATCGACGATGATCGACGATGATCGATGATGATCGATGATGATCGATGATGATCGATGATGATCGATGATGATCGATGATGATCGATGATGATCGATGATGATCGATGATGATCGATGATGATCGATGATGATCGATGTTGATCGATGATGATCGATGATGATCGATGATGATCGATGTTGATCGATGATGATCGATTATGATCGATGATGATCGATGATGATCGATGATGATCGATGATGATCGATGATGATCGGTGTTGATCGATGATGATCGATGATGATCGGTGTTGATAGATGATGATCGATGGTGATCGATGATGATCGATGATGATCGACGATGATCGAATTTGATCGAAGTTGATCGATGATGATCGATGATGATCGATGATGATCGATGATGATCGATGATGATCGACGATGATCGATGATGATCGACGATGATCGATGATGATCGATGATGATCGATGATGATCGATGACGATCGATGATGAACGATGATGATCGATGATGATCGATGATGATCGATGATGATCGATGATGATCGATGATGATCGATAATGATTGATGATAATTAATCGATGATGATCGATGATGATCGATGATGATCGATGATGATCGATGATGATCGATGATGATCGATGATGATCGATGATGATCGATGATGATCGATGATGATCGATGATGATCGATGTTGATCGAAGTTGATCGATGATGATCGATGATGATCGATGTTGATCGATAATTATCGATGATGATCCATGATGATCGATGATGATCGATGATGATCGATGATGATCGATGATGATCGATGATGATCGATGATGATCGACGATGATCGATGATGATCGATGATGATCGATGATGATCGACGATGATCGATGATGATCGATGATGATCGATGATGATCGATGATGATCGATGATGATCGATGATGATCGATGATGATCGATGATGATCGATGATGATCGATGATGATCTGTGTTGATCGATGATGATCGATGATGATCGATGATGATCGATGATGATCGATGATGATCGATGATGATCGATGATGATCGATGATGATCGATGATGGTCGATGATGATCGATGATGATCTATGATGATCGATGATGACCGATGATGATCGATGATGATCGATGATGATCTGTGTTGATCGATGATGATCGATGATGATCGGTGTTGATCGATGATGATCGATGATGATCGATGATGATCGATGATGATCGATGATGATCGATGGTGATCGATGTTGATCGATGATGATCGATGATGATCGATGATGATCGATGATGATCGATTATGATCGATGATGATCGATGATGATCGATGATGATCGATGATGATCGATGTTGATCGATGATGATCGATGATGATCGATGTTGATCGATGATGATCGATGATGATCGACGATGATCGAATTTGATCGAAGTTGATCGACGATGATCGACGATGATCGATGATGATCAATGATGATCGATGTTGATCGATGATGATCGATGATGATCGATTTTGATCGATGAAGATCGATGATGATCGATGATGATCGACGATGATCGACGATGATCAATGATGATCGATGATGCTCCATGATGATCGATGATGAACGATGATGATCGATGATGATCGATGATGATCGATGATGATCGATGATGATCGATGATGATAGATGATGATCGGTAATGATCGATGATAATTAATCGATGATGATCGATGATGAACGATGATGATCGATGATGATCGATGATGATCGATGATGATCGATGATGATCGATGATGATCGATGATGATCGATGATGATCGATGTTGATCGAAGTTGATCGATGATGATCGATGATGATCGATGTTGATCGATAATTATCGATGATGATCCATGATGATCGATGATGATCGATGATGATCGATGATGATCGATGATGATCGATGATGATCGATGATGATCTGTGTTGATCGATGATGATCGATGATGATCGGTGTTGATCGATGATGATCGATGATGATCGATGATGATCGATGATGATCGATGATGATCGACGATGATCGATGATGATCGATGATGATCGATGATGATCGATGATGATCTGTGTTGATCGATGATGATCGATGATGATCGATGATGATCGATGATGATCGACGATGATCGACGATGATCAATGATGATCGATGATGATCCATGACGATCGATGATGAACGATGATGATCGATGATGATCGATGATGATCGATGATGATCGATGATGATCGATGATGATAGATGATGATCGGTAATGATCGATGATAATTAATCGATGATGATCGATGATGAACGATGATGATCGATGATGATCGATGATGATCGATGATGATCGATGATGATCGATGATGATCGATGATGATCGATGTTGATCGAAGTTGATCGATGATGATCGATGATGATCGATGTTGATCGATAATTATCGATGATGATCCATGATGATCGATGATGATCGATGATGATCGATGATGATCGATGATGATCGATGATGATCTGTGTTGATCGATGATGATCGATGATGATCGGTGTTGATCGATGATGATCGATGATGATCGATGATGATCGATGATGATCGATGATGATCGACGATGATCGATGATGATCGATGATGATCGATGATGATCGATGATGATCGATGATGATCTGTGTTGATCGATGATGATCGATGATGATCGATGATGATCGATGATGATCGATGATGATCGATGGTGATCGATGTTGATCGATGATGATCGATGATGATCGATGATGATCGATGATGATCGATGATGATCGAAGATGATCGATGATGATCGATGATGATCGATGATGATCGATGATGATCGACGATGATCGATGATGATCGATGATGATCGATGATGATCGATGATGATCGATGATGATCGATGATGATCTGTGTTGATCGATGATGATCGATGATGATCGGTGTTGATCGATGATGATCGATGATGATCGATGATGATCGATGATGATCGATGATGATCGATGGTGATCGATGTTGATCGATGATGATCGATGATGATCGATGATGATCGATGATGATCGATGATGATCGATGATGATCGATGATGATCGATGATGATCGATGATGATCGGTGATGATCTATGATGATCGATGATGATCGATGATGTTCGCAGATGATCGATGAAGCTCGATGATGATCGATGATGACCGATATTGATCGATGATGATCGATGATGATCGATGATGATCGATGTTGATCGATGATGATCGATGATGATCGATGTTGATCGATGATGATCGATGATGATCGACGATGATCGAATTTGATCGAAGTTGATCGACGATGATCGACGATGATCGATGATGATCAATGATGATCGATGTTGATCGATGATGATCGATGATGATCGATTTTGATCGATGAAGATCGATGATGATCGATGATGATCGACGATGATCGACGATGATCAATGATGATCGATGATGATCCATGACGATCGATGATGAACGATGATGATCGATGATGATCGATGATGATCGATGATGATCGATGATGATCGATGATGATAGATGATGATCGGTAATGATCGATGATAATTAATCGATGATGCTCGCAGATGATCGATGAAGATCGATGATGATCGATGATGATCGATGATGATCGATGATGATCGATGATGATCGATGATGATCGATGATGATCGATGATGATCGATGATGATCGATGATGATCGAAGATGATCGATGATGATCGATGATGATCGATCAACTTCGATCAAATTCGATCATCATCGATCATCATCGATCATCATCGATCATCATCGATCATCATCGATCATCATCGATCAACATCGATCATCATCGATCATCATCGATCATCATCGATTAATTATCATCGATCATCATCGATTATCATCGATCATCATCGATCATCATCGATCATCATCGATCATCATCGAGCTTCATCGATCATCTGCGAACATCATCGATCGTCATCGATCATCATCGATCATCATCGATCATCGTCGATAATCGTCGATCATCATCGATCATCATCGATCATCATCGATCATCATCGATCATCATCGATCATCATCGATCAACATCGATCACCATCGATCATCATCGATCATCATCGATCATCATTGATCGATGAAGATCGATGATGATCGATGATGATCGATAATGATCGATGATAATTAATCGATGATGATCGATGATGATCGATGATGATCCATGATGATCGATGATGATCGATGATGATCGATGATGATCGATGATGATCGATGATGATCGATGATGATCGATGATGATCGATGTTGATCGAAGTTGATCGATGATGATCGATGATGATCGATGTTGATCGATAATTATCGATGATGATCCATGATGATCGATGATGATCGATGATGATCGATGATGATCGATGATGATCGATGATGGTCGATGATGATCGATGATGATCGATGATGATCGAAGATGATCGATGATGATCGATGATGATCGATGATGATCGATGATGATCGACGATGATCGATGATGATCGATGATGATCGATGATGATCGATGATGATCGATGATGATCGATGATGATCTGTGTTGATCGATGATGATCGATGATGATCGGTATTGATCGATGATGATCGATGATGCTCGATGATGATCGATGATGATCGATGATGATCGATTATGATCGATGATGATCGATGATGATCGATGATGATCGATGTTGATCGATGATGATCGATGATGATCGATGTTGATCGATGTTGATCGATGCTGATCGATGTTGATCGATGATGATCGACGATGATCGATGATGATCGATGATGATCGGTATTGATCGATGATGATCGATGATGCTCGATGATGATCGATGATGATCGATGATGATCGATTATGATCGATGATGATCGATGATGATCGATTATGATCGATGATGATCGATGATGATCGATGATGATCGATGATGATCGGTGTTGATCGATGATGATCGATGATGATCGGTGTTGATAGATGATGATCGATGATGATCGATGATGATCGATGATGATCGACGATGATCGAATTTGATCGAAGTTGATCGATGATGATCGATGATGATCGATGATGATCGATGATGATCGATGATGATCGATGATGATCGACGATGATCGATGATGATCGATGATGATCGATGACGATCGATGATGAACGATGATGATCGATGATGATCGATGATGATCGATGATGATCGATGATGATCGATGATGATCGATGATGATCGATGATGATCGATGATGATCGATGATGATCGATGATGATCGATAATGATCGATGATAATTAATCGATGATGATCGATGATGATCGATGATGATCGATGATGATCGATGATGATCGATGATGATCGATGATGATCGATGATGATCGATGATGATCGATGATGATCGATGATGATCGATGATGATCGATGTTGATCGAAGTTGATCGATGATGATCGATGATGATCGATGTTGATCGATAATTATCGATGATGATCCATGATGATCGATGATGATCGATGATGATCGATGATGATCGATGATGATCGATGATGATCGATGATGATCGATGATGATCGACGATGATCGATGATGATCGATGATGATCGATGATGATCGATGATGATCGATGATGATCGACGATGATCGATGATGATCGATGATGATCGATGATGATCGATGATGATCGATGATGATCGATGATGATCGATGATGATCGATGATGATCGATGATGATCGATGATGATCTGTGTTGATCGATGATGATCGATGATGATCGATGATGATCGATGATGATCGATGATGATCGATGATGATCGATGGTGATCGATGATGATCGATGATGATCGATGATGATCTATGATGATCGATGATGATCGATGATGCTCGCAGATGATCGATGAAGATCGATGATGATCGATGATGATCGATGATGATCGATGATGATCGATGTTGATCGATGTTGATCGATGATGATCGATGATGATCGATGATGATCGATGATGATCGATGATGATCGATGATGATCGATGATGATCGATGTTGATCGATGATGATCGATGATGATCGATGATGATCGATGTTGATCGATGTTGATCGATGCTGATCGATGTTGATCGATGATGATCGACGATGATCGATGATGATCGACGATGATCGATGATGATCGATGATGATCGATGATGATCGATGATGATCGATGATGATCGATGATGATCGATGATGATCGATGATGATCGATGTTGATCGATGATGATCGATTATGATCGATGATGATCGATTATGGTCGATGATGATCGATGATGATCGATGATGATCGGTGTTGATCGATGATGATCGATGATGATCGGTGTTGATAGATGATGATCGATGATGATCGATGATGATCGATGATGATCGATGATGATCGAAGATGATCGATGATGATCGATGATGATCGATGATGATCGATGATGATCGACGATGATCGATGATGATCGATGATGATCGATGATGATCGATGATGATCGATGATGATCGATGATGATCTGTGTTGATCGATGATGATCGATGATGATCGGTGTTGATCGATGATGATCGATGATGATCGATGATGATCGATGCTGATCGATGATGATCGATGGTGATCGATGTTGATCGATGATGTTCGATGATGATCGATGATGATCGATGATGATCGATGATGATCGATGATGATCGATGATGATCGATGATGATCGATGATGATCGATGATGATCGATGATGATCGATGATGATCGGTGATGATCTATGATGATCGATGATGATCGATGATGTTCGCAGATGATCGATGAAGCTCGATGATGATCGATGATGACCGATATTGATCGATGATAATCGATGATGATCGATGATGATCAATGATTATCGATGATGATCGATGATGATCGATGTTGATCGATGATGATCGATGTTGATCGATGATGATCGATGATGATCGATGTTGATCGATGATGATCGATGATGATCGACGATGATCGAATTTGATCGAAGTTGATCGAAGTTGATCGACGATGATCGACGATGATCGATGATGATCAATGATGATCGATGTTGATCGATGATGATCGATGATGATCGATGATGATCGATGCTGATCGATGATGATCGATGATGATCGCTGATGATCGATGATGATCGATGATGATCGATGATGATCGATGATGATCGATGATGATCGATGTTGATCGATGATGATCGATGATGATCGATGATGATCGATGATGACCGATGATGATCGATGATGATCGATGATGATCGATGATGATCGATGATGATCGATGATCGACGATGATCGAAGTTGATCGAAGTTGATCGAAGTTGATCGACGATGATCGACGATGATCGATGATGATCGATGATGATCGATGATGATCGATGATGATCGATGATGATCGATGAGATGATCGATGATGATCGATGATGATCGATGATGATCGATGATGATCGATGATGATCGATGATGATCGATGTTGATCGATGATGATCGATGATGATCGATGATGATCGATGTTGATCGATGATGATCGATTATGATCGATGATGATCGATGATGATCGATGATGATCGATGATGATCGATGATGATCGGTGTTGATCGATGATGATCGATGATGATCGGTGTTGATAGATGATGATCGATGATGATCGATGATGATCGATGATGATCGACGATGATCGAATTTGATCGAAGTTGATCGATGATGATCGATGATGATCGATGATGATCGATGATGATCGATGATGATCGATGATGATCGATGATGATCGACGATGATCGATGATGATCGATGATGATCGATGATGATCGATGACGATCGATGATGAACGATGATGATCGATGATGATCGATGATGATCGATGATGATCGATGATGATCGATGATGATCGATAATGATCGATGATAATTAATCGATGATGATCGATGATGATCGATGATGATCGATGATGATCGATGATGATCGATGATGATCGATGATGATCGATGATGATCGATGATGATCGATGATGATCGATGATGATCGATGTTGATCGAAGTTGATCGATGATGATCGATGATGATCGATGTTGATCGATAATTATCGATGATGATCCATGATGATCGATGATGATCGATGATGATCGATGATGATCGATGATGATCGATGATGATCGATGATGATCGACGATGATCGATGATGATCGATGATGATCGATGATGATCGACGATGATCGATGATGATCGATGATGATCGATGATGATCGATGATGATCGATGATGATCGATGATGATCGATGATGATCTGTGTTGATCGATGATGATCGATGATGATCGATGATGATCGATGATGATCGATGATGATCGATGATGATCGATGATGATCGATGATGGTCGATGATGATCGATGATGATCTATGATGATCGATGATGACCGATGATGATCGATGATGATCGATGATGATCTGTGTTGATCGATGATGATCGGTGTTGATCGATGATGATCGATGATGATCGATGATGATCGATGATGATCGATGATGATCGATGGTGATCGATGTTGATCGATGATGATCGATGATGATCGATGATGATCGATGATGATCGATGATGATCGATGATGATCGATGATGATCGATGATGATCGATGATGATCGATGTTGATCGATGATGATCGATGATGATCGATGTTGATCGATGATGATCGATGATGATCGACGATGATCGAATTTGATCGAAGTTGATCGACGATGATCGACGATGATCGATGATGATCAATGATGATCGATGTTGATCGATGATGATCGATGATGATCGATTTTGATCGATGAAGATCGATGATGATCGATGATGATCGACGATGATCGACGATGATCAATGATGATCGATGATGATAAATGACGATCGATGATGAACGATGATGATCGATGATGATCGATGATGATCGATGATGATCGATGATGATCGATGATGATAGATGATGATCGGTAATGATCGATGATAATTAATCGATGATGATCGATGATGAACGATGATGATCGATGATGATCGATGATGATCGATGATGATCGATGATGATCGATGATGATCGATGATGATCGATGATGATCGATGTTGATCGAAGTTGATCGATGATGATCGATGATGATCGATGTTGATCGATAATTATCGATGATGATCCATGATGATCGATGATGATCGATGATGATCGATGATGATCGATGATGATCGATGATGATCGATGATGATCTGTGTTGATCGATGATGATCGATGATGATCGGTGTTGATCGATGATGATCGATGATGATCGATGATGATCGATGATGATCGATGATGATCGACGATGATCGATGATGATCGATGATGATCGATGATGATCGATGATGATCTGTGTTGATCGATGATGATCGATGATGATCGATGATGATCGATGATGATCGATGATGATCGATGGTGATCGATGTTGATCGATGATGATCGATGATGATCGATGATGATCGATGATGATCGATGATGATCGAAGATGATCGATGATGATCGATGATGATCGATGATGATCGATGATGAGCGACGATGATCGATGATGATCGATGATGATCGATGATGATCGATGATGATCGATGATGATCGATGATGATCTGTGTTGATCGATGATGATCGATGATGATCGGTGTTGATCGATGATGATCGATGATGATCGATGATGATCGATGATGATCGATGATGATCGATGGTGATCGATGTTGATCGATGATGATCGATGATGATCGATGATGATCGATGATGATCGATGATGATCGGTGATGATCTATGATGATCGATGATGATTGATGATGTTCGCAGATGATCGATGAAGCTCGATGATGATCGATGATGACCGATATTGATCGATGATGATCGATGATGATCGATGATGATCGATGTTGATCGATGATGATCGATGATGATCGATGTTGATCGATGATGATCGATGATGATCGACGATGATCGAATTTGATCGAAGTTGATCGACGATGATCGACGATGATCGATGATGATCAATGATGATCGATGTTGATCGATGATGATCGATGATGATCGATTTTGATCGATGAAGATCGATGATGATCGATGATGATCGACGATGATCGACGATGATCAATGATGATCGATGATGATCCATGACGATCGATGATGAACGATGATGATCGATGATGATCGATGATGATCGATGATGATCGATGATGATCGATGATGATAGATGATGATCGGTAATGATCGATGATAATTAATCGATGATGATCGATGATGAACGATGATGATCGATGATGATCGATGATGATCGATGATGATCGATGATGATCGATGATGATCGATGATGATCGATGTTGATCGAAGTTGATCGATGATGATCGATGATGATCGATGTTGATCGATAATTATCGATGATGATCCATGATGATCGATGATGATCGATGATGATCGATGATGATCGATGATGATCGATGATGATCGATGATGATCGATGATGATCGATGTTGATCGATGATGACCGATGATGATCGATGATGATCGATGATGATCGATGATGATCGATGATGATCGATGATCGACGATGATCGAAGTTGATCGAAGTTGATCGAAGTTGATCGACGATGATCGACGATGATCGATGATGATCGATGATGATCGATGATGATCGATGATGATCGATGATGATCGATGAGATGATCGATGATGATCGATGATGATCGATGATGATCGATGATGATCGATGATGATCGATGATGATCGATGTTGATCGATGATGATCGATGATGATCGATGATGATCGATGTTGATCGATGATGATCGATTATGATCGATGATGATCGATGATGATCGATGATGATCGATGATGATCGATGATGATCGGTGTTGATCGATGATGATCGATGATGATCGGTGTTGATAGATGATGATCGATGATGATCGATGATGATCGATGATGATCGACGATGATCGAATTTGATCGAAGTTGATCGATGATGATCGATGATGATCGATGATGATCGATGATGATCGATGATGATCGATGATGATCGATGATGATCGACGATGATCGATGATGATCGATGATGATCGATGATGATCGATGACGATCGATGATGAACGATGATGATCGATGATGATCGATGATGATCGATGATGATCGATGATGATCGATGATGATCGATAATGATCGATGATAATTAATCGATGATGATCGATGATGATCGATGATGATCGATGATGATCGATGATGATCGATGATGATCGATGATGATCGATGATGATCGATGATGATCGATGATGATCGATGATGATCGATGATGATCGATGTTGATCGAAGTTGATCGATGATGATCGATGATGATCGATGATGATCGATGTTGATCGATAATTATCGATGATGATCCATGATGATCGATGATGATCGATGATGATCGATGATGATCGATGATGATCGATGATGATCGATGATGATCGACGATGATCGATGATGATCGATGATGATCGATGATGATCGACGATGATCGATGATGATCGATGATGATCGATGATGATCGATGATGATCGATGATGATCGATGATGATCGATGATGATCGATGATGATCGATGATGATCGATGATGATCTGTGTTGATCGATGATGATCGATGATGATCGATGATGATCGATGATGATCGATGATGATCGATGATGATCGATGATGATCGATGATGGTCGATGATGATCGATGATGATCTATGATGATCGATGATGACCGATGATGATCGATGATGATCGATGATGATCTGTGTTGATCGATGATGATCGGTGTTGATCGATGATGATCGATGATGATCGATGATGATCGATGATGATCGATGATGATCGATGATGATCGATGTTGATCGATGATGATCGATGATGATCGATGATGATCGATGATGATCGATGATGATCGATGATGATCGATGATGATCGATGATGATCGATGATGATCGATGTTGATCGATGATGATCGATGATGATCGATGTTGATCGATGATGATCGATGATGATCGACGATGATCGAATTTGATCGAAGTTGATCGACGATGATCGACGATGATCGATGATGATCAATGATGATCGATGTTGATCGATGATGATCGATGATGATCGATTTTGATCGATGAAGATCGATGATGATCGATGATGATCGACGATGATCGACGATGATCAATGATGATCGATGATGATAAATGACGATCGATGATGAACGATGATGATCGATGATGATCGATGATGATCGATGATGATCGATGATGATCGATGATGATAGATGATGATCGGTAATGATCGATGATAATTAATCGATGATGATCGATGATGAACGATGATGATCGATGATGATCGATGATGATCGATGATGATCGATGATGATCGATGATGATCGATGATGATCGATGTTGATCGAAGTTGATCGATGATGATCGATGATGATCGATGTTGATCGATAATTATCGATGATGATCCATGATGAGCGATGATGATCGATGATGATCGATGATGATCGATGATGATCGATGATGATCGATGATGATCTGTGTTGATCGATGATGATCGATGATGATCGGTGTTGATCGATGATGATCGATGATGATCGATGATGATCGATGATGATCGATGATGATCGACGATGATCGATGATGATCGATGATGATCGATGATGATCGATGATGATCTGTGTTGATCGATGATGATCGATGATGATCGATGATGATCGATGATGATCGATGATGATCGATGGTGATCGATGTTGATCGATGATGATCGATGATGATCGATGATGATCGATGATGATCGATGATGATCGAAGATGATCGATGATGATCGATGATGATCGATGATGATCGATGATGATCGACGATGATCGATGATGATCGATGATGATCGATGATGATCGATGATGATCGATGATGATCGATGATGATCTGTGTTGATCGATGATGATCGATGATGATCGGTGTTGATCGATGATGATCGATGATGATCGATGATGATCGATGATGATCGATGATGATCGATGGTGATCGATGTTGATCGATGATGATCGATGATGATCGATGATGATCGATGATGATCGATGATGATCGATGATGATCGATGATGATCGATGATGATCGATGATGATCGGTGATGATCTATGATGATCGATGATGATCGATGATGTTCGCAGATGATCGATGAAGCTCGATGATGATCGATGATGACCGATATTGATCGATGATGATCGATGATGATCGATGATGATCGATGTTGATCGATGATGATCGATGATGATCGATGTTGATCGATGATGATCGATGATGATCGACGATGATCGAATTTGATCGAAGTTGATCGACGATGATCGACGATGATCGATGATGATCAATGATGATCGATGTTGATCGATGATGATCGATGATGATCGATTTTGATCGATGAAGATCGATGATGATCGATGATGATCGACGATGATCGACGATGATCAATGATGATCGATGATGATCCATGACGATCGATGATGAACGATGATGATCGATGATGATCGATGATGATCGATGATGATCGATGATGATCGATGATGATAGATGATGATCGGTAATGATCGATGATAATTAATCGATGATGATCGATGATGAACGATGATGATCGATGATGATCGATGATGATCGATGATGATCGATGATGATCGATGATGATCGATGATGATCGATGTTGATCGAAGTTGATCGATGATGATCGATGATGATCGATGTTGATCGATAATTATCGATGATGATCCATGATGATCGATGATGATCGATGATGATCGATGATGATCGATGATGATCGATGATGATCGATGATGATCTGTGTTGATCGATGATGATCGATGATGATCGGTGTTGATCGATGATGATCGATGATGATCGATGATGATCGATGATGATCGATGATGATCGACGATGATCGATGATGATCGATGATGATCGATGATGATCGATGATGATCTGTGTTGATCGATGATGATCGATGATGATCGATGATGATCGATGATGATCGATGATGATCGATGGTGATCGATGTTGATCGATGATGATCGATGATGATCGATGATGATCGATGATGATCGATGATGATCGAAGATGATCGATGATGATCGATGATGATCGATGATGATCGATGATGATCGACGATGATCGATGATGATCGATGATGATCGATGATGATCGATGATGATCTGTGTTGATCGATGATGATCGATGATGATCGGTGTTGATCGATGATGATCGATGATGATCGATGATGATCGATGATGATCGATGACGATCGATGATGAACGATGATGATCGATGATGATCGATGATGATCGATGATGATCGATGATGATCGATGATGATCGATAATGATCGATGATAATTAATCGATGATGATCGATGATGATCGATGATGATCGATGATGATCGATGATGATCGATGATGATCGATGATGATCGATGATGATCGATGATGATCGATGATGATCGATGATGATCGATGATGATCGATGTTGATCGAAGTTGATCGATGATGATCGATGATGATCGATGATGATCGATGTTGATCGATAATTATCGATGATGATCCATGATGATCGATGATGATCGATGATGATCGATGATGATCGATGATGATCGATGATGATCGATGATGATCGACGATGATCGATGATGATCGATGATGATCGATGATGATCGACGATGATCGATGATGATCGATGATGATCGATGATGATCGATGATGATCGATGATGATCGATGATGATCGATGATGATCGATGATGATCGATGATGATCGATGATGATCTGTGTTGATCGATGATGATCGATGATGATCGATGATGATCGATGATGATCGATGATGATCGATGATGATCGATGATGATCGATGATGGTCGATGATGATCGATGATGATCTATGATGATCGATGATGACCGATGATGATCGATGATGATCGATGATGATCTGTGTTGATCGATGAAGATCGGTGTTGATCGATGATGATCGATGATGATCGATGATGATCGATGATGATCGATGATGATCGATGATGATCGATGTTGATCGATGATGATCGATGATGATCGATGATGATCGATGATGATCGATGATGATCGATGATGATCGATGATGATCGATGATGATCGATGATGATCGATGTTGATCGATGATGATCGATGATGATCGATGTTGATCGATGATGATCGATGATGATCGACGATGATCGAATTTGATCGAAGTTGATCGACGATGATCGACGATGATCGATGATGATCAATGATGATCGATGTTGATCGATGATGATCGATGATGATCGATTTTGATCGATGAAGATCGATGATGATCGATGATGATCGACGATGATCGACGATGATCAATGATGATCGATGATGATAAATGACGATCGATGATGAACGATGATGATCGATGATGATCGATGATGATCGATGATGATCGATGATGATCGATGATGATAGATGATGATCGGTAATGATCGATGATAATTAATCGATGATGATCGATGATGAACGATGATGATCGATGATGATCGATGATGATCGATGATGATCGATGATGATCGATGATGATCGATGATGATCGATGTTGATCGAAGTTGATCGATGATGATCGATGATGATCGATGTTGATCGATAATTATCGATGATGATCCATGATGAGCGATGATGATCGATGATGATCGATGATGATCGATGATGATCGATGATGATCGATGATGATCTGTGTTGATCGATGATGATCGATGATGATCGGTGTTGATCGATGATGATCGATGATGATCGATGATGATCGATGATGATCGATGATGATCGACGATGATCGATGATGATCGATGATGATCGATGATGATCGATGATGATCTGTGTTGATCGATGATGATCGATGATGATCGATGATGATCGATGATGATCGATGATGATCGATGGTGATCGATGTTGATCGATGATGATCGATGATGATCGATGATGATCGATGATGATCGATGATGATCGAAGATGATCGATGATGATCGATGATGATCGATGATGATCGATGATGATCGACGATGATCGATGATGATCGATGATGATCGATGATGATCGATGATGATCTGTGTTGATCGATGATGATCGATGATGATCGGTGTTGATCGATGATGATCGATGATGATCGATGATGATCGATGATGATCGATGACGATCGATGATGAACGATGATGATCGATGATGATCGATGATGATCGATGATGATCGATGATGATCGATGATGATCGATAATGATCGATGATAATTAATCGATGATGATCGATGATGATCGATGATGATCGATGATGATCGATGATGATCGATGATGATCGATGATGATCGATGATGATCGATGATGATCGATGATGATCGATGATGATCGATGATGATCGATGTTGATCGAAGTTGATCGATGATGATCGATGATGATCGATGATGATCGATGTTGATCGATAATTATCGATGATGATCCATGATGATCGATGATGATCGATGATGATCGATGATGATCGATGATGATCGATGATGATCGATGATGATCGACGATGATCGATGATGATCGATGATGATCGATGATGATCGACGATGATCGATGATGATCGATGATGATCGATGATGATCGATGATGATCGATGATGATCGATGATGATCGATGATGATCGATGATGATCGATGATGATCGATGATGATCTGTGTTGATCGATGATGATCGATGATGATCGATGATGATCGATGATGATCGATGATGATCGATGATGATCGATGATGATCGATGATGGTCGATGATGATCGATGATGATCTATGATGATCGATGATGACCGATGATGATCGATGATGATCGATGATGATCTGTGTTGATCGATGATGATCGGTGTTGATCGATGATGATCGATGATGATCGATGATGATCGATGATGATCGATGATGATCGATGATGATCGATGTTGATCGATGATGATCGATGATGATCGATGATGATCGATGATGATCGATGATGATCGATGATGATCGATGATGATCGATGATGATCGATGATGATCGATGTTGATCGATGATGATCGATGATGATCGATGTTGATCGATGATGATCGATGATGATCGACGATGATCGAATTTGATCGAAGTTGATCGACGATGATCGACGATGATCGATGATGATCAATGATGATCGATGTTGATCGATGATGATCGATGATGATCGATTTTGATCGATGAAGATCGATGATGATCGATGATGATCGACGATGATCGACGATGATCAATGATGATCGATGATGATAAATGACGATCGATGATGAACGATGATGATCGATGATGATCGATGATGATCGATGATGATCGATGATGATCGATGATGATAGATGATGATCGGTAATGATCGATGATAATTAATCGATGATGATCGATGATGAACGATGATGATCGATGATGATCGATGATGATCGATGATGATCGATGATGATCGATGATGATCGATGATGATCGATGTTGATCGAAGTTGATCGATGATGATCGATGATGATCGATGTTGATCGATAATTATCGATGATGATCCATGATGAGCGATGATGATCGATGATGATCGATGATGATCGATGATGATCGATGATGATCGATGATGATCTGTGTTGATCGATGATGATCGATGATGATCGGTGTTGATCGATGATGATCGATGATGATCGATGATGATCGATGATGATCGATGATGATCGACGATGATCGATGATGATCGATGATGATCGATGATGATCGATGATGATCTGTGTTGATCGATGATGATCGATGATGATCGATGATGATCGATGATGATCGATGATGATCGATGGTGATCGATGTTGATCGATGATGATCGATGATGATCGATGATGATCGATGATGATCGATGATGATCGAAGATGATCGATGATGATCGATGATGATCGATGATGATCGATGATGATCTGTGTTGATCGATGATGATCGATGATGATCGGTGTTGATCGATGATGATCGATGATGATCGATGATGATCGATGATGATCGATGATGATCGATGGTGATCGATGTTGATCGATGATGATCGATGATGATCGATGATGATCGATGATGATCGATGATGATCGATGATGATCGATGATGATCGATGATGATCGATGATGATCGGTGATGATCTATGATGATCGATGATGATCGATGATGTTCGCAGATGATCGATGAAGCTCGATGATGATCGATGATGACCGATATTGATCGATGATGATCGATGATGATCGATGATGATCGATGTTGATCGATGATGATCGATGATGATCGATGTTGATCGATGATGATCGATGATGATCGACGATGATCGAATTTGATCGAAGTTGATCGACGATGATCGACGATGATCGATGATGATCAATGATGATCGATGTTGATCGATGATGATCGATGATGATCGATTTTGATCGATGAAGATCGATGATGATCGATGATGATCGACGATGATCGACGATGATCAATGATGATCGATGATGATCCATGACGATCGATGATGAACGATGATGATCGATGATGATCGATGATGATCGATGATGATCGATGATGATCGATGATGATAGATGATGATCGGTAATGATCGATGATAATTAATCGATGATGATCGATGATGAACGATGATGATCGATGATGATCGATGATGATCGATGATGATCGATGATGATCGATGATGATCGATGATGATCGATGTTGATCGAAGTTGATCGATGATGATCGATGATGATCGATGTTGATCGATAATTATCGATGATGATCCATGATGATCGATGATGATCGATGATGATCGATGATGATCGATGATGATCGATGATGATCGATGATGATCTGTGTTGATCGATGATGATCGATGATGATCGGTGTTGATCGATGATGATCGATGATGATCGATGATGATCGATGATGATCGATGATGATCGACGATGATCGATGATGATCGATGATGATCGATGATGATCGATGATGATCTGTGTTGATCGATGATGATCGATGATGATCGATGATGATCGATGATGATCGATGATGATCGATGGTGATCGATGTTGATCGATGATGATCGATGATGATCGATGATGATCGATGATGATCGATGATGATCGAAGATGATCGATGATGATCGATGATGATCGATGATGATCGATGATGATCGACGATGATCGATGATGATCGATGATGATCGATGATGATCGATGATGATCGATGATGATCGATGATGATCTGTGTTGATCGATGATGATCGATGATGATCGGTGTTGATCGATGATGATCGATGATGATCGATGATGATCGATGATGATCGATGATGATCGATGGTGATCGATGTTGATCGATGATGATCGATGATGATCGATGATGATCGATGATGATCGATGATGATCGATGATGATCGATGATGATCGATGATGATCGATGATGATCGGTGATGATCTATGATGATCGATGATGATCGATGATGTTCGCAGATGATCGATGAAGCTCGATGATGATCGATGATGACCGATATTGATCGATGATAATCGATGATGATCGATGATGATCAATGATTATCGATGATGATCGATGATGATCGATGTTGATCGATGATGATCGATGATGATCGATGTTGATCGATGATGATCGATGATGATCGACGATGATCGAATTTTATCGAAGTTGATCGAAGTTGATCGACGATGATCGACGATGATCGATGATGATCAATGATGATCGATGTTGATCGATGATGATCGATGATGATCGATGATGATCGATGCTGATCGATGATGAGCGATGATGATCGATGATGATCGATGATGATCGATGATGATCGATGATGATCGATGATGATCGATGATGATCGATGTTGATCGATGATGATCGATGATGATCGATGTTGATCGATGATGACCGATGATGATCGATGATGATCGATGATGATCGATGATGATCGATGATGATCGATGATCGACGATGATCGAAGTTGATCGAAGTTGATCGAAGTTGATCCACGATGATCGACGATGATCGATGATGATCGATGATGATCGATGATGATCGATGATGATCGATGATGATCGATGAGATGATCGATGATGATCGATGATGATCGATGATGATCGATGATGATCGATGATGATCGATGATGATCGATGATGATCGATGATGATCGATGATGATCGATGATGATCGATGTTGATCGATGATGATCGATGATGATCGATGATGATCGATGTTGATCGATGATGATCGATTATGATCGATGATGATCGATGATGATCGATGATGATCGATGATGATCGATGATGATCGGTGTTGATCGATGATGATCGATGATGATCGGTGTTGATAGATGATGATCGATGATGATCGATGATGATCGATGATGATCGACGATGATCGAATTTGATCGAAGTTGATCGATGATGATCGATGATGATCGATGATGATCGATGATGATCGATGATGATCGATGATGATCGATGATGATCGACGATGATCGATGATGATCGATGATGATCGATGATGATCGATGACGATCGATGATGAACGATGATGATCGATGATGATCGATGATGATCGATGATGATCGATGATGATCGATGATGATCGATAATGATCGATGATAATTAATCGATTATGATCGATGATGATCGATGATGATCGATGATGATCGATGATGATCGATGATGATCGATGATGATCGATGATGATCGATGTTGATCGAAGTTGATCGATGATGATCGATGTTGATCGATAATTATCGATGATGATCCATGATGATCGATGATGATCGATGATGATCGATGATGATCGATGATGGTCGATGATGATCGATGATGATCTATGATGATCGATGATGACCGATGTTGATCGATGATGATCGATGATGATCGGTGTTGATCGATGATGATCGATGATGATCGATGATGATCGATGATGATCGATGATGATCGATGGTGATCGATGTTGATCGATGATGATCGATGATGATCGATGATGATCGATGATGATCGATGATGATCGATGATGATCGATGATGATCGATGATGATCGATGATGATCGATGTTGATCGATGATGATCGATGATGATCGATGTTGATCGATGATGATCGATGATGATCGACGATGATCGAATTTGATCGAAGTTGATCGACGATGATCGACGATGATCGATGATGATCAATGATGATCGATGTTGATCGATGATGATCGATGATGATCGATTTTGATCGATGAAGATCGATGATGATCGATGATGATCGACGATGATCGACGATGATCAATGATGATCGATGATGATCCATGACGATCGATGATGAACGATGATGATCGATGATGATCGATGATGATCGATGATGATCGATGATGATCGATGATGATCGATGATGATAGATGATGATCGGTAATGATCGATGATAATTATCGATGATGATCGATGATGAACGATGATGATCGATGATGATCGATGATGATCGATGATGATCGATGATGATCGATGATGATCGATGTTGGTCGAAGTTGATCGATGATGATCGATGATGATCGATGTTGATCGATAATTATCGATGATGATCCATGATGATCGATGATGATCGATGATGATCGATGATGATCGATGATGATCGATGATGATCGATGATGATCGATGATGATCTGTGTTGATCGATGATGATCGATGATGATCGGTGTTGATCGATGATGATCGATGATGATCGATGATGATCGATGATGATCGATGATGATCGACGATGATCGATGATGATCGATGATGATCGATGATGATCGATGATGATCTGTGTTGATCGATGATGATCGATGATGATCGATGATGATCGATGATGATCGATGATGATCGATGGTGATCGATGTTGATCGATGATGATCGATGATGATCGATGATGATCGATGATGATCGATGATGATCGAAGATGATCGATGATGATCGATGATGATCGATGATGATCGATGATGATCGACGATGATCGATGATGATCGATGATGATCGATGATGATCGATGATGATCGATGATGATCGATGATGATCTGTGTTGATCGATGATGATCGATGATGATCGGTGTTGATCGATGATGATCGATGATGATCGATGATGATCGATGATGATCGATGATGATCGATGGTGATCGATGTTGATCGATGATGATCGATGATGATCGATGATGATCGATGATGATCGATGATGATCGATGATGATCGATGATGATCGATGATGATCGATGATGATCGATGATGATCGGTGATGATCTATGATGATCGATGATGATCGATGATGTTCGCAGATGATCGATGAAGCTCGATGATGATCGATGATGACCGATATTGATCGATGATAATCGATGATGATCGATGATGATCAATGATTATCGATGATGATCGATGATGATCGATGATGATCGATGATGATCGATGTTGATCGATGATGATCGATGATGATCGATGTTGATCGATGATGATCGATGATGATCGACGATGATCGAATTTTATCGAAGTTGATCGAAGTTGATCGACGATGATCGACGATGATCGATGATGATCAATGATGATCGATGTTGATCGATGATGATCGATGATGATCGATGATGATCGATGCTGATCGATGATGAGCGATGCTGATCGATGATGAGCGATGATGATCGATGATGATCGATGATGATCGATGATGATCGATGATGATCGATGTTGATCGATGATGATCGATGATGATCGATGTTGATCGATGATGACCGATGATGATCGATGATGATCGATGATGATCGATGATGATCGATGATGATCGATGATCGACGATGATCGAAGTTGATCGAAGTTGATCGAAGTTGATCGACGATGATCGACGATGATCGATGATGATCGATGATGATCGATGATGATCGATGATGATCGATGATGATCGATGAGATGATCGATGATGATCGATGATGATCGATGATGATCGATGATGATCGATGATGATCGATGATGATCGATGATGATCGATGATGATCGATGTTGATCGATGATGATCGATGATGATCGATGATGATCGATGTTGATCGATGATGATCGATTATGATCGATGATGATCGATGATGATCGATGATGATCGATGATGATCGATGATGATCGGTGTTGATCGATGATGATCGATGATGATCGGTGTTGATAGATGATGATCGATGATGATCGATGATGATCGATGATGATCGACGATGATCGAATTTGATCGAAGTTGATCGATGATGATCGATGATGATCGATGATGATCGATGATGATCGATGATGATCGATGATGATCGATGATGATCGATGATGATCGATGATGATCTGTGTTGATCGATGATGATCGATGATGATCGGTGTTGATCGATGATGATCGATGATGATCGATGATGATCGATGATGATCGATGATGATCGATGGTGATCGATGTTGATCGATGATGATCGATGATGATCGATGATGATCGATGATGATCGATGATGATCGGTGATGATCTATGATGATCGATGATGATCTATGATGTTCGCAGATGATCGATGAAGCTCGATGATGATCGATGATGACCGATATTGATCGATGATAATCGATGATGATCGATGATGATCAATGATTATCGATGATGATCGATGATGATCGATGATGATCGATGATGATCGATGTTGATCGATGATGATCGATGATGATCGATGTTGATCGATGATGATCGATGATGATCGACGATGATCGAATTTTATCGAAGTTGATCGAAGTTGATCGACGATGATCGACGATGATCGATGATGATCAATGATGATCGATGTTGATCGATGATGATCGATGATGATCGATGATGATCGATGCTGATCGATGATGAGCGATGCTGATCGATGATGAGCGATGATGATCGATGATGATCGATGATGATCGATGATGATCGATGATGATCGATGTTGATCGATGATGATCGATGATGATCGATGTTGATCGATGATGACCGATGATGATCGATGATGATCGATGATGATCGATGATGATCGATGATGATCGATGATCGACGATGATCGAAGTTGATCGAAGTTGATCGAAGTTGATCGACGATGATCGACGATGATCGATGATGATCGATGATGATCGATGATGATCGATGATGATCGATGATGATCGATGAGATGATCGATGATGATCGATGATGATCGATGATGATCGATGATGATCGATGATGATCGATGATGATCGATGATGATCGATGATGATCGATGTTGATCGATGATGATCGATGATGATCGATGATGATCGATGTTGATCGATGATGATCGATTATGATCGATGATGATCGATGATGATCGATGATGATCGATGATGATCGATGATGATCGGTGTTGATCGATGATGATCGATGATGATCGGTGTTGATAGATGATGATCGATGATGATCGATGATGATCGATGATGATCGACGATGATCGAATTTGATCGAAGTTGATCGATGATGATCGATGATGATCGATGATGATCGATGATGATCGATGATGATCGATGATGATCGATGATGATCGACGATGATCGATGATGATCGATGATGATCGATGATGATCGATGACGATCGATGATGAACGATGATGATCGATGATGATCGATGATGATCGATGATGATCGATGATGATCGATGATGATCGATAATGATCGATGATAATTAATCGATTATGATCGATGATGATCGATGATGATCGATGATGATCGATGATGATCGATGATGATCGATGATGATCGATGATGATCGATGTTGATCGAAGTTGATCGATGATGATCGATGTTGATCGATAATTATCGATGATGATCCATGATGATCGATGATGATCGATGATGATCGATGATGATCGATGATGATCGATGATGATCGATGATGATCGACGATGATCGATGATGATCGATGATGATCGATGATGATCGATGATGATCGATGATGATCGACGATGATCGATGATGATCGATGATGATCGATGATGATCGATGATGATCGATGATGATCGATGATGATCGATGATGATCTGTGTTGATCGATGATGATCGATGATGATCGGTGTTGATCGATGATGATCGATGATGATCGATGATGATCGATGATGATCGATGATGATCGATGGTGATCGATGTTGATCGATGATGATCGATGATGATCGATGATGATCGATGATGATCGATGATGATCGATGATGATCGATGATGATCGACGATGATCGATGATGATCGATGATGATCGATGATGATCGATGATGATCGATGATGATCGATGATGATCTGTGTTGATCGATGATGATCGATGATGATCGGTGTTGATCGATGATGATCGATGATGATCGATGATGATCGATGATGATCGATGATGATCGATGGTGATCGATGTTGATCGATGATGATCGATGATGATCGATGATGATCGAAGATGATCGATGATGATCGATGATGATCGATGATGATCGATGATGATCGACGATGATCGATGATGATCGATGATGATCGATGATGATCGATGATGATCGATGATGATCGATGATGATCTGTGTTGATCGATGATGATCGATGATGATCGGTGTTGATCGATGATGATCGATGATGATCGATGATGATCGATGATGATCGATGATGATCGATGGTGATCGATGTTGATCGATGATGATCGATGATGATCGATGATGATCGATGATGATCGATGATGATCGATGATGATCGATGATGTTCGCAGATGATCGATGAAGCTCGATGATGATCGATGATGACCGATATTGATCGATGATAATCGATGATGATCGATGATGATCAATGATTATCGATGATGATCGATGATGATCGATGATGATCGATGTTGATCGATGATGATCGATGATGATCGATGTTGATCGATGATGATCGATGATGATCGACGATGATCGAATTTTATCGAAGTTGATCGAAGTTGATCGACGATGATCGACGATGATCGATGATGATCAATGATGATCGATGTTGATCGATGATGATCGATGATGATCGATGATGATCGATGCTGATCGATGATGAGCGATGATGATCGATGATGATCGATGATGATCGATGATGATCGATGATGATCGATGATGATCGATGATGATCGATGTTGATCGATGATGATCGATGATGATCGATGTTGATCGATGATGACCGATGATGATCGATGATGATCGATGATGATCGATGATGATCGATGATGATCGATGATCGACGATGATCGAAGTTGATCGAAGTTGATCGAAGTTGATCCACGATGATCGACGATGATCGATGATGATCGATGATGATCGATGATGATCGATGATGATCGATGATGATCGATGAGATGATCGATGATGATCGATGATGATCGATGATGATCGATGATGATCGATGATGATCGATGATGATCGATGATGATCGATGATGATCGATGATGATCGATGATGATCGATGTTGATCGATGATGATCGATGATGATCGATGATGATCGATGTTGATCGATGATGATCGATTATGATCGATGATGATCGATGATGATCGATGATGATCGATGATGATCGATGATGATCGATGTTGATCGATGATGATCGATGATGATCGATGATGATCGATGTTGATCGATGATGATCGATTATGATCGATGATGATCGATGATGATCGATGATGATCGATGATGATCGATGATGATCGGTGTTGATCGATGATGATCGATGATGATCGGTGTTGATAGATGATGATCGATGATGATCGATGATGATCGATGATGATCGACGATGATCGAATTTGATCGAAGTTGATCGATGATGATCGATGATGATCGATGATGATCGATGATGATCGATGATGATCGATGATGATCGATGATGATCGACGATGATCGATGATGATCGATGATGATCGATGATGATCGATGACGATCGATGATGAACGATGATGATCGATGATGATCGATGATGATCGATGATGATCGATGATGATCGATAATGATCGATGATAATTAATCGATTATGATCGATGATGATCGATGATGATCGATGATGATCGATGATGATCGATGATGATCGATGATGATCGATGATGATCGATGTTGATCGAAGTTGATCGATGATGATCGATGTTGATCGATAATTATCGATGATGATCCATGATGATCGATGATGATCGATGATGATCGATGATGATCGATGATGATCGATGATGATCGATGATGATCGACGATGATCGATGATGATCGATGATGATCGATGATGATCGATGATGATCGATGATGATCGATGATGATCGATGATGATCGATGATGATCGATGATGATCTGTGTTGATCGATGATGATCGATGATGATCGGTGTTGATCGATGATGATCGATGATGATCGATGATGATCGATGTTGATCGATGATGATCGATGATGATCGATGATGATCGATGATGATCGATGATGATCGATGATGATCGATGATGATCGATGATGATCGATGATGATCGATGATGATCGACGATGATCGATGATGATCGATGATGATCGATGATGATCGATGATGATCGATGATGATCGATGATGATCGATGATGATCTGTGTTGATCGATGATGATCGATGATGATCGGTGTTGATCGATGATGATCGATGATGATCGATGATGATCGATGATGATCGATGATGATCGATGGTGATCGATGTTGATCGATGATGATCGATGATGATCGATGATGATCGATGATGATCGATGATGATCGATGATGATCGATGATGATCGATGATGATCGATGATGATCGATGATGATCGGTGATGATCTATGATGATCGATGATGATCGATGATGTTCGCAGATGATCGATGAAGCTCGATGATGATCGATGATGACCGATATTGATCGATGATGATCGATGATGATCGATGATGATCGATGTTGATCGATGATGATCGATGATGATCGATGTTGATCGATGATGATCGATGATGATCGACGATGATCGAATTTGATCGAAGTTGATCGACGATGATCGACGATGATCGATGATGATCAATGATGATCGATGTTGATCGATGATGATCGATGATGATCGATTTTGATCGATGAAGATCGATGATGATCGATGATGATCGACGATGATCGACGATGATCAATGATGATCGATGATGATCCATGACGATCGATGATGAACGATGATGATCGATGATGATCGATGATGATCGATGATGATCGATGATGATCGATGATGATAGATGATGATCGGTAATGATCGATGATAATTAATCGATGATGATCGATGATGAACGATGATGATCGATGATGATCGATGATGATCGATGATGATCGATGATGATCAATGATGATCGATGATGATCGATGTTGATCGAAGTTGATCGATGATGATCGATGATGATCGATGTTGATCGATAATTATCGATGATGATCCATGATGATCGATGATGATCGATGATGATCGATGATGATCGATGATGATCGATGATGATCGATGATGATCTGTGTTGATCGATGATGATCGATGATGATCGGTGTTGATCGATGATGATCGATGATGATCGATGATGATCGATGATGATCGATGATGATCGACGATGATCGATGATGATCGATGATGATCGATGATGATCGATGATGATCTGTGTTGATCGATGATGATCGATGATGATCGATGATGATCGATGATGATCGATGATGATCGATGGTGATCGATGTTGATCGATGATGATCGATGATGATCGATGATGATCGATGATGATCGATGATGATCGAAGATGATCGATGATGATCGATGATGATCGATGATGATCGATGATGATCGACGATGATCGATGATGATCGATGATGATCGATGATGATCGATGATGATCGATGATGATCGATGATGATCTGTGTTGATCGATGATGATCGATGATGATCGGTGTTGATCGATGATGATCGATGATGATCGATGATGATCGATGATGATCGATGATGATCGATGGTGATCGATGTTGATCGATGATGATCGATGATGATCGATGATGATCGATGATGATCGATGATGATCGATGATGATCGATGATGATCGATGATGATCGATGATGATCGGTGATGATCTATGATGATCGATGATGATCGATGATGTTCGCAGATGATCGATGAAGCTCGATGATGATCGATGATGACCGATATTGATCGATGATAATCGATGATGATCGATGATGATCAATGATTATCGATGATGATCGATGATGATCGATGATGATCGATGTTGATCGATGATGATCGATGATGATCGATGTTGATCGATGATGATCGATGATGATCGACGATGATCGAATTTTATCGAAGTTGATCGAAGTTGATCGACGATGATCGACGATGATCGATGATGATCAATGATGATCGATGTTGATCGATGATGATCGATGATGATCGATGATGATCGATGCTGATCGATGATGAGCGATGATGATCGATGATGATCGATGATGATCGATGATGATCGATGATGATCGATGATGATCGATGATGATCGATGTTGATCGATGATGATCGATGATGATCGATGTTGATCGATGATGACCGATGATGATCGATGATGATCGATGATGATCGATGATGATCGATGATGATCGATGATCGAAGATGATCGAAGTTGATCGAAGTTGATCGAAGTTGATCCACGATGATCGACGATGATCGATGATGATCGATGAGATGATCGATGATGATCGATGATGATCGATGATGATCGATGATGATCGATGATGATCGATGATGATCGATGATGATCGATGATGATCGATGATGATCGATGATGATCGATGATGATCGATGATGATCGATGATGATCGATGATGATCGATGTTGATCGATGATGATCGATGATGATCGATGATGATCGATGTTGATCGATGATGATCGATTATGATCGATGATGATCGATGATGATCGATGATGATTGATGATGATCGATGATGATCGGTGTTGATCGATGATGATCGATGATGATCGGTGTTGATAGATGATGATCGATGATGATCGATGATGATCGATGATGATCGACGATGATCGAATTTGATCGAAGTTGATCGATGATGATCGATGATGATCGATGATGATCGATGATGATCGATGATGATCGATGATGATCGATGATGATCGACGATGATCGATGATGATCGATGATGATCGATGATGATCGATGACGATCGATGATGAACGATGATGATCGATGATGATCGATGATGATCGATGATGATCGATGATGATCGATGATGATCGATAATGATCGATGATAATTAATCGATTATGATCGATGATGATCGATGATGATCGATGATGATCGATGATGATCGATGATGATCGATGATGATCGATGATGATCGATGTTGATCGAAGTTGATCGATGATGATCGATGTTGATCGATAATTATCGATGATGATCCATGATGATCGATGATGATCTATGATGATCGATGATGACCGATGTTGATCGATGATGATCGATGATGATCGGTGTTGATCGATGATGATCGATGATGATCGATGATGATCGATGATGATCGATGATGATCGATGGTGATCGATGTTGATCGATGATGATCGATGATGATCGATGATGATCGATGATGATCGATGATGATCGATGATGATCGATGATGATCGATGATGATCGATGATGATCGATGTTGATCGATGATGATCGATGATGATCGATGTTGATCGATGATGATCGATGATGATCGACGATGATCGAATTTGATCGAAGTTGATCGACGATGATCGACGATGATCGATGATGATCAATGATGATCGATGTTGATCGATGATGATCGATGATGATCGATTTTGATCGATGAAGATCGATGATGATCGATGATGATCGACGATGATCGACGATGATCAATGATGATCGATGATGATCCATGACGATCGATGATGAACGATGATGATCGATGATGATCGATGATGATCGATGATGATCGATGATGATCGATGATGATAGATGATGATCGGTAATGATCGATGATAATTAATCGATGATGATCGATGATGAACGATGATGATCGATGATGATCGATGATGATCGATGATGATCGATGATGATCGATGATGATCGATGATGATCGATGTTGGTCGAAGTTGATCGATGATGATCGATGATGATCGATGTTGATCGATAATTATCGATGATGATCCATGATGATCGATGATGATCGATGATGATCGATGATGATCGATGATGATCGATGATGATCGATGATGATCGATGATGATCTGTGTTGATCGATGATGATCGATGATGATCGGTGTTGATCGATGATGATCGATGATGATCGATGATGATCGATGATGATCGATGATGATCGACGATGATCGATGATGATCGATGATGATCGATGATGATCGATGATGATCTGTGTTGATCGATGATGATCGATGATGATCGATGATGATCGATGATGATCGATGATGATCGATGGTGATCGATGTTGATCGATGATGATCGATGATGATCGATGATGATCGATGATGATCGATGATGATCGAAGATGATCGATGATGATCGATGATGATCGATGATGATCGATGATGATCGACGATGATCGATGATGATCGATGATGATCGATGATGATCGATGATGATCGATGATGATCGATGATGATCTGTGTTGATCGATGATGATCGATGATGATCGGTGTTGATCGATGATGATCGATGATGATCGATGATGATCGATGATGATCGATGATGATCGATGGTGATCGATGTTGATCGATGATGATCGATGATGATCGATGATGATCGATGATGATCGATGATGATCGATGATGATCGATGATGATCGATGATGATCGATGATGATCGGTGATGATCTATGATGATCGATGATGATCGATGATGTTCGCAGATGATCGATGAAGCTCGATGATGATCGATGATGACCGATATTGATCGATGATAATCGATGATGATCGATGATGATCAATGATTATCGATGATGATCGATGATGATCGATGATGATCGATGATGATCGATGTTGATCGATGATGATCGATGATGATCGATGTTGATCGATGATGATCGATGATGATCGACGATGATCGAATTTTATCGAAGTTGATCGAAGTTGATCGACGATGATCGACGATGATCGATGATGATCAATGATGATCGATGTTGATCGATGATGATCGATGATGATCGATGATGATCGATGCTGATCGATGATGAGCGATGCTGATCGATGATGAGCGATGATGATCGATGATGATCGATGATGATCGATGATGATCGATGATGATCGATGTTGATCGATGATGATCGATGATGATCGATGTTGATCGATGATGACCGATGATGATCGATGATGATCGATGATGATCGATGATGATCGATGATGATCGATGATCGACGATGATCGAAGTTGATCGAAGTTGATCGAAGTTGATCGACGATGATCGACGATGATCGATGATGATCGATGATGATCGATGATGATCGATGATGATCGATGATGATCGATGAGATGATCGATGATGATCGATGATGATCGATGATGATCGATGATGATCGATGATGATCGATGATGATCGATGATGATCGATGATGATCGATGTTGATCGATGATGATCGATGATGATCGATGATGATCGATGTTGATCGATGATGATCGATTATGATCGATGATGATCGATGATGATCGATGATGATCGATGATGATCGATGATGATCGGTGTTGATCGATGATGATCGATGATGGTCGGTGTTGATAGATGATGATCGATGATGATCGATGATGATCGATGATGATCGACGATGATCGAATTTGATCGAAGTTGATCGATGATGATCGATGATGATCGATGATGATCGATGATGATCGATGATGATCGATGATGATCGATGATGATCGACGATGATCGATGATGATCGATGATGATCGATGATGATCGATGACGATCGATGATGAACGATGATGATCGATGATGATCGATGATGATCGATGATGATCGATGATGATCGATGATGATCGATAATGATCGATGATAATTAATCGATTATGATCGATGATGATCGATGATGATCGATGATGATCGATGATGATCGATGATGATCGATGATGATCGATGATGATCGATGTTGATCGAAGTTGATCGATGATGATCGATGTTGATCGATAATTATCGATGATGATCCATGATGATCGATGATGATCGATGATGATCGATGATGATCGATGATGATCGATGATGATCGATGATGATCGACGATGATCGATGATGATCGATGATGATCGATGATGATCGATGATGATCGATGATGATCGACGATGATCGATGATGATCGATGATGATCGATGATGATCGATGATGATCGATGATGATCGATGATGATCGATGATGATCGATGATGATCGATGATGATCTGTGTTGATCGATGATGATCGATGATGATCGATGATGATCGATGATGATCGATGATGATCGATGATGATCGATGATGGTCGATGATGATCGATGATGATCTATGATGATCGATGATGACCGATGATGATCGATGATGATCGATGATGATCTGTGTTGATCGATGATGATCGATGATGATCGGTGTTGATCGATGATGATCGATGATGATCGATGATGATCGATGATGATCGATGATGATCGATGGTGATCGATGTTGATCGATGATGATCGATGATGATCGATGATGATCGATGATGATCGATGATGATCGATGATGATCGATGATGATCGATGATGATCGATGATGATCGATGATGATCGATGATGATCGATGATGATCGATGATGATCGATGATGATCAATGATTATCGATGATGATCGATGATGCTCGCAGATGATCGATGATGATCGATGTTGATCGATGATGATCGATGATGATCGATGTTGATCGATGATGATCGATGATGATCGACGATGATCGAATTTGATCGAAGTTGATCGACGATGATCGACGATGATCGATGATGATCAATGATGATCGATGTTGATCGATGATGATCGATGATGATCGATGATGATCGATGCTGATCGATGATGATCGATGATGATCGATGATGATTGATGATGATCTATGTAGATCGATGTTGATAGATGATGATCGATGATGATCGATGATGATCGATGATGATCGATGATGATCGATGATGATCGATGATGATCGATGATGATCGATGTTGATCGATGATGATCTATGATGATCGATTTTGATCGATGAAGATCGATGATGATCGATGATGATCGACGATGATCGACGATGATCGATGATGATCGATGATGATCGATGACGATCGATGATGAACGATGATGATCGATGATGATCGATGATGATCGATGATGATAGATGATAATCGGTAATGATCGATGATAATTAATCGATGATGATCGATGATGATCGATGATGATCGATGATGATCGATGATGATCGATGATGATCGATGATGATCGATGATGATCGATGATGATCGATGATGATCGATGATGATCGATGTTGATCGAAGTTGATCGATGATGATCGATGATGGTCGATGATGATCGATGATGATCTATGATGATCGATGATGACCGATGATGATCGATGATGATCGATGATGATCTGTGTTGATCGATGATGATCGATGATGATCGGTGTTGATCGATGATGATCGATGATGATCGATGATGATCGATGATGATCGATGGTGATCGATGTTGATCGATGATGATCGATGATGATCGATGATGATCGATGATGATCGATGATGATCGATGATGATCGATGATGATCGATGATGATCGATGATGATCGATGATGATCGATGATGATCGATGATGATCAATGATTATCGATGATGATCGATGATGCTCGCAGATGATCGATGATGATCGATGTTGATCGATGATGATCGATGATGATCGATGTTGATCGATGATGATCGATGATGATCGACGATGATCGAATTTGATCGAAGTTGATCGACGATGATCGACGATGATCGATGATGATCAATGATGATCGATGTTGATCGATGATGATCGATGATGATCGATGATGATCGATGCTGATCGATGATGATCGATGATGATCGATGATGATTGATGATGATCTATGTAGATCGATGTTGATAGATGATGATCGATGATGATCGATGATGATCGATGATGATCGATGATGATCGATGATGATCGATGATGATCGATGATGATCGATGTTGATCGATGATGATCTATGATGATCGATTTTGATCGATGAAGATCGATGATGATCGATGATGATCGACGATGATCGACGATGATCGATGATGATCGATGATGATCGATGACGATCGATGATGAACGATGATGATCGATGATGATCGATGATGATCGATGATGATAGATGATAATCGGTAATGATCGATGATAATTAATCGATGATGATCGATGATGATCGATGATGATCGATGATGATCGATGATGATCGATGATGATCGATGATGATCGATGATGATCGATGATGATCGATGATGATCGATGATGATCGATGATGGTCGATGATAATCGATGATGATCTATGATGATCGATGATGACCGATGATGATCGATGATGATCGATGATGATCTGTGTTGATCGATGATGATCGATGATGATCGGTGTTGATCGATGATGATCGATGATGATCGATGATGATCGATGATGATCGATGATGATCGATGGTGATCGATGTTGATCGATGATGATCGATGATGATCGATGATGATCGATGATGATCGATGATGATCGATGATGATCGATGATGATCGATGATGATCGATGATGATCGATGATGATCGATGATGATCGATGATGATCAATGATTATCGATGATGATCGATGATGCTCGCAGATGATCGATGATGATCGATGTTGATCGATGATGATCGATGATGATCGATGTTGATCGATGATGATCGATGATGATCGACGATGATCGAATTTGATCGAAGTTGATCGACGATGATCGACGATGATCGATGATGATCAATGATGATCGATGTTGATCGATGATGATCGATGATGATCGATGATGATCGATGCTGATCGATGATGATCGATGATGATCGATGATGATTGATGATGATCTATGTAGATCGATGTTGATCGATGATGATCGATGATGATCGATGATGATCGATGATGATCGATGATGATCGATGATGATCGATGATGATCGATGTTGATCGATGATGATCGATGATGATCGATTTTGATCGATGAAGATCGATGATGATCGATGATGATCGACGATGATCGACGATGATCGATGATGATCGATGATGATCGATGACGATCGATGATGAACGATGATGATCGATGATGATCGATGATGATCGATGATGATCGATGATGATAGATGATAATCGGTAATGATCGATGATAATTAATCGATGATGATCGATGATGATCGATGATGATCGATGATGATCGATGATGATCGATGATGATCGATGATGATCGATGATGATCGATGATGATCGATGATGATCGATGATGATCGATGATGATCGATGTTGATCGAAGTTGATCGATGATGATCGATGATGATCGATGTTGATCGATAATTATCGATGATGATCCATGATGATCGATGATGATAGATGATGATCGATGATGATCGATGATGATCGATGATGATCGATGATGATCGATGATGATCGATGATGATCGAAGATGATCGATGATGATCGATGATGATCGATGATGATCGATGATGATCGACGATGAACGATGATGATCGATGATGATCGATGATGATCGATGATGATCGATGATGATCTGTGTTGATCGATGATGATCGATGATGATCGGTGTTGATCGATGATGATCGATGATGATCGATGATGATCGATGATGATCGATGATGATCGATGATGATCGATGATGATCGATGGTGATCGATGTTGATCGATGATGATCGATGATGATCGATGATGATCGATGATGATCGATGATGATCGATGATGATCGATGATGATCGATGATGATCGATGATGATCTATGATGATCGATGATGATCGATGATGTTCGCAGATGATCGATGAAGCTCGATGATGATCGATGATGACCGATATTGATCGATGATAATCGATGATGATCGATGATGATCAATGATGATCGATGATGATCGATGATGATCGATGATGATCGATGTTGATCGATGATGATCGATGATGATCGATGTTGATCGATGATGATCGATGATGATCGACGATGATCGAATTTGATCGAAGTTGATCGAAGTTGATCGACGATGATCGACGATGATCGATGATGATCAATGATGATCGATGTTGATCGATGATGATCGATGATGATCGATGATGATCGATGCTGATCGATGATGATCGATGATGATCGATGATGATCGATGATGATCGATGATGATTGATGATGATCGATGATGATCGATGTTGATCGATGATGATCGATGATGATCGATGTTGATCGATGATGACCGATAATGATCGATGATGATCGATGATGATCGATGATGATCGATGATCGACGATGATCGAAGTTGATCGAAGTTGATCGAAGTTGATCGACGATGATCGACGATGATCGATGATGATCGATGATGATCGATGATGATCGATGATGATCGATGATGATCGATGAGATGATCGATGATGATCGATGATGATCGATGATGATCGATGATGATCGATGAAGATCGATGATGATCGATGTTGATCGATGATGATCGATGCTGATCGATGATGATCGATGATGATCGATGTTGATCGATGATGATCGATTATGATCGATGATGATCGATGATGATCGATGATGATCGATGATGATCGGTGTTGATCGATGATGATCGATGATGATCGATGATGATCGATGATGATCGATGATGATCGATGATGATCGATGATGATCGATGATGATCGATGATGATCGATGATGATCGATGATGATCTGTGTTGATCGATGATGATCGATGATGATCGATGATTATCGATGATGATCGATGATGATCGATGATGATCGATGGTGATCGATGATGATCGATGATGATCGATGATGATCTATGATGATCGATGATGATCGATGATGCTCGCAGATGATCGATGAAGATCGATGATGATCGATGATGATCGATGATGATCGATGATGATCGATGATGATCGATGTTGATCGATGTTGATCGATGATGATCGATGATGATCGATGATGATCGATGATGATCGATGATGATCGATGATGATCAATGATTATCGATGATGATCGATGATGCTCGCAGATGATCGATGATGATCGATGTTGATCGGTGATGATCGATGATGATCGATGTTGATCGATGATGATCGATGATGATCGACGATGATCGAATTTGATCGAAGTTGATCGACGATGATCGACGATGATCGATGATGATCAATGATGATCGATGTTGATCGATGATGATCGATGATGATCGATGATGATCGATGCTGATCGATGATGATCGATGATGATCGATGATGATTGATGATGATCTATGTAGATCGATGTTGATCGATGATGATCGATGATGATCGATGATGATCGATGATGATCGATGATGATCGATGTTGATCGATGATGATCGATGATGATCGATTTTGATCGATGAAGATCGATGATGATCGATGATGATCGACGATGATCGACGATGATCGATGATGATCGATGATGATCGATGACGATCGATGATGAACGATGATGATCGATGATGATCGATGATGATCGATGATGATCGATGATGATCGATGATGATCGATGATGATAGATGATAATCGGTAATGATCGATGATAATTAATCGATGATGATCGATGATGATCGATGATGATCGATGATGATCGATGATGATCGATGATGATCGATGATGATCGATGATGATCGATGATGATCGATGATGATCGATGTTGATCGAAGTTGATCGATGATGATCGATGATGATCGATGTTGATCGATAATTATCGATGATGATCGTTGATGATAGATGATGATCGATGATGATCGATGATGATCGATGATAATCGATGATGATCGATGATGATCGATGATGATCGATGATGATCGATGATGATCGATGATGATCGATGTTGATCGATAATTATCGATGATGATCCATGATGATCGATGATGATAGATGATGATCGATGATGATCGATGATGATCGATGATGATCGATGATGATCGATGATGATCGATGATGATCGATGATGATCGATGATGATCGATGATGATCGACGATGATCGATGATGATCGATGATGATCGATGATGATCGATGATGATCGATGATGATCTGTGTTGATCGATGATGATCGATGATGATCGGTGTTGATCGATGATGATCGATGATGATCGATGATGATCGATGATGATCGATGATGATCGATGGTGATCGATGTTGATCGATGATGATCGATGATGATCGATGATGATCGATGATGATCGATGATGATCGATGATGATCGATGATGATCGATGATGATCGATGATGATCGATGATGATCGATGATGATCTATGATGATCGATGATGATCGATGATGTTCGCAGATGATCGATGAAGCTCGATGATGATCGATGATGACCGATACTGATCGATGATAATCGATGATGATCGATGATGATCAATGATGATCGATGATGATCGATGATAATCGATGATGATCGATGTTGATCGATGATGATCGATGATGATTGATGTTGATCGATGTTGATCGATGATGATCGACGATGATCGAATTTGATCGAAGTTGATCGAAGTTGATCGACGATGATCGACGATGATCGATGATGATCAATGATGATCGATGTTGATCGATGATGATCGATGATGATCGATGATGATCGATGCTGATCGATGATGATCGATGATGATCGATGATGATCGATGATGATCGATGATGATCGATGCTGATCGATGATGATCGATGATGATCGATGATGATCGATGATGATCGATGATGATCGATGATGATCGATGATGATCGATGATGATCGATGATGATCGATGATGATCGACGATGATCGAATTTGATCGAAGTTGATCGAAGTTGATCGACGATGATCGACGATGATCGATGATGATCAATGATGATCGATGATGATCGATGATGATCGATGATGATCGATGATGATCGATGATGATCGATGATGATCGATGATGATCGATGATGATCGATGTTGATCGATGTTGATCGATGATGATCGATGATGATCGATGATGATCGATGATGATCGATGATGATCGATGATGATCGATGATGATCGATGATGATCGACGATGATCGATGATGATCGATGATGATCGATGATGATCGATGACGATCGATGATGAACGATGATGATCGATGATGATCGATGATGATCGATGATGATCGATGATGATCGATGATGATCGATAATGATCGATGATAATTAATCGATTATGATCGATGATGATCGATGATGATCGATGATGATCGATGATGATCGATGATGATCGATGATGATCGATGTTGATCGAAGTTGATCGATGATGATCGATGATGATCGATGTTGATCGATAATTATCGATGATGATCCATGATGATCGATGATGATCGATGATGATCGATGATGATCGATGATGATCGATGATGATCGATGATGATCGACGATGATCGATGATGATCGATGATGATCGATGATGATCGATGATGATCGATGATGATCGACGATGATCGATGATGATCGATGATGATCGATGATGATCGATGATGATCGATGATGATCGATGATGATCGATGATGATCGATGATGATCGATGATGATCGATGATGATCGATGATGATCTGTGTTGATCGATGATGATCGATGATGATCGATGATGATCGATGATGATCGATGATGATCGATGATGATCGATGATGGTCGATGATGATCGATGATGATCTATGATGATCGATGATGACCGATGATGATCGATGATGATCGATGATGATCTGTGTTGATCGATGATGATCGATGATGATCGGTGTTGATCGATGATGATCGATGATGATCGATGATGATCGATGATGATCGATGATGATCGATGATGATCGATGGTGATCGATGTTGATCGATGATGATCGATGATGATCGATGATGATCGATGATGATCGATGATGATCGATGATGATCGATGATGATCGATGATGATCGATGATGATCGATAATGATCGATGATGATCGATGATGATCGATGATGATCAATGATTATCGATGATGATCGATGATGCTCGCAGATGATCGATGATGATCGATGTTGATCGATGATGATCGATGATGATCGATGTTGATCGATGATGATCGATGATGATCGACGATGATCGAATTTGATCGAAGTTGATCGACGATGATCGACGATGATCGATGATGATCAATGATGATCGACGTTGATCGATGATGATCGATGATGATCGATGATGATCGATGCTGATCGATGATGATCGATGATGATCGATGATGATTGATGATGATCTATGTAGATCGATGTTGATCGATGATGATCGATGATGATCGATGATGATCGATGATGATCGATGATGATCGATGATGATCGATGATGATCGATGTTGATCGATGATGATCGATGATGATCGATTTTGATCGATGAAGATCGGTGATGATCGATGATGATCGACGATGATCGACGATGATCGATGATGATCGATGATGATCGATGACGATCGATGATGAACGATGATGATCGATGATGATCGATGATGATCGATGATGATCGATGATGATAGATGATAATCGGTAATGATCGATGATAATTAATCGATGATGATCGATGATGATCGATGATGATCGATGATGATCGATGATGATCGATGATGATCGATGATGATCGATGATGATCGATGATGATCGATGATGATCGATGATGATCGATGTTGATCGAAGTTGATCGATGATGATCGATGATGATCGATGTTGATCGATAATTATCGATGATGATCCATGATGATCGATGATGATAGATGATGATCGATGATGATCGATGATGATCGATGATGATCGATGATGATCGATGATGATCGAAGATGATCGATGATGATCGATGATGATCGATGATGATCGATGATGATCGACGATGATCGATGATGATCGATGATGATCGATGATGATCGATGATGATCGATGATGATCTGTGTTGATCGATGATGATCGATGATGATCGGTGTTGATTGATGATGATCGATGGTGATCGATGTTGATCGATGATGATCGATGATGATCGATGATGATCGATGATGATCGATGATGATCGATGATGATCGATGATGATCGATGATGATCGATGATGATCTATGATGATCGATGATGATCGATGATGTTCGCAGATGATCGATGAAGCTCGATGATGATCGATGATGACCGATATTGATCGATGATAATCGATGATGATCGATGATGATCAATGATGATCGATGATGATCGATGATGATCGATGATGATCGATGTTGATCGATGATGATCGATGATGATCGATGTTGATCGATGATGATCGATGATGATCGACGATGATCGAATTTGATCGAAGTTGATCGAAGTTGATCGACGATGATCGACGATGATCGATGATGATCAATGATGATCGATGTTGATCGATGATGATCGATGATGATCGATGATGATCGATGCTGATCGATGATGATCGATGATGATCGATGATGATCGATGATGATCGATGATGATCGATGATGATCGATGATGATCGATGATGATCGATGATGATCGATGATGATCGATGTTGATCGATGATGATCGATGATGATCGATGTTGATCGATGATGACCGATAATGATCGATGATGATCGATGATGATCGATGATGATCGATGATGATCGATGATGATCGATGATGATCGATGATGATCGATGATCGACGATGATCGAAGTTGATCGAAGTTGATCGAAGTTGATCGACGATGATCGACGATGATCGATGATGATCGATGATGATCGATGATGATCGATGATGATCGATGATGATCGATGAGATGATCGATGATGATCGATGATGATCGATGATGATCGATGATGATCGATGAAGATCGATGATGATCGATGTTGATCGATGATGATCGATGCTGATCGATGATGATCGATGATGATCGATGTTGATCGATGATGATCGATTATGATCGATGATGATCGATGATGATCGATGATGATCGATGATGATCGGTGTTGATCGATGATGATCGATGATGATCGACGATGATCGATGATGATCGATGATGATCGATGATGATCGATGATGATCGATGATGATCTGTGTGATCGATGATGATCGATGATGATCGATGATTATCGATGATGATCGATGATGATCGATGATGATCGATGGTGATCGATGATGATCGATGATGATCGATGATGATCTATGATGATCGATGATGATCGATGATGCTCGCAGATGATCGATGAAGATCGATGATGATCGATGATGATCGATGATGATCGATGATGATCGATGATGATCGATGATGATCGATGATGATCGATGTTGATCGATGTTGATCGATGATGATCGATGATGATCGATGATGATCGATGATGATCGATGATGATCGATGATGATCAATGATTATCGATGATGATCGATGATGCTCGCAGATGATCGATGATGATCGATGTTGATCGGTGATGATCGATGATGATCGATGTTGATCGATGATGATCGATGATGATCGACGATGATCGAATTTGATCGAAGTTGATCGACGATGATCGACGATGATCGATGATGATCAATGATGATCGATGTTGATCGATGATGATCGATGATGATCGATGATGATCGATGCTGATCGATGATGATCGATGATGATCGATGATGATTGATGATGATCTATGTAGATCGATGTTGATCGATGATGATCGATGATGATCGATGGTGATCGATGATGATCGATGATGATCGATGTTGATCGATGATGATCGATGATGATCGATTTTGATCGATGAAGATCGATGATGATCGATGATGATCGACGATGATCGACGATGATCGATGATGATCGATGATGATCGATGACGATCGATGATGAACGATGATGATCGATGATGATCGATGATCGATAATGATCGATGATGATAGATGATAATCGGTAATGATCGATGATAATTAATCGATGATGATCGATGATGATCGATGATGATCGATGATGATCGATGATGATCGATGATGATCGATGATGATCGATGATGATCGATGTTGATCGATGTTGATCGATGATGATCGATGATGATCGATGATGATCGATGATGATCGATGATGATCGATGATGATCAATGATTATCGATGATGATCGATGATGCTCGCAGATGATCGATGATGATCGATGTTGATCGGTGATGATCGATGATGATCGATGTTGATCGATGATGATCGATGATGATCGACGATGATCGAATTTGATCGAAGTTGATCGACGATGATCGACGATGATCGATGATGATCAATGATGATCGATGTTGATCGATGATGATCGATGATGATCGATGATGATCGATGCTGATCGATGATGATCGATGATGATCGATGATGATTGATGATGATCTATGTAGATCGATGTTGATCGATGATGATCGATGATGATCGATGGTGATCGATGATGATCGATGATGATCGATGTTGATCGATGATGATCGATGATGATCGATTTTGATCGATGAAGATCGATGATGATCGATGATGATCGACGATGATCGACGATGATCGATGATGATCGATGATGATCGATGACGATCGATGATGAACGATGATGATCGATGATGATCGATGATGATCGATAATGATCGATGATGATAGATGATAATCGGTAATGATCGATGATAATTAATCGATGATGATCGATGATGATCGATGATGATCGATGATGATCGATGATGATCGATGATGATCGATGATGATCGATGTTGATCGATAATTATCGATGATGATCGATGATGATAGATGATGATCGATGATGATCGATGATGATCGATGATGATCGATGATGATCGATGATGATCGATGATGATCGATGATGATCGATGATGATCGATGATGATCGATGTTGATCGATAATTATCGATGATGATCCATGATGATCGATGATGATAGATGATGATCGATGATGATCGATGATGATCGATGATGATCGATGATGATCGATGATGATCGATGATGATCGAAGATGATCGATGATGATCGATGATGATCGATGATGATCGATGATGATCGACGATGATCGATGATGATCGATGATGATCGATGATGATCGATGATGATCGATGATGATCTGTGTTGATCGATGATGATCGATGATGATCGGTGTTGATCGATGATGATCGATGATGATCGATGATGATCGATGGTGATCGATGTTGATCGATGATGATCGATGATGATCGATGATGATCGATGATGATCGATGATGATCGATGATGATCGATGATGATCGATGATGATCGATGATGATCGATGATGATCTATGATGATCGATGATGATCGATGATGTTCGCAGATGATCGATGAAGCTCGATGATGATCGATGATGACCGATATTGATCGATGATAATCGATGATGATCGATGATGATCAATGATGATCGATGATGATCGATGATGATCGATGATGATCGATGTTGATCGATGATGATCGATGATGATCGATGTTGATCGATGATGATCGATGATGATCGACGATGATCGAATTTGATCGAAGTTGATCGAAGTTGATCGACGGTGATCGACGATGATCGATGATGATCAATGATGATCGATGTTGATCGATGATGATCGATGATGATCGATGATGATCGATGATGATCGATGCTGATCGATGATGATCGATGATGATCGATGATGATCGATGATGATCGATGATGATCGATGATGATCGATGATGATCGATGATGATCGATGTTGATCGATGATGATCGATGTTGATCGATGGTGACCGAAAATGATCGATGATGATCGATGATGATCGATGATGATCGATGATGATCGATGATGATCGATGATGATCGATGATGATCGATGAGATGATCGATGATGATCGATGATGATCGATGATGATCGATGATGATCGATGAAGATCGATGATGATCGATGTTGATCGATGATGATCGATGCTGATCGATGATGATCGATGATGATCGATGTTGATCGATGATGATCGATTATGATCGATGATGATCGATGATGATCGATGATGATCGATGATGATCGATGCTGATCGATGATGATCGATGATGATCGATGTTGATCGATGATGATCGATTATGATCGATGATGATCGACGATGATCGAAGTTGATCGAAGTTGATCGAAGTTGATCGACGATGATCGACGATGATCGATGATGATCGACGTTGATCGATAATTATTGATGATGATCCATGATGATCGATGATGATAGATGATGATCGATGATGATCGATGATGATCGATGATGATCGATGATGATCGATGATGATCGATGATGATCGAAGATGATCGATGATGATCGACGATGATCGAATTTGATCGAAGTTGATCGAAGTTGATCGACGATGATCGACGATGATCGATGATGATCAATGATGATCGATGTTGATCGATGATGATCGATGATGATCCATGACGATCGATGATGAACGATGATGATCGATGATGATCGATGATGATCGATGATGATCGATGATGATCGATGATGATAGATGATGATCGGTAATGATCGATGATAATTAATCGATGATGATCGATGATGAACGATGATGATCGATGATGATCGATGATGATCGATGATGATCGATGATGATCGATGATGATCGATGTTGATCGATGTTGATCGAAGTTGATCGATGATGATCGATGATGATCGATGTTGATCGATAATTATCGATGATGATCCATGATGATCGATGATGATCGATGATGATCGATGATGATCGATGATGATCGATGATGATCGATGATGATCGATGATGATCGATGATGATCGAAGATGATCGATGATGATCGATGATGATCGATGATGATCGATGATGATCGACGATGATCGATGATGATCGATGATGATCGATGATGATCGATGATGATCGATGATGATCGATGATGATCGATGATGATCGATGATGATCGATGATGATCTGTGTTGATCGATGATGATCGATGATGATCGGTGTTGATCGATGATGATCGATGATGATCGATGATGATCGATGATGATCGATGATGATCGATGGTGTTCGATGTTGATCGATGATGATCGATGATGATCGATGATGATCGATGATGATCGATGATGATCGATGATGATCGATGATGATCGATGATGATCGATGATGATCGGTGATGATCTATGATGATCGATGATGATCGATGATGTTCGCAGATGATCGATGAAGCTCGATGATGATCGATGATGACCGATATTGATCGATGATAATCGATGATGATCGATGATGATCAATGATTATCGATGATGATCGATGATGATCGATGATGATCGATGTTGATCGATGATGATCGATGATGATCGATGTTGATCGATGATGATCGATGATGATCGACGATGATCGAATTTGATCGAAGTTGATCGAAGTTGATCGACGATGATCGACGATGATCGATGATGATCAATGATGATCGATGTTGATCGATGATGATCGATGATGATCGATGATGATCGATGCTGATCGATGATGATCTGTGTTGATCGATGATGATCGATGATGATCGGTGTTGATCGATGATGATCGATGATGATCGATGATGATCGATGATGATCGATGATGATCGATGATGATCGATGATGATCGATGATGATCGATGATGATCGATGATGATCGATGATGATCGATGATGATCGATGATGATCGATGATGATCGATGATGATCGATGATGATCGATGATGATCAATGATTATCGATGATGATCGATGATGCTCGCAGATGATCGATGATTATCGATGTTGATCGATGATGATCGATGATGATCGATGTTGATCGATGATGATCGATGATGATCGACGATGATCGAATTTGATCGAAGTTGATCGACGATGATCGACAATGATCGATGATGATCAATGATGATCGATGTTGATCGATGATGATCGATGATGATCGATGATGATCGATGATGATCGATGTTGATCGATGATGATCGATGATGATCGATTTTGATCGATGAAGATCGATGATGATCGATGATGATCGACGATGATCGACGATGATCGATGATGATCGATGATGATCGATGACGATCGATGATGAACGATGATGATCGATGATGATCGATGATGATCGATGATGATCGATGATGATAGATGATAATCGGTAATGATCGATGATAATTAATCGATGATGATCGATGATGATCGATGATGATCGATGATGATCGATGATGATCGATGATGATCGATGATGATCGATGATGATCGATGTTGATCGATGATGATCGATGTTGATCGAAGTTGATCGATGATGATCGATGATGATCGATGTTGATCGATAATTATCGATGATGATCCATGATGATCGATGATGATAGATGATGATCGATGATGATCGATGATGATCGATGATGATCGATGATGATCGATGATGATCGATGATGATCGAAGATGATCAATGATGATCGATGATGATCGATGATGATCGATGATGATCGACGATGATCGATGATGATCGATGATGATCGATGATGATCGATGATGATCGAAGATGATCAATGATGATCGATGATGATCGATGATGATCGATGATGATCGATGCTGATCGATGATGATCGATGATGATCGATGATGATCGATGATGATCGATGATGATCGATGATGATCGATGATGATCGATGATGATCGATGTTGATCGATGATGATCGATGATGATCGATGTTGATCGATGGTGACCGAAAATGATCGATGATGATCGATGATGATCGATGATGATCGATGATGATCGATGATGATCGATGATGATCGATGATGATCGATGAGATGATCGATGATGATCGATGATGATCGATGATGATCGATGATGATCGATGAAGATCGATGATGATCGATGTTGATCGATGATGATCGATGATGATCGATGCTGATCGATGATGATCGATGATGATCGATGTTGATCGATGATGATCGATGATGATCGATGATGATCGATGATGATCGATGATGATCGATGCTGATCGATGATGATCGATGATGATCGATGTTGATCGATGATGATCGATTATGATCGATGATGATCGACGATGATCGAAGTTGATCGAAGTTGATCGAAGTTGATCGACGATGATCGACGATGATCGATGATGATCGACGTTGATCGATAATTATTGATGATGATCCATGATGATCGATGATGATAGATGATGATCGATGATGATCGATGATGATCGATGATGATCGATGATGATCGATGATGATCGATGATGATCGAAGATGATCGATGATGATCGACGATGATCGAATTTGATCGAAGTTGATCGAAGTTGATCGACGATGATCGACGATGATCGATGATGATCAATGATGATCGATGTTGATCGATGATGATCGATGATGATCCATGACGATCGATGATGAACGATGATGATCGATGATGATCGATGATGATCGATGATGATCGATGATGATCGATGATGATAGATGATGATCGGTAATGATCGATGATAATTAATCGATGATGATCGATGATGAACGATGATGATCGATGATGATCGATGATGATCGATGATGATCGATGATGATCGATGATGATCGATGTTGATCGATGTTGATCGAAGTTGATCGATGATGATCGATGATGATCGATGTTGATCGATAATTATCGATGATGATCCATGATGATCGATGATGATCGATGATGATCGATGATGATCGATGATGATCGATGATGATCGATGATGATCGATGATGATCGATGATGATCGAAGATGATCGATGATGATCGATGATGATCGATGATGATCGATGATGATCGACGATGATCGATGATGATCGATGATGATCGATGATGATCGATGATGATCGATGATGATCGATGATGATCGATGATGATCGATGATGATCGATGATGATCTGTGTTGATCGATGATGATCGATGATGATCGGTGTTGATCGATGATGATCGATGATGATCGATGATGATCGATGATGATCGATGATGATCGATGGTGTTCGATGTTGATCGATGATGATCGATGATGATCGATGATGATCGATGATGATCGATGATGATCGATGATGATCGATGATGATCGATGATGATCGATGATGATCGGTGATGATCTATGATGATCGATGATGATCGATGATGTTCGCAGATGATCGATGAAGCTCGATGATGATCGATGATGACCGATATTGATCGATGATAATCGATGATGATCGATGATGATCAATGATTATCGATGATGATCGATGATGATCGATGATGATCGATGTTGATCGATGATGATCGATGATGATCGATGTTGATCGATGATGATCGATGATGATCGACGATGATCGAATTTGATCGAAGTTGATCGAAGTTGATCGACGATGATCGACGATGATCGATGATGATCAATGATGATCGATGTTGATCGATGATGATCGATGATGATCGATGATGATCGATGCTGATCGATGATGATCTGTGTTGATCGATGATGATCGATGATGATCGGTGTTGATCGATGATGATCGATGATGATCGATGATGATCGATGATGATCGATGATGATCGATGATGATCGATGATGATCGATGATGATCGATGATGATCGATGATGATCGATGATGATCGATGATGATCGATGATGATCGATGATGATCGATGATGATCGATGATGATCGATGATGATCAATGATTATCGATGATGATCGATGATGCTCGCAGATGATCGATGATTATCGATGTTGATCGATGATGATCGATGATGATCGATGTTGATCGATGATGATCGATGATGATCGACGATGATCGAATTTGATCGAAGTTGATCGACGATGATCGACAATGATCGATGATGATCAATGATGATCGATGTTGATCGATGATGATCGATGATGATCGATGATGATCGATGATGATCGATGTTGATCGATGATGATCGATGATGATCGATTTTGATCGATGAAGATCGATGATGATCGATGATGATCGACGATGATCGACGATGATCGATGATGATCGATGATGATCGATGACGATCGATGATGAACGATGATGATCGATGATGATCGATGATGATCGATGATGATCGATGATGATAGATGATAATCGGTAATGATCGATGATAATTAATCGATGATGATCGATGATGATCGATGATGATCGATGATGATCGATGATGATCGATGATGATCGATGATGATCGATGATGATCGATGTTGATCGATGATGATCGATGTTGATCGAAGTTGATCGATGATGATCGATGATGATCGATGTTGATCGATAATTATCGATGATGATCCATGATGATCGATGATGATAGATGATGATCGATGATGATCGATGATGATCGATGATGATCGATGATGATCGATGATGATCGATGATGATCGAAGATGATCAATGATGATCGATGATGATCGATGATGATCGATGATGATCGACGATGATCGATGATGATCGATGATGATCGATGATGATCGATGATGATCGATGATGATCTGTGTTGATCGATGATGATCGAAGATGATCGGTGTTGATCGATGATGATCGATGATGATCGATGATGATCGATGATGATCGATGATGATCGATGGTGATCGATGTTGATCGATGATGATCGATGATGATCGATGATGATCGATGATGATCGATGATGATCGATGATGATCGATGATGATCGATGATGATCGATGATGATCTATGATGATCGATGATGATCGATGATGTTCGCAGATGATCGATGAAGCTCGATGATGATCGATGATGACCGATATTGATCGATGATAATCGATGATGATCGATGATGATCAATGATGATCGATGATGATCGATGATGATCGATGATGATCGATGTTGATCGATGATGATCGATGATGATCCATGATGATCGATGATGATAGATGATGATCGATGATGATCGATGATGATCGATGATGATCGATGATGATCGATGATGATCGAAGATGATCGATGATGATCGAAGATGATCGATGATGATCGATGATGATCGACGATGATCGATGATGATCGATGATGATCGATGATGATCGATGATGATCGATGATGATCTGTGTTGATCGATGATGATCGATGATGATCGGTGTTGATTGATGATGATCGATGGTGATCGATGTTGATCGATGATGATCGATGATGATCGATGATGATCGATGATGATCGATGATGATCGATGATGATCGATGATGATCGATGATGATCGATGATGATCTATGATGATCGATGATGATCGATGATGTTCGCAGATGATCGATGAAGCTCGATGATGATCGATGATGACCGATATTGATCGATGATAATCGATGATGATCGATGATGATCAATGATGATCGATGATGATCGATGATGATCGATGATGATCGATGTTGATCGATGATGATCGATGATGATCGATGTTGATCGATGATGATCGATGATGATCGACGATGATCGAATTTGATCGAAGTTGATCGAAGTTGATCGACGATGATCGACGATGATCGATGATGATCAATGATGATCGATGTTGATCGATGATGATCGATGATGATCGATGATGATCGATGCTGATCGATGATGATCGATGATGATCGATGATGATCGATGATGATCGATGATGATCGATGATGATCGATGATGATCGATGATGATCGATGATGATCGATGATGATCGATGTTGATCGATGATGATCGATGATGATCGATGTTGATCGATGATGACCGATAATGATCGATGATGATCGATGATGATCGATGATGATCGATGATGATCGATGATGATCGATGATGATCGATGATGATCGATGATCGACGATGATCGAAGTTGATCGAAGTTGATCGAAGTTGATCGACGATGATCGACGATGATCGATGATGATCGATGATGATCGATGATGATCGATGATGATCGATGATGATCGATGAGATGATCGATGATGATCGATGATGATCGATGATGATCGATGATGATCGATGAAGATCGATGATGATCGATGTTGATCGATGATGATCGATGCTGATCGATGATGATCGATGATGATCGATGTTGATCGATGATGATCGATTATGATCGATGATGATCGATGATGATCGATGATGATCGATGATGATCGGTGTTGATCGATGATGATCGATGATGATCGACGATGATCGATGATGATCGATGATGATCGATGATGATCGATGATGATCGATGATGATCTGTGTGATCGATGATGATCGATGATGATCGATGATTATCGATGATGATCGATGATGATCGATGATGATCGATGGTGATCGATGATGATCGATGATGATCGATGATGATCTATGATGATCGATGATGATCGATGATGCTCGCAGATGATCGATGAAGATCGATGATGATCGATGATGATCGATGATGATCGATGATGATCGATGATGATCGATGTTGATCGATGTTGATCGATGATGATCGATGATGATCGATGATGATCGATGATGATCGATGATGATCGATGATGATCAATGATTATCGATGATGATCGATGATGCTCGCAGATGATCGATGATGATCGATGTTGATCGGTGATGATCGATGATGATCGATGTTGATCGATGATGATCGATGATGATCGACGATGATCGAATTTGATCGAAGTTGATCGACGATGATCGACGATGATCGATGATGATCAATGATGATCGATGTTGATCGATGATGATCGATGATGATCGATGATGATCGATGCTGATCGATGATGATCGATGATGATCGATGATGATTGATGATGATCTATGTAGATCGATGTTGATCGATGATGATCGATGATGATCGATGGTGATCGATGATGATCGATGATGATCGATGTTGATCGATGATGATCGATGTTGATCGATTTTGATCGATGAAGATCGATGATGATCGATGATGATCGACGATGATCGACGATGATCGATGATGATCGATGATGATCGATGACGATCGATGATGAACGATGATGATCGATGATGATCGATGATGATCGATAATGATCGATGATGATAGATGATAATCGGTAATGATCGATGATAATTAATCGATGATGATCGATGATGATCGATGATGATCGATGATGATCGATGATGATCGATGATGATCGATGATGATCGATGATGATCGATGTTGATCGATGTTGATCGATGATGATCGATGATGATCGATGATGATCGATGATGATCGATGATGATCGATGATGATCAATGATTATCGATGATGATCGATGATGCTCGCAGATGATCGATGATGATCGATGTTGATCGGTGATGATCGATGATGATCGATGTTGATCGATGATGATCGATGATGATCGACGATGATCGAATTTGATCGAAGTTGATCGACGATGATCGACGATGATCGATGATGATCAATGATGATCGATGTTGATCGATGATGATCGATGATGATCGATGATGATCGATGCTGATCGATGATGATCGATGATGATCGATGATGATTGATGATGATCTATGTAGATCGATGTTGATCGATGATGATCGATGATGATCGATGGTGATCGATGATGATCGATGATGATCGATGTTGATCGATGATGATCGATGATGATCGATTTTGATCGATGAAGATCGATGATGATCGATGATGATCGACGATGATCGACGATGATCGATGATGATCGATGATGATCGATGACGATCGATGATGAACGATGATGATCGATGATGATCGATGATGATCGATAATGATCGATGATGATAGATGATAATCGGTAATGATCGATGATAATTAATCGATGATGATCGATGATGATCGATGATGATCGATGATGATCGATGATGATCGATGATGATCGATGATGATCGATGTTGATCGATAATTATCGATGATGATCGATGATGATAGATGATGATCGATGATGATCGATGATGATCGATGATGATCGATGATGATCGATGATGATCGATGATGATCGATGATGATCGATGATGATCGATGATGATCGATGTTGATCGATAATTATCGATGATGATCCATGATGATCGATGATGATAGATGATGACCGATGATGATCGATGATGATCGATGATGATCGATGATGATCGATGATGATCGATGATGATCGAAGATGATCGATGATGATCGATGATGATCGATGATGATCGATGATGATCGACGATGATCGATGATGATCGATGATGATCGATGATGATCGATGATGATCGATGATGATCTGTGTTGATCGATGATGATCGATGATGATCGGTGTTGATCGATGATGATCGATGATGATCGATGATGATCGATGGTGATCGATGTTGATCGATGATGATCGATGATGATCGATGATGATCGATGATGATCGATGATGATCGATGATGATCGATGATGATCGATGATGATCGATGATGATCTATGATGATCGATGATGATCGATGATGTTCGCAGATGATCGATGAAGCTCGATGATGATCGATGATGACCGATATTGATCGATGATAATCGATGATGATCGATGATGATCAATGATGATCGATGATGATCGATGATGATCGATGATGATCGATGTTGATCGATGATGATCGATGATGATCGATGTTGATCGATGATGATCGATGATGATCGACGATGATCGAATTTGATCGAAGTTGATCGAAGTTGATCGACGATGATCGACGATGATCGATGATGATCAATGATGATCGATGTTGATCGATGATGATCGATGATGATCGATGATGATCGATGCTGATCGATGATGATCGATGATGATCGATGATGATCGATGATGATCGATGATGATCGATGATGATCGATGATGATCGATGATGATCGATGTTGATCGATGATGATCGATGATGATCGATGTTGATCGATGGTGACCGAAAATGATCGATGATGATCGATGATGATCGATGATGATCGATGATGATCGATGATGATCGATGATCGACGATGATCGAAGTTGATCGAAGTTGATCGAAGTTGATCGACGATGATCGACGATGATCGATGATGATCGATGATGATCGATGATGATCGATGATGATCGATGATGATCGATGAGATGATCGATGATGATCGATGATGATCGATGATGATCGATGATGATCGATGAAGATCGATGATGATCGATGTTGATCGATGATGATCGATGCTGATCGATGATGATCGATGATGATCGATGTTGATCGATGATGATCGATTATGATCGATGATGATCGATGATGATCGATGATGATCGATGATGATCGATGCTGATCGATGATGATCGATGATGATCGATGTTGATCGATGATGATCGATTATGATCGATGATGATCGACGATGATCGAAGTTGATCGAAGTTGATCGAAGTTGATCGACGATGATCGACGATGATCGATGATGATCGACGTTGATCGATAATTATTGATGATGATCCATGATGATCGATGATGATAGATGATGATCGATGATGATCGATGATGATCGATGATGATCGATGATGATCGATGATGATCGATGATGATCGAAGATGATCGATGATGATCGACGATGATCGAATTTGATCGAAGTTGATCGAAGTTGATCGACGATGATCGACGATGATCGATGATGATCAATGATGATCGATGTTGATCGATGATGATCGATGATGATCCATGACGATCGATGATGAACGATGATGATCGATGATGATCGATGATGATCGATGATGATCGATGATGATCGATGATGATAGATGATGATCGGTAATGATCGATGATAATTAATCGATGATGATCGATGATGAACGATGATGATCGATGATGATCGATGATGATCGATGATGATCGATGATGATCGATGATGATCGATGTTGATCGATGTTGATCGAAGTTGATCGATGATGATCGATGATGATCGATGTTGATCGATAATTATCGATGATGATCCATGATGATCGATGATGATCGATGATGATCGATGATGATCGATGATGATCGATGATGATCGATGATGATCGATGATGATCGATGATGATCGAAGATGATCGATGATGATCGATGATGATCGATGATGATCGATGATGATCGACGATGATCGATGATGATCGATGATGATCGATGATGATCGATGATGATCGATGATGATCGATGATGATCGATGATGATCTGTGTTGATCGATGATGATCGATGATGATCGGTGTTGATCGATGATGATCGATGATGATCGATGATGATCGATGATGATCGATGATGATCGATGGTGTTCGATGTTGATCGATGATGATCGATGATGATCGATGATGATCGATGATGATCGATGATGATCGATGATGATCGATGATGATCGATGATGATCGATGATGATCGGTGATGATCTATGATGATCGATGATGATCGATGATGTTCGCAGATGATCGATGAAGCTCGATGATGATCGATGATGACCGATATTGATCGATGATAATCGATGATGATCGATGATGATCAATGATTATCGATGATGATCGATGATGATCGATGATGATCGATGTTGATCGATGATGATCGATGATGATCGATGTTGATCGATGATGATCGATGATGATCGACGATGATCGAATTTGATCGAAGTTGATCGAAGTTGATCGACGATGATCGACGATGATCGATGATGATCAATGATGATCGATGTTGATCGATGATGATCGATGATGATCGATGATGATCGATGCTGATCGATGATGATCTGTGTTGATCGATGATGATCGATGATGATCGGTGTTGATCGATGATGATCGATGATGATCGATGATGATCGATGATGATCGATGATGATCGATGATGATCGATGATGATCGATGATGATCGATGATGATCGATGATGATCGATGATGATCGATGATGATCGATGATGATCGATGATGATCGATGATGATCGATGATGATTAATGATTATCGATGATGATCGATGATGCTCGCAGATGATCGATGATTATCGATGTTGATCGATGATGATCGATGATGATCGATGTTGATCGATGATGATCGATGATGATCGACGATGATCGAATTTGATCGAAGTTGATCGACGATGATCGACAATGATCGATGATGATCAATGATGATCGATGTTGATCGATGATGATCGATGATGATCGATGATGATCGATGATGATCGATGTTGATCGATGATGATCGATGATGATCGATTTTGATCGATGAAGATCGATGATGATCGATGATGATCGACGATGATCGACGATGATCGATGATGATCGATGATGATCGATGACGATCGATGATGAACGATGATGATCGATGATGATCGATGATGATCGATGATGATCGATGATGATAGATGATAATCGGTAATGATCGATGATAATTAATCGATGATGATCGATGATGATCGATGATGATCGATGATGATCGATGATGATCGATGATGATCGATGATGATCGATGATGATCGATGTTGATCGATGATGATCGATGTTGATCGAAGTTGATCGATGATGATCGATGATGATCGATGTTGATCGATAATTATCGATGATGATCCATGATGATCGATGATGATAGATGATGATCGATGATGATCGATGATGATCGATGATGATCGATGATGATCGATGATGATCGATGATGATCGAAGATGATCAATGATGATCGATGATGATCGATGATGATCGATGATGATCGACGATGATCGATGATGATCGATGATGATCGATGATGATCGATGATGATCGATGATGATCTGTGTTGATCGATGATGATCGAAGATGATCGGTGTTGATCGATGATGATCGATGATGATCGATGATGATCGATGATGATCGATGATGATCGATGGTGATCGATGTTGATCGATGATGATCGATGATGATCGATGATGATCGATGATGATCGATGATGATCGATGATGATCGATGATGATCGATGATGATCGATGATGATCTATGATGATCGATGATGATCGATGATGTTCGCAGATGATCGATGAAGCTCGATGATGATCGATGATGACCGATATTGATCGATGATAATCGATGATGATCGATGATGATCAATGATGATCGATGATGATCGATGATGATCGATGATGATCGATGTTGATCGATGATGATCGATGATGATCGATGTTGATCGATGATGATCGATGATGATCGACGATGATCGAATTTGATCGAAGTTGATCGAAGTTGATCGACGATGATCGACGATGATCGATGATGATCAATGATGATCGATGTTGATCGATGATGATCGATGATGATCGATGATGATCGATGCTGATCGATGATGATCGATGATGATCGATGATGATCGATGATGATCGATGATGATCGATGATGATCGATGATGATCGATGATGATCGATGTTGATCGATGATGATCGATGATGATCGATGATGACCGATAATGATCGATGATGATCGATGATGATCGATGATGATCAATGATGATCGATGATGATCGATGATGATCGATGATCGACGATGATCGAAGTTGATCGAAGTTGATCGAAGTTGATCGACGATGATCGACGATGATCGATGATGATCGATGATGATCGATGATGATCGATGAGATGATCGATGATGATCGATGATGATCGATGATGATCGATGATGATCGATGAAGATCGATGATGATCGATGTTGATCGATGATGATCGATGCTGATCGATGATGATCGAAGATGATCGATGTTGATCGATGATGATCGATTATGATCGATGATGATCGATGATGATCGATGATGATCGATGATGATCGGTGTTGATCGATGATGATCGATGATGATCGACGATGATCGATGATGATCGATGATGATCGATGATGATCGATGATGATCGATGATGATCGATGATGATCGATGATGATCTGTGTTGATCGATGATGATCGATGATGATCGATGATTATCGATGATGATCGATGATGATCGATGATGATCGATGGTGATCGATGATGATCGATGATGATCGATGATGATCTATGATGATCGATGATGATCGATGATGCTCGCAGATGATCGATGAAGATCGATGATGATCGATGATGATCGATGATGATCGATGATGATCGATGATGATCGATGTTGATCGATGTTGATCGATGATGATCGATGATGATCGATGATGATCGATGATGATCGATGATGATCGATGATGATCAATGATTATCGATGATGATCGATGATGCTCGCAGATGATCGATGATGATCGATGTTGATCGGTGATGATCGATGATGATCGATGTTGATCGATGATGATCGATGATGATCGATGATGATCGATGATGATCGATGATGATCGATGATGATCGATGGTGATCGATGTTGATCGATGATGATCGATGATGATCGATGATGATCGATGATGATCGATGATGATCGATGATGATCGATGATGATCGATGATGATCGATGATGATCTATGATGATCGATGATGATCGATGATGTTCGCAGATGATCGATGAAGCTCGATGATGATCGATGATGACCGATATTGATCGATGATAATCGATGATGATCGATGATGATCAATGATGATCGATGATGATCGATGATGATCGATGATGATCGATGTTGATCGATGATGATCGATGATGATCGATGTTGATCGATGATGATCGATGATGATCGACGATGATCGAATTTGATCGAAGTTGATCGAAGTTGATCGACGATGATCGACGATGATCGATGATGATCAATGATGATCGATGTTGATCGATGATGATCGATGATGATCGATGATGATCGATGCTGATCGATGATGATCGATGATGATGGATGATGATCGATGATGATCGATGATGATCGATGATGATCGATGTTGATCGATGATGATCGATGATGATCGATGATGATCTATGATGATCGATGATGATCGATGATGTTCGCAGATGATCGATGAAGCTCGATGATGATCGATGATGACCGATATTGATCGATGATAATCGATGATGATCGATGATGATCAATGATGATCGATGATGATCGATGATGATCGATGATGATCGATGTTGATCGATGATGATCGATGATGATCGATGTTGATCGATGATGATCGATGATGATCGACGATGATCGAATTTGATCGAAGTTGATCGAAGTTGATCGACGATGATCGACGATGATCGATGATGATCGATGATGATCGATGATGATCGATGATGATCGATGATGATCGATGAGATGATCGATGATGATCGATGATGATCGATGATGATCGATGATGATCGATGAAGATCGATGATGATCGATGTTGATCGATGATGATCGATGCTGATCGATGATGATCGATGATGATCGATGTTGATCGATGATGATCGATTATGATCGATGATGATCGATGATGATCGATGATGATCGATGATGATCGGTGTTGATCGATGATGATCGATGATGATCGACGATGATCGATGATGATCGATGATGATCGATGATGATCGATGATGATCGATGATGATCGATGATGATCGATGATGATCGATGATGATCGATGATGATCGATGATGATCTGTGTTGATCGATGATGATCGATGATGATCTATGATTATCGATGATGATCGATGATGATCGATGATGATCGATGGTGATCGATGATGATCGATGATGATCGATGATGATCTATGATGATCGACGATGATCGATGATGCTCGCAGATGATCGTTGAAGATCGATGATGATCGATGATGATCGATGATGATCGATGATGATCGATGATGATCGATGTTGATCGATGTTGATCGATGATGATCGATGATGATCGATGATGATCGATGATGATCGATGATGATCGATGATGATCAATGATTATCGATGATGATCGATGATGCTCGCAGATGATCGATGATGATCGATGTTGATCGGTGATGATCGATGATGATCGATGTTGATCGATGATGATCGATGATGATCGACGATGATCGAATTTGATCGAAGTTGATCGACGATGATCGACGATGATCGATGATGATCAATGATGATCGATGTTGATCGATGATGATCGATGATGATCGATGATGATCGATGCTGATCGATGATGATCGATGATGATCGATGATGATTGATGATGATCTATGTAGATCGATGTTGATCGATGATGATCGATGATGATCGATGGTGATCGATGATGATCGATGATGATCGATGTTGATCGATGATGATCGATGATGATCGATTTTGATCGATGAAGATCGATGATGATCGATGATGATCGACGATGATCGACGATGATCGATGATGATCGATGATGATCGATGACGATCGATGATGAACGATGATGATCGATGATGATCGATGATGATCGATGATGATCGATGATGATAGATGATAATCGGTAATGATCGATGATAATTAATCGATGATGATCGATGATGATCGATGATGATCGATGATGATCGATGATGATCGATGATGATCGATGATGATCGATGATAATCGATGATGATCGATGTTGATCGAAGTTGATCGATGATGATCGATGATGATCGATGTTGATCGATAATTATCGATGATGATCGATGATGATAGATGATGATCGATGATGATCGATGATGATCGATGATGATCGATGATGATCGATGATGATCGATGATGATCGATGATGATCGATGATGATCGATGTTGATCGATAATTATCGATGATGATCCATGATGATCGATGATGATAGATGATGATCGATGATGATCGATGATGATCGATGATGATCGATGATGATCGATGATGATCGAAGATGATCGATGATGATCGATGATGATCGATGATGATCGATGATGATCGACGATGATCGATGATGATCGATGATGATCGATGATGATCGATGATGATCGATGATGATCTGTGTTGATCGATGATGATCGATGATGATCGGTGTTGATCGATGATGATCGATGATGATCGATGATGATCGATGATGATCGATGATGATCGATGATGATCGATGATGATCGATGATGATCGATGATGATCTATGATGATCGATGATGATCGATGATGTTCGCAGATGATCGATGAAGCTCGATGATGATCGATGATGACCGATATTGATCGATGATAATCGATGATGATCGATGATGATCAATGATGATCGATGATGATCGATGATGATCGATGATGATCGATGTTGATCGATGATGATCGATGATGATCGATGTTGATCGATGATGATCGATGATGATCGACGATGATCGAATTTGATCGAAGTTGATCGAAGTTGATCGACGATGATCGACGATGATCGATGATGATCAATGATGATCGATGTTGATCGATGATGATCGATGATGATCGATGATGATCGATGCTGATCGATGATGATCGATGATGATCGATGATGATCGATGATGATCGATGATGATCGATGATGATCGATGATGATCGATGTTGATCGATGATGATCGATGATGATCGATGTTGATCGATGATGACCGATAATGATCGATGATGATCGATGATGATCGATGATGATCGATGATGATCGATGATGATCGATGATGATCGATGATCGACGATGATCGAAGTTGATCGACGATGATCGACGATGATCGATGATGATCGATGATGATCGATGATGATCGATGATGATCGATGATGATCGATGATGATCGATGAGATGATCGATGATGATCGATGATGATCGATGATGATCGATGATGATCGATGATGATCGATGAAGATCGATGATGATCGATGTTGATCGATGATGATCGATGCTGATCGATGATGATCGATGATGATCGATGTTGATCGATGATGATCGATTATGATCGATGATGATCGATGATGATCGATGATGATCGATGATGATCGATGCTGATCGATGATGATCGATGATGATCGATGTTGATCGATGATGATCGATTATGATCGATGATGATCGACGATGATCGAAGTTGATCGAAGTTGATCGAAGTTGATCGACGATGATCGACGATGATCGATGATGATCGATGTTGATCGATAATTATTGATGATGATCCATGATGATCGATGATGATAGATGATGATCGATGATGATCGATGATGATCGATGATGATCGATGATGATCGATGATGATCGATGATGATCGAAGATGATCGATGATGATCGACGATGATCGAATTTGATCGAAGTTGATCGAAGTTGATCGACGATGATCGACGATGATCGATGATGATCAATGATGATCGATGTTGTTCGATGATGATCGATGATGATCCATGACGATCGATGATGAACGATGATGATCGATGATGATCGATGATGATAGATGATGATCGGTAATGATCGATGATAATTAATCGATGATGATCGATGATGAACGATGATGATCGATGATGATCGATGATGATCGATGATGATCGATGATGATCGATGATGATCGATGATGATCGATGTTGATCGAAGTTGATCGATGATGATCGATGATGATCGATGTTGATCGATAATTATCGATGATGATCCATGATGATCGATGATGATCGATGATGATCGATGATGATCGATGATGATCGATGATGATCGATGATGATCGATGATGATCGATGATGATCGAAGATGATCGATGATGATCGATGATGATCGATGATGATCGATGATGATCGACGATGATCGATGATGATCGATGATGATCGATGATGATCGATGATGATCGATGATGATCGATGATGATCGATGATGATCGGTGTTGATCGATGATGATCGATGATGATCGATGATGATCGATGATGATCGATGATGATCGATGGTGATCGATGTTGATCGATGATGATCGATGATGATCGATGATGATCGATGATGATCGATGATGATCGATGATGATCGATGATGATCGATGATGATCGATGATGATCGGTGATGATCTATGATGATCGATGATGATCGATGATGTTCGCAGATGATCGATGAAGCTCGATGATGATCGATGATGACCGATATTGATCGATGATAATCGATGATGATCGATGATGATCAATGATTATCGATGATGATCGATGATGATCGATGATGATCGATGTTGATCGATGATGATCGATGATGATCGATGTTGATCGATGATGATCGATGATGATCGACGATGATCGAATTTGATCGAAGTTGATCGAAGTTGATCGACGATGATCGACGATGATCGATGATGATCAATGATGATCGATGTTGATCGATGATGATCGATGATGATCGATGATGATCGATGCTGATCGATGATGATCTGTGTTGATCGATGATGATCGATGATGATCGGTGTTGATCGATGATGATCGATGATGATCGATGATGATCGATGATGATCGATGATGATCGATGGTGATCGATGTTGATCGATGATGATCGATGATGATCGATGATGATCGATGATGATCGATGATGATCGATGATGATCGATGATGATCGATGATGATCGATGATGATCGATGATGATCGATGATGATCGATGATGATCAATGATTATCGATGATGATCGATGATGCTCGCAGATGATCGATGATGATCGATGTTGATCGATGATGATCGATGATGATCGATGTTGATCGATGATGATCGATGATGATCGACGATGATCGAATTTGATCGAAGTTGATCGACGATGATCGACGATGATCGATGATCATCAATGATGATCGATGTTGATCGATGATGATCGATGATGATCGATGATGATCGATGCTGATCGATGATGATCGATGATGATCGATGATGATTGATGATGATCTATGTAGATCGATGTTGATCGATGATGATCGATGATGATCGATGATGATCGATGATGATCGATGATGATCGATGATGATCGATGATGATTGATGTTGATCGATGATGATCGATGATGATCGATTTTGATCGATGAAGATCGATGATGATCGATGATGATCGACGATGATCGACGATGATCGATGATGATCGATGATGATCGATGACGATCGATGATGAACGATGATGATCGATGATGATCGATGATGATCGATGATGATCGATGATGATAGATGATAATCGGTAATGATCGATGATAATTAATCGATGATGATCGATGATGATCGATGATGATCGATGATGATCGATGATGATCGATGATGATCGATGATGATCGATGATGATCGATGTTGATCGATGATGATCGATGTTGATCGAAGTTGATCGATGATGATCGATGATGATCGATGTTGATCGATAATTATCGATGATGATCCATGATGATCGATGATGATAGATGATGATCGATGATGATCGATGATGATCGATGATGATCGATGATGATCGATGATGATCGATGATGATCGAAGATGATCGATGATGATCGATGATGATCGATGATGATCGATGATGATCGACGATGATCGATGATGATCGATGATGATCGATGATGATCGATGATGATCGATGATGATCTGTGTTGATCGATGATGATCGATGATGATCGGTGTTGATCGATGATGATCGATGATGATCAATGATTATCGATGATGATCGATGATGCTCGCAGATGATCGATGATGATCGATGTTGATCGATGATGATCGATGATGATCGATGTTGATCGATGATGATCGATGATGATCGACGATGATCGAATTTGATCGAAGTTGATCGACGATGATCGACGATGATCGATGATCATCAATGATGATCGATGTTGATCGATGATGATCGATGATGATCGATGATGATCGATGCTGATCGATGATGATCGATGATGATCGATGATGATTGATGATGATCTATGTAGATCGATGTTGATCGATGATGATCGATGATGATCGATGATGATCGATGATGATCGATGATGATCGATGATGATCGATGATGATTGATGTTGATCGATGATGATCGATGATGATCGATTTTGATCGATGAAGATCGATGATGATCGATGATGATCGACGATGATCGACGATGATCGATGATGATCGATGATGATCGATGACGATCGATGATGAACGATGATGATCGATGATGATCGATGATGATCGATGATGATCGATGATGATAGATGATAATCGGTAATGATCGATGATAATTAATCGATGATGATCGATGATGATCGATGATGATCGATGATGATCGATGATGATCGATGATGATCGATGATGATCGATGATGATCGATGTTGATCGATGATGATCGATGTTGATCGAAGTTGATCGATGATGATCGATGATGATCGATGTTGATCGATAATTATCGATGATGATCCATGATGATCGATGATGATAGATGATGATCGATGATGATCGATGATGATCGATGATGATCGATGATGATCGATGATGATCGATGATGATCGAAGATGATCGATGATGATCGATGATGATCGATGATGATCGATGATGATCGACGATGATCGATGATGATCGATGATGATCGATGATGATCGATGATGATCGATGATGATCTGTGTTGATCGATGATGATCGATGATGATCGGTGTTGATCGATGATGATCGATGATGATCGATGATGATCGATGATGATCGATGATGATCGATGATGATCGATGGTGATCGATGTTGATCGATGATGATCGATGATGATCGATGATGATCGATGATGATCGATGATGATCTATGATGATCGATGATGTTCGCAGATGATCGATGAAGCTCGATGATGATCGATGATGACCGATATTGATCGATGATAATCGATGATGATCGATGATGATCAATGATGATCGATGATGATCGATGATGATCGATGATGATCGATGTTGATCGATGATGATCGATGATGATCGATGTTGATCGATGATGATCGATGATGATCGACGATGATCGAATTTGATCGAAGTTGATCGAAGTTGATCGAAGTTGATCGACGATGATCGACGATGATCGATGATGATCAATGATGATCGATGTTGATCGATGATGATCGATGATGATCGATGATGATCGATGCTGATCGATGATGATCGATGATGATCGATGATGATCGATGATGATCGATGATGATCGATGATGATCGATGATGATCGATGATGATCGATGTTGATCGATGATGATCGATGATGATCGATGTTGATCGATGATGACCGATAATGATCGATGATGATCGATGATGATCGATGATGTTCGATGATGATCGATGATGATCGATGATGATCGATGATCGACGATGATCGAAGTTGATCGAAGTTGATCGAAGTTGATCGACGATGATCGACGATGATCGATGATGATCGATGATGATCGATGATGATCGATGAGATGATCGATGATGATCGATGATGATCGATGATGATCGATGATGATCGATGAAGATCGATGATGATCGATGTTGATCGATGATGATCGATGCTGATCGATGATGATCGATGATGATCGATGTTGATCGATGATGATCGATTATGATCGATGATGATCGATGATGATCGATGATGATCGATGATGATCGGTGTTGATCGATGATGATCGATGATGATCGACGATGATCGATGATGATCGATGATGATCGATGATGATCGATGATGATCGATGATGATCGATGATGATCTGTGTTGATCGATGATGATCGATAATGATCGATGATTATCGATGATGATCGATGATGATCGATGATGATCGATGGTGATCGATGATGATCGATGATGATCGATGATGATCTATGATGATCGATGATGATCGATGATGCTCGCAGATGATCGATGAAGATCGATGATGATCGATGATGATCGATGATGATCGATGATGATCGATGATGATCGATGTTGATCGATGTTGATCGATGATGATCGATGATGATCGATGATGATCGATGATGATCGATGATGATCGATGATGATCAATGATTATCGATGATGATCGATGATGCTCGCAGATGATCGATGATGATCGATGTTGATCGGTGATGATCGATGATGATCGATGTTGATCGATGATGATCGATGATGATCGACGATGATCGAATTTGATGGAAGTTGATCGACGATGATCGACGATGATCGATGATGATCAATGATGATCGATGTTGATCGATGATGATCGATGATGATCGATGATGATCGATGCTGATCGATGATGATCGATGATGATCGATGATGATTGATGATGATCTATGTAGATCGATGTTGATCGATGATGATCGATGATGATCGATGATGATCGATGATGATCGATGATGATCGATTTTGATCGATGAAGATCGATGATGATCGATGATGATCGACGATGATCGACGATGATCGATGATGATCGATGACGATCGATGATGAACGATGATGATCGATGATGATCGATGATGATCGATGATGATCGATGATGATCGATGATGATCGATGATGATAGATGATAATCGGTAATGATCGATGATAATTAATCGATGATGATCGATGGTGATCGATGGTGATCGATGATGATCGATGATGATCGATGATGATCGATGATGATCGATGTTGATCGAAGTTGATCGATGATGATCGATGATGATCGATGTTGATCGATAATTATCGATGATGATCGATGATGATAGATGATGATCGATGATGATCGATGATGATCGATGATGATCGATGATGATCGATGATGATCGATGATGATCGATGATGATCGATGATGATCGATGTTGATCGATAATTATCGATGATGATCCATGATGATCGATGATGATAGATGATGATCGATGATGATCGATGATGATCGATGATGATCGATGATGATCGATGATGATCGATGATGATCGAAGATGATCGATGATGATCGATGATGATCGATGATGATCGATGATGATCGACGATGATCGATGATGATCGATGATGATCGATGATGATCGATGATGATCGATGATGATCTGTGTTGATCGATGATGATCGATGATGATCGGTGTTGATCGATGATGATCGATGATGATCGATGATGATCGATGATGATCGATGATGATCGATGGTGATCGATGTTGATCGATGATGATCGATGATGATCGATGATGATCGATGATGATCGATGATGATCGATGATGATCGATGATGATCGATGATGATCGATGATGATCGATGATGATCTATGATGATCGATGATGATCGATGATGTTCGCAGATGATCGATGAAGCTCGATGATGATCGATGATGACCGATATTGATCGATGATAATCGATGATGATCGATGATGATCAATGATGATCGATGATGATCGATGATGATCGATGATGATCGATGTTGATCGATGATGATCGATGATGATCGATGTTGATCGATGATAATCGATGATGATCGACGATGATCGAATTTGATCGAAGTTGATCGAAGTTGATCGACGATGATCGACGATGATCGATGATGATCAATGATGATCGATGTTGATCGATGATGATCGATGATGATCGATGATGATCGATGCTGATCGATGATGATCGATGATGATCGATGATGATCGATGATGATCGATGATGATCGATGATGATCGATGATGATCGATGATGATCGATGTTGATCGATGATGATCGATGATGATCGATGTTGATCGATGATGACCGATAATGATCGATGATGATCGATGATGATCGATGATGATCGATGATGATCGATGATGATCGATGATGATCGATGATCGACGATGATCGAAGTTGATCGAAGTTGATCGAAGTTGATCGACGATGATCGACGATGATCGATGATGATCGATGATGATCGATGATGATCGATGATGATCGATGATGGTCGATGAGATGATCGATGATGATCGATGATGATCGATGATGATCGATGATGATCGATGAAGATCGATGATGATCGATGTTGATCGATGATGATCGATGCTGATCGATGATGATCGATGATGATCGATGTTGATCGATGATGATCGATTATGATCGATGATGATCGATGATGATCGATGATGATCGATGATGATCGATGCTGATCGATGATGATCGATGATGATCGATGTTGATCGATGATGATCGATTATGATCGATGATGATCGACGATGATCGAAGTTGATCGAAGTTGATCGAAGTTGATCGACGATGATCGACGATGATCGATGATGATCGATGTTGATCGATAATTATCGATGATGATCCATGATGATCGATGATGATAGATGATGATCGATGATGATCGATGATGATCGATGATGATCGATGATGATCGATGATGATCGATGATGATCGAAGATGATCGATGATGATCGAGGATGATCGAATTTGATCGAAGTTGATCAAAGTTGATCGACGATGATCGACGATGATCGATGATGATCAATGATGATCGATGTTGATCGATGATGATCGATGATGATCCATGACGATCGATGATGAACGATGATGATCGATGATGATCGATGATGATCGATGATGATCGATGATGATCGATGATGATAGATGATGATCGGTAATGATCGATGATAATTAATCGATGATGATCGATGATGAACGATGATGATCGATGATGATCGATGATGATCGATGATGATCGATGATGATCGATGATGATCGATGATGATCGATGTTGATCGAAGTTGATCGATGATGATCGATGATGATCGATGTTGATCGATAATTATCGATGATGATCCATGATGATCGATGATGATCGATGATGATCGATGATGATCGATGATGATCGATGATGATCGATGATGATCGATGATGATCGATGATGATCGATGATGATCGATGATGATCGATGATGATCGACGATGATCGATGATGATCGATGATGATCGATGATGATCGATGATGATCGATGATGATCTGTGTTGATCGATGATGATCGATGATGATCGGTGTTGATCGATGATGATCGATGATGATCGATGATGAACGATGATGATCGATGATGATCGATGGTGATCGATGTTGATCGATGATGATCGATGATGATCGATGATGATCGATGATGATCGATGATGATCGATGATGATCGATGATGATCGATGATGATCGATGATGATCGATGATGATCGGTGATGATCTATGATGATCGATGATGATCGATGATGTTCGCAGATGATCGATGAAGCTCGATGATGATCGATGATGACCGATATTGATCGATGATAATCGATGATGATCGATGATGATCAATGATTATCGATGATGATCGATGATGATCGATGAGATGATCGATGATGATCGATGATGATCGATGATGATCGATGATGATCGATGAAGATCGATGATGATCGATGTTGATCGATGATGATCGATGCTGATCGATGATGATCGATGATGATCGATGTTGATCGATGATGATCGATTATGATCGATGATGATCGATGATGATCGATGATGATCGATGATGATCGATGCTGATCGATGATGATCGATGATGATCGATGTTGATCGATGATGATCGATTATGATCGATGATGATCGACGATGATCGAAGTTGATCGAAGTTGATCGAAGTTGATCGACGATGATCGACGATGATCGATGATGATCGATGTTGATCGATAATTATCGATGATGATCCATGATGATCGATGATGATAGATGATGATCGATGATGATCGATGATGATCGATGATGATCGATGATGATCGATGATGATCGATGATGATCGAAGATGATCGATGATGATCGAGGATGATCGAATTTGATCGAAGTTGATCAAAGTTGATCGACGATGATCGACGATGATCGATGATGATCAATGATGATCGATGTTGATCGATGATGATCGATGATGATCCATGACGATCGATGATGAACGATGATGATCGATGATGATCGATGATGATCGATGATGATCGATGATGATCGATGATGATAGATGATGAGCGGTAATGATCGATGATAATTAATCGATGATGATCGATGATGAACGATGATGATCGATGATGATCGATGATGATCGATGATGATCGATGATGATCGATGATGATCGATGATGATCGGTGATGATCTATGATGATCGATGATGATCGATGATGTTCGCAGATGATCGATAAAGCTCGATGATGATCGATGATGACCGATATTGATCGATGATAATCGATGATGATCGATGATGATCAATGATTATCGATGATGATCGATGATGATCGATGATGATCGATGTTGATCGATGATGATCGATGATGATCGATGTTGATCGATGATGATCGATGATGATCGACGATAATCGAATTTGATCGAAGTTGATCGAAGTTGATCGACGATGATCGACGATGATCGATGTTGATCGATGATGATCGATGATGATCGATGATGATCGATGCTGATCGATGATGAGCGATGATGATCGATGATGATCGATGATGATCGATGATGATCGATGATGATCGATGATGATCGATGATGATCGATGTTGATCGATGATGATCGATGATGATCGATGTTGATCGATGATGACCGATGATGATCGATGATGATCGATGATGATCGATGATGATCGATGATGATCGATGATCGACGATGATCGAAGTTGATCGAAGTTGATCGAAGTTGATCGACGATGATCGACGATGATCGATGATGATCGATGATGATCGATGATGATCGATGATGATCGATGATGATCGATGAGATGATCGATGATGATCGATGATGATCGATGATGATCGATGATGATCGATGATGATCGATGATGATCGATGTTGATCGATGATGATCGATGATGATCGATGATGATCGATGTTGATCGATGATGATCGATTATGATCGATGATGATCGATGATGATCGATGATGATCGGTGTTGATCGATGATGATCGATGATGATCGATGATGATCGATGATAATCGACGGATCATCATCGATCATCATCGATCAGCATCGATCATCATCGATCATCATCGATCATCATCGATCAACATCGATCATCATTGATCATCATCGATCATCGTCGATCATCGTCGATCAACTTCGATCAACTTCGATCAAATTCGATCATCGTCGATCATCATCGATCATCATCGATCAACATCGATCATCATCGATCATCATCGATCAACATCGATCATCATCGATCATCATCGATCATCATCGATCATCATTGATCATCATCGATCATCATCGATTATCATCGATCAATATCGGTCATCATCGATCATCATCGAGCTTCATCGATCATCTGCGAACATCATCGATCATCATCGATCATCATAGATCATCATCGATCATCATCGATCATCATCGATCATCATCGATCATCATCGATCATCATCGATCATCATCGATCATCATCGATCATCATCGATCAACATCGATCACCATCGATCATCATCGATCATCATCGATCATCATCGATCATCATCGATCATCATCGATCATCATCGATCAACATCGATCATCATCGATCATCACCGATCAACATCGATCATCATCGATCATCTGCGAGCATCATCGATCATCATCGATAATCATTGATCATCATCGATTATCATCGATCATCATCGATCATCATCGATCATCATCGATCATCATCGATCAACATCGATCAACATCAATCATCATCGATCATCATCGATCATCATCGATCATCATCGATCATCATCGATCATCATCGATCACCATCGATCATCATCGATCATCATCGATCATCATCGATAATCATCGATCATCATCGATCATCATCGATCAACACAGATCATCATCGATCATCATCGATCATCATCGATCATCATCGATCATCATCGATCATCATCGATCATCATCGATCATCGTCGATCATCATCGATCATCATCGATCAACACCGATCATCATCGATCATCATCGATCATCATCGATCATCATCGATCATAATCGATCATCATCGATCAACATCGATCATCATCGATCATCATCGATCAGCATCGATCATCATCGATCAACATCGATCATCATCGATCTTCATCGATCATCATCGATCATCATCGATCATCATCGATCATCATCGATCATCTCATCGATCATCATCGATCATCATCGATCATCATCGATCATCGTCGATCATCGTCGATCAACTTCGATCAACTTCGATCAACTTCGATCAAATTCGATCATCGTCGATCATCGATCATCATCGATCATCATCGATCATCATCGATCATCATCGATCATCATCGATCATCATCGATCATTATCGGTCATCATCGATCAACATCGATCATCATCGATCATCATCGATCAACATCGATCATCATCGATCATCATCGATCATCATCGATCATCATCGATCATCATCGATCATCATCGATCATCATCGATCATCATCGATCAGCATCGATCATCATCGATCATCATCGATCATCATCGATCAACATCGATCATCATTGATCATCATCGATCATCGTCGATCATCGTCGATCAACTTCGATCAACTTCGATCAAATTCGATCATCGTCGATCATCATCGATCATCATCGATCAACATCGATCATCATCGATCATCATCGATCAACATCGATCATCATCGACCATCATCGATCATCATCGATCATCATTGATCATCATCGATCATCATCGATTATCATCGATCAATATCGGTCATCATCGATCATCATCGAGCTTCATCGATCATCTGCGAACATCATCGATCATCATCGATCATCATAGATCATCATCGATCATCATCGATCATCATCGATCATCATCGATCATCATCGATCATCATCGATCATCATCGATCATCATCGATCATCATCGATCAACATCGATCACCATCGATCATCATCGATCATCATCGATCATCATCGATCATCATCGATCATCATCGATCAACACCGATCATCTTCGATCATCATCGATCAACACAGATCATCATCGATCATCATCGATCATCATCGATCATCATCGATCATCATCGATCATCGTCGATCATCATCGATCATCATCGATCATCATCGATCATCATCGATCATCTTCGATCATCATCGATCATCATCGATCATCATCGATCATCATCGATCATCATCGATCATCATCGATCATCATCTATCATCATCGATCATCATGGATCATCATCGATAATTATCGATCAACATCGATCATCATCGATCATCATCGATCAACTTCGATCAACATCGATCATCATCGATCAACATCGATCATCATCGATCATCATCGATCATCATCGATCATCATCGATCATCATCGATCATCATCGATCATCATCGATTAATTATCATCGATCATTACCGATTATCATCTATCATCATCGATCATCATCGATCATCATCGATCATCATCGATCATCATCGTTCATCATCGATCGTCATCGATCATCATCGATCATCATCGATCATCGTCGATCATCGTCGATCATCATCGATCATCATCGATCTTCATCGATCAAAATCGATCATCATCGATCATCATCGATCAACATCGATCATCATCGATCATCATCGATCATCATCGATCATCATCGATCAACATCGATCATCATTGATCATCATCGATCATTGTCGATCATCGTCGATCAACTTCGATCAAATTCGATCATCGTCGATCATCATCGATCATCATCGATCAACATCGATCATCATCGATCATCATCGATCAACATCGATAATCATCGATCATCTGCGAGCATCATCGATCATCATCGATAATCATTGATCATCATCGATCATCATCGATCATCATCGATCATCATCGATCATCATCGATCATCATCGATCATCATCGATCATCATCGATCATCATCGATCATCATCGATCATCATCGATCATCATCGATCATCATCGATCATCATCGATCATCATCGATCATCATCGATCATCATCGATCAACACCGATCATCATCGATCATCATCGATCAACACAGATCATCATCGATCAGCATCGATCATCATCGATCATCATCGATCATCATCGATCAACATCGATCATCATTGATCATCATCGATCATCGTCGATCATCGTCGATCAACTTCGATCAACTTCGATCAAATTCGATCATCGTCGATCATCATCGATCATCATCGATCAACATCGATCATCATCGATCATCATCGATCAACATCGATCATCATCGATCATCATCGATCATCATCGATAATCATTGATCATCATCGATCATCATCGATTATCATCGATCAATATCGGTCATCATCGATCATCATCGAGCTTCATCGATCATCTGCGAACATCATCGATCATCATCGATCATCATAGATCATCACCGATCATCATCGATCATCATCGATCATCATCGATCATCATCGATCATCATCGATCATCATCGATCATCATCGATCATCATCGATCATCATCGATCAACATCGAACACCATCGATCATCATCGATCATCATCGATCATCATCGATCATCATCGATCATCATCGATCAACACCGATCATCATCGATCATCATCGATCAACACAGATCATCATCGATCATCATCGATCATCATCGATCATCATCGATCATCATCGATCATCATCGATCATCATCGATCATCGTCGATCATCATCGATCATCATCGATCATCATCGATCATCATCGATCATCTTCGATCATCATCGATCATCATCGATCATCATCGATCATCATCGATCATCATCGATCATCATCGATCATCATCGATCATCATCGATCATCATGGATCATCATCGATAATTATCGATCAACATCGATCATCATCGATCATCATCGATCAACTTCGATCAACATCGATCATCATCGATCATCATCGATCATCATCGATCATCATCGATCATCATCGATCATCATCGATCATCATCGTTCATCATCGATCATCATCGATTAATTATCATCGATCATTACCGATCATCATCTATCATCATCGATCATCATCGATCATCATCGATCATCATCGATCATCATCGATCATCATCGTTCATCATCGATCGTCATGGATCATCATCGATCATCATCGATCAACATCGATCATCATTGATCATCATCGATCATCGTCGATCATCGTCGATCAACTTCGATCAACTTCGATCAAATTCGATCATCGTCGATCATCATCGATCATCTTCGATCATCATCGATCATCATCGATCATCATCGATCATCATCGATCATCATCGATCATCATCTATCATCATCGATCATCATGGATCATCATCAATAATTATCGATCAACATCGATCATCATCGATCATCGTCGATCATCGTCGATCAACTTCGATCAACTTCGATCAACTTCGATCATCGTCGATCATCATCGATCATAATCGATCATCATCGATCAACATCGATCATCATCGATCATCATCGATCAGCATCGATCATCATCGATCATCATCGATCATCATCGATCATCATCGATCATAATCGATCATCATCGATCAACATCGATCATCATCGATCATCATCGATCAGCATCGATCATCATCGATCAACATCGATCATCATCGATCTTCATCGATCATCATCGATCATCATCGATCATCATCGATCATCATCGATCATATCATCGATCATCATCGATCATCATCGATCATCATCGATCATCATCGATCATCATCGATCATCGTCGATCATCGTCGATCAACTTCGATCAACTTCGATCAACTTCGATCATCGTCGATCATCGATCATCATCGATCATCATCGATCATCATCGATCATCATCGATCATCATCGATCATCATCGATCATTTTCGGTCACCATCGATCAACATCGATCATCATCGATCATCATCGATCAACATCGATCATCATCGATCATCATCGATCATCATCGATCATCATCGATCATCATCGATCATCATCGATCATCATCGATCATCATCGATCAGCATCGATCATCATCGATCATCATCGATCATCATCGATCAACATCGATCATCATTGATCATCATCGATCATCGTCGATCATCGTCGATCAACTTCGATCAACTTCGATCAAATTCGATCATCGTCGATCATCATCGATCATCATCGATCAATATCGATCATCATCGATCATCATCAATCAACATCGATCATCATCGATCATCATCGATCATCATCGATCATCATTGATCATCATCGATCATCATCGATTATCATCGATCAATATCGGTCATCATCGATCATCATCGAGCTTCATCGATCATCTGCGAACATCATCGATCATCATCGATCATCATAGATCATCATCGATCATCATCGATCATCATCGATCATCATCGATCATCATCGATCATCATCGATCATCATCGATCATCATCGATCATCATCGATCAACATCGATCACCATCGATCATCATCGATCATCATCGATCATCATCGATCAACACCGATCATCATCGATCATCATCGATCAACACAGATCATCATCGATCATCATCGATCATCATCGATCATCATCGATCATCATCGATCATCGTCGATCATCATCGATCATCATCGATCATCATCGATCATCATCGATCATCTTCGATCATCATCGATCATCATCGATCATCATCGATCATCATCGATCATCATCGATCATCATCGATCAACACAGATCATCATCGATCATCATCGATCATCATCGATCATCATCGATCATCATCGATCATCGTCGATCATCATCGATCATCATCGATCATCATCGATCATCATCGATCATCTTCGATCATCATCGATCATCATCGATCATCATCGATCATCATCGATCATCATCGATCATCATCGATCATCTTCGATCATCATCGATCATCATCGATCATCATCGATCATCATCTATCATCATCGATCATCATCGATAATTATCGATCAACATCGATCATCATCGATCATCATCGATCAACTTCGATCAACATCGATCATCATCGATCATCATCGATCATCATCGATCATCATCGATCATCATCGATCATCATCGATCATCATCGATCATCATCGATCATCATCGATTAATTATCATCGATCATTACCGATTATCATCTATCATCATCGATCATTATCGATCATCATCGATCATCATCGATCATCATCGTTCATCATCGATCGTCATCGATCATCATCGATCATCATCGATCATCGTCGATCATCGTCGATCATCATCGATCATCATCGATCTTCATCGATCAAAATCGATCATCATCGATCATCATCGATCAACATCGATCATCATCGATCATCATCGATCACCATCGATCATCATCGATCATCATCGATCAACATCGATCTACATAGATCATCATCAATCATCATCGATCATCATCGATCATCATCGATCATCATCGATCAGCATCGATCATCATCGATCATCATCGATCATCATCGATCAACATCGATCATCATTGATCATCATCGATCATCGTCGATCATCGTCGATCAACTTCGATCAAATTCGATCATCGTCGATCATCATCGATCATCATCGATCAACATCGATCATCATCGATCATCACCGATCAACATCGATCATCATCGATCATCTGCGAGCATCATCGATCATCATCGATAATCATTGATCATCATCGATCATCATCGATCATCATCGATCATCATCGATCATCATCGATCATCATCGATCAACATCGATCAACATCGATCATCATCGATCATCATCGATCATCATCGATCATCATCGATCATCATCGATCTTCATCGATCATCTGCGAGCATCATCGATCATCATCGATCATCATAGATCATCATCGATCATCATCGATCATCATCGATCACCATCGATCATCATCGATCATCATCGATCATCATCGATAATCATCGATCATCATCGATCATCATCGATCAACACAGATCATCATCGATCATCATCGATCATCATCGATCATCATCGATCATCATCGATCATCGTCGATCATCATCGATCATCATCGATCAACACCGATCATCATCGATCATCATCGATCATCATCGATCATCATCGATCATAATCGATCATCATCGATCAACATCGATCATCATCGATCATCATCGATCAGCATCGATCATCATCGATCAACATCGATCATCATCGATCTTCATCGATCATCATCGATCATCATCGATCATCATCGATCATCATCGATCATCTCATCGATCATCATCGATCATCATCGATCATCATCGATCATCATCGATCATCATCGATCATCGTCGATCATCGTCGATCAACTTCGATCAACTTCGATCAACTTCGATCATCGTCGATCATCGATCATCATCGATCATCATCGATCATCATCGATCATCATCGATCATCATCGATCATCATCGATCATCATCGATCATCATCGATCATTATCGGTCATCATCGATCAACATCAATCATCATCGATCATCATCGATCAACATCGATCATCATCGATCATCATCGATCATCATCGATCATCATCGATCATCATCGATCATCATCGATCATCATCGATCATCATCGATCATCATCGATCATCATCGATCAGCATCGATCATCATCGATCATCATCGATCATCATCGATCAACATCGATCATCATTGATCATCATCGATCATCGTCGATCATCGTCGATCAACTTCGATCAACTTCGATCAAATTCGATCATCGTCGATCATCATCGATCATCATCGATCAACATCGATCATCATCGATCATCATCGATCAACATCGATCATCATCGATCATCATCGATCATCATCGATCATCATTGATCATCATCGATCATCATCGATTATCATCGATCAATATCGGTCATCATCGATCATCATCGAGCTTCATCGATCATCTGCGAACATCATCGATCATCATCGATCATCATAGATCATCATCGATCATCATCGATCATCATCGATCATCATCGATCATCATCGATCATCATCGATCATCATCGATCATCATCGATCATCATCGATCATCATCGATCATCATCGATCAACATCGATCACCATCGATCATCATCAATCAACACCGATCATCATCGATCATCATCGATCAACACAGATCATCATCGATCATCATCGATCATCATCGATCATCATCGATCATCATCGATCATCGTCGATCATCATCGATCATCATCGATCATCATCGATCATCATCGATCATCTTCGATCATCATCGATCATCATCGATCATCATCGATCATCATCGATCATCATCGATCATCATCTATCATCATCGATCATCATGGATCATCATCGATAATTATCGATCAACATCGATCATCATCGATCATCATCGATCAACTTCGATCAACATCGATCATCATCGATCATCATCGATCATCATCGATCATCATCGATCATCATCGATCATCATCGATCATCATCGATCATCATCGATCATCATCGATCATCATCGATTAATTATCATCGATCATTACCGATTATCATCTATCATCATCGATCATTATCGATCATCATCGATCATTATCGATCATCATCGATCATCATCGATCATCATCGTTCATCATCGATCGTCATCGATCATCATCGATCATCATCGATCATCGTCGATCATCGTCGATCATCATCGATCATCATCGATCTTCATCGATCAAAATCGATCATCATCGATCATCATCGATCAACATCGATCATCATCGATCATCATCGATCACCATCGATCATCATCGATCATCATCGATCAACATCGATCTACATAGATCATCATCAATCATCATCGATCATCATCGATTATCATCGATCATCATCGATCAGCATCGATCATCATCGATCATCATCGATCATCATCGATCAACATCGATCATCATTGATCATCATCGATCATCGTCGATCATCGTCGATCAACTTCGATCAAATTCGATCATCGTCGATCATCATCGATTATCATCGATCAACATCGATCATCATCGATCATCACCGATCAACATCGATCATCATCGATCATCTGCGAGCATCATCGATCATCATCGATAATCATTGATCATCATCGATCATCATCGATCATCATCGATCATCATGGATCATCATCGATCATCATCGATCAACATCGATCAACATCGATCATCATCGATCATCATCGATCATCATCGATCATCATCGATCATCATCGATCTTCATCGATCATCTGCGAGCATCATCGATCATCATCGATCATCATAGATCATCATCGATCATCATCGATCATCATCGATCAACATCGATCATCATCGATCACCATCGATCATCATCGATCATCATCGATCATCATCGATAATCATCGATCATCATCGATCATCATCGATCAACACAGATCATCATCGATCATCATCGATCATCATCGATCATCATCGATCATCATCGATCATCATCGATCATCGTCGATCATCATCGATCATCATCGATCAACACCGATCATCATCGATCATCATCGATCATCATCGATCATCATCGATCATAATCGATCATCATCGATCAACATCGATCATCATCGATCATCATCGATCAGCATCGATCATCATCGATCAACATCGATCATCATCGATCTTCATCGATCATCATCGATCATCATCGATCATCATCGATCATCATCGATCATCTCATCGATCATCATCGATCATCATCGATCATCATCGATCATCATCGATCATCATCGATCATCGTCGATCATCGTCGATCAACTTCGATCAACTTCGATCAACTTCGATCATCGTCGATCATCGATCATCATCGATCATCATCGATCATCATCGATCATCATCGATCATCATCGATCATCATCGATCATTATCGGTCATCATCGATCAACATCGATCATCATCGATCATCATCGATCAACATCGATCATCATCGATCATCATCGATCATCATCGATCATCATCGATCATCATCGATCATCATCGATCATCATCGATCATCATCGATCATCATCGATCATCATCGATCAGCATCGATCATCATCGATCATCATCGATCATCATCGATCAACATCGATCATCATTGATCATCATCGATCATCGTCGATCATCGTCGATCAACTTCGATCAACTTCGATCAAATTCGATCATCGTCGATCATCATCGATCATCATCGATCAACATCGATCATCATCGATCATCATCGATCAACATCGATCATCATCGATCATCATCGATCATCATCGATCATCATTGATCATCATCGATCATCATCGATTATCATCGATCAATATCGGTCATCATCGATCATCATCGAGCTTCATCGATCATCTGCGAACATCATCGATCATCATCGATCATCATAGATCATCATCGATCATCATCGATCATCATCGATCATCATCGATCATCATCGATCATCATCGATCATCATCGATCATCATCGATCATCATCGATCATCATCGATCATCATCGATCAACATCGATCACCATCGATCATCATCAATCAACACCGATCATCATCGATCATCATCGATCAACACAGATCATCATCGATCATCATCGATCATCATCGATCATCATCGATCATCATCGATCATCGTCGATCATCATCGATCATCATCGATCATCATCGATCATCATCGATCATCTTCGATCATCATCGATCATCATCGATCATCATCGATCATCATCGATCATCATCGATCATCATCTATCATCATCGATCATCATGGATCATCATCGATAATTATCGATCAACATCGATCATCATCGATCATCATCGATCAACTTCGATCAACATCGATCATCATCGATCATCATCGATCATCATCGATCATCATCGATCATCATCGATCATCATCGATCATCATCGATCATCATCGATCATCATCGATCATCATCGATCATCATCGATTAATTATCATCGATCATTACCGATTATCATCTATCATCATCGATCATCATCGATCATCATCGATCATCATCGATCATCATCGTTCATCATCGATCGTCATCGATCATCATCGATCATCATCGATCATCGTCGATCATCGTCGATCATCATCGATCATCATCGATCTTCATCGATCAAAATCGATCATCATCGATCATCATCGATCAACATCGATCATCATCGATCATCATCGATCATCATCGATCATCATCGATCATCATCGATCATCATCGATCATCATCGATCAACATCGATCTACATAGATCATCATCAATCATCATCGATCATCATCGATCATCATCGATCAGCATCGATCATCATCGATCAACATCGATCATCATCGATCTTCATCGATCATCATCGATCATCATCGATCATCATCGATCATCATCGATCATATCATCGATCATCATCGATCATCATCGATCATCATCGATCATCATCGATCATCATCGATCATCGTCGATCATCGTCGATCAACTTCGATCAACTTCGATCAACTTCGATCATCGTCGATCATCGATCATCATCGATCATCATCGATCATCATCGATCATCATCGATCATCATCGATCATTTTCGGTCACCATCGATCAACATCGATCATCATCGATCAACATCGATCATCATTGATCATCATCGATCATCGTCGATCATCGTCGATCAACTTCGATCAACTTCGATCAAATTCGATCATCGTCGATCATCATCGATCATCATCGATCAACATCGATCATCATCGATCATCATCGATCAACATCGATCATCATCGATCATCATCGATCATCATCGATCATCATTGATCATCATCGATCATCATCGATTATCATCGATCAATATCGGTCATCATCGATCATCATCGAGCTTCATCGATCATCTGCGAACATCATCGATCATCATCGATCATCATAGATCATCATCGATCATCATCGATCATCATCGATCATCATCGATCATCATCGATCATCATCGACCATCATCGATCATCATCGATCATCATCGATCAACATCGATCACCATCGATCATCATCGATCATCATCGATCATCATCGATCAACACCGATCATCATCGATCATCATCGATCAACACAGATCATCATCGATCATCATCGATCATCATCGATCATCATCGATCATCATCGATCATCGTCGATCATCATCGATCATCATCGATCGATGATGATCATCGATCATCTTCGATCATCATCGATCATCATCGATCATCATCGATCATCATCGATCATCATCGATCATCATCGATCATCATCTATCATCATCGATCATCATGGATCATCATCGATAATTATCGATCAACATCGATCATCATCGATCATCATCGATCATCATCGATCATCATCGATCATCATCGATCATCATCGATCATCATCGATCATCATCGATCATCATCTATCATCATCGATCATCATCGATAATTATCGATCAACATCGATCATCATCGATCATCATCGATCAACTTCGATCAACATCGATCATCGTCGATCATCATCGATCATCATCGATCATCATCGATCATCATCGATCATCATCGATCATCATCGATCATCATCGATCATCATCGATTAATTATCATCGATCATTACCGATTATCATCTATCATCATCGATCATTATCGATCATCATCGATCATCATCGATCATCATCGTTCATCATCGATCGTCATCGATCATCATCGATCATCATCGATCATCGTCGATCATCGTCGATCATCATCGATCATCATCGATCTTCATCGATCAAAATCGATCATCATCGATCATCATCGATCAACATCGATCATCATCGATCATCATCGATCACCATCGATCATCATCGATCATCATCGATCAACATCGATCTACATAGATCATCATCAATCATCATCGATCATCATCGATCATCATCGATCAGCATCGATCATCATCGATCATCATCGATCATCATCGATCAACATCGATCATCATTGATCATCATCGATCATCGTCGATCATCGTCGATCAACTTCGATCAAATTCGATCATCGTCGATCATCATCGATCATCATCGATCAACATCGATCATCATCGATCATCACCGATCAACATCGATCATCATCGATCATCTGCGAGCATCATCGATCATCATCGATAATCATTGATCATCATCGATCATCATCGATCATCATCGATCATCATCGATCATCATCGATCATCATCGATCAACATCGATCAACATCGATCATCATCGATCATCATCGATCATCATCGATCATCATCGATCATCATCGATCATCATCGATCATCATCGATCTTCATCGATCATCTGCGAGCATCATCGATCATCATCGATCATCATAGATCATCATCGATCATCATCGATCATCATCGATCACCATCGATCATCATCGATCATCATCGATCATCATCGATAATCATCGATCATCATCGATCATCATCGATCAACACAGATCATCATCGATCATCATCGATCATCATCGATCATCATCGATCATCATCGATCATCGTCGATCATCATCGATCATCATCGATCAACACCGATCATCATCGATCATCATCGATCATCATCGATCATCATCGATCATAATCGATCATCATCGATCAACATCGATCATCATCGATCATCATCGATCAGCATCGATCATCATCGATCAACATCGATCATCATCGATCTTCATCGATCATCATCGATCATCATCGATCATCATCGATCATCATCGATCATCTCATCGATCATCATCGATCATCATCGATCATCATCGATCATCATCGATCATCATCTATCATCATCGATCATCATGGATCATCATCGATAATTATCGATCAACATCGATCATCATCGATCATCATCGATCAACTTCGATCAACATCGATCATCATCGATCATCATCGATCATCATCGATCATCATCGATCATCATCGATCATCATCGATCATCATCGATCATCATCGATCATCATCGATCATCATCGATCATCATCGATTAATTATCATCGATCATTACCGATTATCATCTATCATCATCGATCATCATCGATCATCATCGATCATCATCGATCATCATCGTTCATCATCGATCGTCATCGATCATCATCGATCATCATCGATCATCGTCGATCATCGTCGATCATCATCGATCATCATCGATCTTCATCGATCAAAATCGATCATCATCGATCATCATCGATCAACATCGATCATCATCGATCATCATCGATCATCATCGATCATCATCGATCATCATCGATCATCATCGATCATCATCGATCAACATCGATCTACATAGATCATCATCAATCATCATCGATCATCATCGATCATCATCGATCAGCATCGATCATCATCGATCATCATCGATCATCATCGATCAACATCGATCATCATTGATCATCATCGATCATCGTCGATCATCGTCGATCAACTTCGATCAAATTCGATCATCGTCGATCATCATCGATCATCATCGATCAACATCGATCATCATCGATCATCATCGATCAACATCGATCATCATCGATCATCTGCGAGCATCATCGATCATCATCGATAATCATTGATCATCATCGATCATCATCGATCATCATCGATCATCATCGATCATCATCGATCATCATCGATCATCATCGATCATCATCGATCATCATCGATCATCATCGATCATCATCGATCATCATCGATCATCATCGATCATCATCGATCAACATCGATCACCATCGATCATCATCGATCATCATCGATCATCATCGATCATCATCGATCATCATCGATCAACACCGATCATCATCGATCATCATCGATCAACACAGATCATCATCGATCATCATCGATCATCATCGGTCATCATCGATCATCATAGATCATCATCGATCATCATCGACCATCATCGATCATCATCGATCATCATCGATCATCATCGATCATCATCGATCATCATCGATCATCATCGATCAACACAGATCATCATCGATCATCATCGATCATCATCGATCATCATCGATCATCATCGATCATCATCGATCATCATCGATCATCATCGATCATCATCGATCATCATCGATCAACACAGATCATCATCGATCATCATCGATCATCATCGATCATCATCGATCATCATCGATCATCATCGATCATCATCGATCATCATCGATCATCATCGATCATCATAGATCATCATCGATCATCATCGACCATCATCGATCATCATCGATCATCATCGATCATCATCGATCATCATCGATCATCATCGATCATCATCGATCAACACAGATCATCATCGATCATCATCGATCATCATCGATCATCATCGATCATCATCGATCATCATCGATCATCATCGATCATCATCGATCATCATCGATCATCATCGATCATCATCGATCATCATCGATCATCATCGATCAACATCGATCATCATCGATCAACACAGATCATCATCGATCATCATCGATCATCATCGATCATCATCGATCATCATCGATCATCATCGATCATCATCGATCATCGTCGATCATCATCGATCATCATCGATCATCATCGATCATCATCGATCATCATCGATCATCATCGATCATCATGGATCATCATCGATAATTATCGATCAACATCGATCATCATCGTTCATCATCGATCAACTTCGATCAACATCGATCATCATCGATCATCATCGATCATCATCGATCATCATGGATCATCATCGATCATCATCGATCATCATCGATTAATTATCATCGATCATTATCGATCATCATCGATCATCATCGATCATCATCGATCATCATCGATCATCATCGATCATCATCGTTCATCATCGATCGTCATCGATCATCATCGATCATCATCGATCATCGTCGATCATCATCGATCATCATCGATCATCATCGATCATCATCGATCATCATCGATCATCATCGATCATCATCGATCATCATCGATCATCATCGATCAACATCGATCAACATCGATCATCATCAATCATCATCGATCATCATCGATCATCATCGATCATCATCGATCATCATCGATCATCATCGATCATCATCGATCATCATTGATCATCATCGATCATCGTCGATCATCGTCGATCAACTTCGATCAACTTCGATCAAATTCGATCATCGTCGATCATCATCGATCATCATCGATCATCATCGATCATCATCGATCATCATCGATCATCATCGATCATCATCGATCATCATCGATCAGCATCGATCATCATCGATCATCATCGATCATCATCGATCATCATCGATCATCATCGATCAGCATCGATCATCATCGATCATCATCGATCATCATCGATCAACATCGATCATCATTGATCATCATCGATCATCGTCGATCATCGTCGATCAACTTCGATCAACTTCGATCAAATTCGATCATCGTCGATCATCATCGATCAACATCGATCAACATCGATCATCATCAATCATCATCGATCAACATCGATCATCATCGATCATCATCGATCATCATCGATCATCATTGATCATCATCGATCATCATCGATTATCATCGATCAGTATCGGTCATCATCGATCATCATCGATCTTCATCGATCATCTGCGAACATCATCGATCATCATCGATCATCATAGATCATCATCGATCATCATCGATCATCATCGATCATCATCGATCATCATCGATCATCATCGATCATCATCGATCATCATCGATCATCATCGATCATCATCGATCAACATCGATCACCATCGATCATCATCGATCATCATCGATCATCATCGATCATCATCGATCATCATCGATCAACACCGATCATCATCGATCATCATCGATCAACACAGATCATCATCGATCATCATCGATCATCATCGATCATCATCGATCATCATCGATCATCGTCGATCATCATCGATCATCATCGATCATCATCGATCATCATCGATGATCTTCGATCATCATCGATCATCATCGATCATCATCGATCATCATCGATCATCATCGATCATCATCGATCATCATCTATCATCATCGATCATCATGGATCGTCATCGATAATTATCGATCAACATCGATCATCATCGATCATCATCGATCATCATCGATCATCATCGATCATCATCGATCGTCATCGATCATCATCGATCATCATCGATCATCATCGATCAACTTCGATCAACATCGATCATCATCGATCATCATCGATCATCATCGATCATCATCGATCATCATCGATCATCATCGATCATCATCGATCATCATCGATCATCATCGATCATCATCGATTAATTATCATCGATCATTACCGATTATCATCTATCATCATCGATCATCATCGATCATCATCGATCATCATCGATCATCATCGTTCATCATCGATCGTCATCGACCATCATCGATCATCATCGATCATCGTCGATCATCGTCGATCATCATCGATCATCATCGATCTTCATCGATCAAAATCGATCATCATCGATCATCATCGATCAACATCGATCATCATCGATCATCATCGATCATCATCGATCATCATCGATCATCATCGATCAACATCGATCTACATAGATCATCATCAATCATCATCGATCATCATCGATCATCATCGATCAGCATCGATCATCATCGATCATCATCGATCATCATCGATCAACATCGATCATCATTGATCATCATCGATCATCGTCGATCATCGTCGATCAACTTCGATCAAATTCGATCATCGTCGATCATCATCGATCATCATCGATCAACATCGATCATCATCGATCATCACCGATCAACATCGATCATCATCGATCATCTGCGAGCATCATCGATCATCATCGATAATCATTGATCATCATCGATCATCATCGATCATCATCGATCATCATCGATCATCATCGATCATCATCGATCAACATCGATCAACATCGATCATCATCGATCATCATCGATCATCATCGATCATCATCGATCATCATCGATCTTCATCGATCATCTGCGAGCATCATCGATCATCATCGATCATCATAGATCATCATCGATCATCATCGATCATCATCGATCACCATCGATCATCATCGATCATCATCGATCATCATCGATAATCATCGATCATCATCGATCATCATCGATCAACACAGATCATCATCGATCATCATCGATCATCATCGATCATCATCGATCATCATCGAACATCATCGATCATCATCGATCATCATCGATCATCATCGATCATCATCGATCATCATCGATCAACACCGATCATCATCGATCATCATCGATCATCATCGATCATCATCGATCATAATCGATCATCATCGATCAACATCGATCATCATCGATCATCATCGATCAGCATCGATCATCATCGATCAACATCGATCATCATCGATCTTCATCGATCATCATCGATCATCATCGATCATCATCGATCATCATCGATTATCTCATCGATCATCATCGATCATCATCGATCATCATCGATCATCATCGATCATCATCGATCATCGTCGATCATCGTCGATCAACTTCGATCAACTTCGATCAACTTCGATCATCGTCGATCATCGATCATCATCGATCATCATCGATCATCATCGATCATCATCGATCATCATCGATCATCATCGATCATTATCGGTCATCATCGATCAACATCGATCATCATCGATCATCATCGATCAACATCGATCATCATCGATCATCATCGATCATCATCGATCATCATTGATCATCATCGATCATCATCGATCATCATCGATCATCATCGATCAGCATCGATCATCATCGATCATCATCGATCATCATCGATCAACATCGATCATCATTGATCATCATCGATCATCGTCGATCATCGTCGATCAACTTCGATCAACTTCGATCAAATTCGATCATCGTCGATCATCATCGATCATCATCGATCAACATCGATCATCATCGATCATCATCGATCAACATCGATCATCATCGATCATCATCGATCATCATCGATCATCATTGATCATCATCGATCATCATCGATTATCATCGATCAATATCGGTCATCATCGATCATCATCGAGCTTCATCGATCATCTGCGAACATCATCGATCATCATCGATCATCATAGATCATCATCGATCATCATCGATCATCATCGATCATCATCGATCATCATCGATCATCATCGATCATCATCGATCATCATCGATCATCATCGATCAACATCGATCACCATCGATCATCATCGATCATCATCGATCATCATCGATCATCATCGATCATCATCGATCATCATCGATCATCATCGATCAACACCGATCATCATCGATCATCATCGATCAACACAGATCATCATCGATCATCATCGATCATCATCGATCATCATCGATCATCATCGATCATCGTCGATCATCATCGATCATCATCGATCATCATCGATCATCATCGATCATCTTCGATCATCATCGATCATCATCGATCATCATCGATCATCATCGATCATCATCGATCATCATCGATCATCATCTATCATCATCGATCATCATGGATCATCATCGATAATTATCGATCAACATCGATCATCATCGATCATCATCGATCAACTTCGATCAACATCGATCATCATCGATCATCATCGATCATCATCGATCATCATCGATCATCATCGATCATCATCGATCATCATCGATCATCATCGATCATCATCGATCATCATCGATCATCATCGATCATCATCGATTAATTATCATCGATCATTACCGATTATCATCTATCATCATCGATCATCATCGATCATCATCGATCATCATCGTTCATCATCGATCGTCATCGATCATCATCGATCATCATCGATCATCGTCGATCATCGTCGATCATCATCGATCATCATCGATCTTCATCGATCAAAATCGATCATCATCGATCATCATCGATCAACATCGATCATCATCGATCATCATCGATCATCATCGATCATCATCGATCATCATCGATCATCATCGATCATCATCGATCAACATCGATCTACATAGATCATCATCAATCATCATCGATCATCATCGATCATCATCGATCAGCATCGATCATCATCGATCATCATCGATCATCATCGATCAACATCGATCATCATTGATCATCATCGATCATCGTCGATCATCGTCGATCAACTTCGATCAAATTCGATCATCGTCGATCATCATCGATCATCATCGATCAACATCGATCATCATCGATCATCATCGATCAACATCGATCATCATCGATCATCTGCGAGCATCATCGATCATCATCGATAATCATTGATCATCATCGATCATCATCGATCATCATCGATCATCATCGATCATCATCGATCATCATCGATCATCATCGATCATCATCGATCATCATCGATCATCATCGATCATCATCGATCATCATCGATCAACATCGATCACCATCGATCATCATCGATCATCATCGATCATCATCGATCATCATCGATCATCATCGATCAACACCGATCATCATCGATCATCATCGATCAACACAGATCATCATCGATCATCATCGATCATCATCGGTCATCATCGATCATCATAGATCATCATCGATCATCATCGACCATCATCGATCATCATCGATCATCATCGATCATCATCGATCATCATCGATCATCATCGATCATCATCGATCAACACAGATCATCATCGATCATCATCGATCATCATCGATCATCATCGATCATCATCGATCATCATCGATCATCATCGATCATCATCGATCATCATCGATCATCATCGATCATCGTCGATCATCATCGATCATCATCGATCATCATCGATCATCATCGATCATCATCGATCATCGTCGATCATCATCGATCATCATCGATCATCATCGATCATCATCGATCATCATCGATCATCATCGATCATCATGGATCATCATCGATAATTATCGATCAACATCGATCATCATCGATCATCATCGATCAACTTCGATCAACATCGATCATCATCGATCATCATCGATCATCATCGATCATCATCGATCATCATCGATCATCATCGATCATCATCGATCATCATCGATCATCATCGATCATCATCGATCATCATCGATCATTATCGATCATCATCGATCATCATCGATCATCATCGATCATCATCGATCATCATCGATCATCATCGTTCATCATCGATCGTCATCGATCATCATCGATCATCATCGATCATCATCGATCATCGTCGATCATCATCGATCATCATCGATCATCATCGATCATCATCGATCATCATCGATCATCATCGATCATCATCGATCAACTTCGATCAAATTCGATCATCGTCGATCATCATCGATCATCATCGATCATCATCGATCATCATCTATCAACACCGATCATCATCGATCATCATCGATCAACACCGATCATCATCGATCATCATCGATCATCATCGATCATCATCGATCATCATCGATCATAATCGATCATCATCGATCAACATCGATCATCATCGATCATCATCGATCATCATCGATCAACATCGATCATCATCGATCATCATCGATCATCATCAATCATCATCGATCATCATCGATCATCATCGATCATCATCGATCATCATCGATCATCATCGATCATCGTCGATCATCGTCGATCAACTTCGATCAACTTCGATCAACTTCGATCATCGTCGATCATCGATCATCATCGATCATCATCGATCATCATCGATCATCATCGATCATCATCGGTCATCATCGATCAACATCGATCATCATCGATCATCATCGATCAACATCGATCATCATCGATCATCATCGATCATCATCGATCATCATCGATCATCATCGATCATCATCGATCATCATCGCTCATCATCGATCAGCATCGATCATCATCGATCATCATCGATCATCATCGATCAACATCGATCATCATTGATCATCATCGATCATCGTCGATCATCGTCGATCAACTTCGATCAACTTCGATCAAATTCGATCATCGTCGATCATCATCGATCATCATCGATCAACATCGATCATCATCGATCATCATCGATCAACATCGATCATCATCGATCATCATCGATCATCATCGATAATCATTGATCATCATCGATCATCATCGATTATCATCGATCAATATCGGTCATCATCGATCATCATCGAGCTTCATCGATCATCTGCGAACATCATCGATCATCATCGATCATCATAGATCATCATCGATCATCATCGATCATCATCGATCATCATCGATCATCATCGATCATCATCGATCATCATCGATCATCATCGATCATCATCGATCATCATCGATCAACATCGATCACCATCGATCATCATCGATCATCATCGATCATCATCGATCATCATCGATCATCATCGATCAACACCGATCATCATCGATCATCATCGATCAACACAGATCATCATCGATCATCATCGATCATCATCGATCATCATCGATCATCATCGATCATCATCGATCATCGTCGATCATCATCGATCATCATCGATCATCATCGATCATCATCGATCATCTTCGATAATCATCGATCATCATCGATCATCATCGATCATCATCGATCATCATCGATCATCATCGATCATCATCGATCATCATGGATCATCATCGATAATTATCGATCAACATCGATCATCATCGATCATCATCGATCAACTTCGATCAACATCGATCATCATCGATCATCATCGATCATCATCGATCATCATCGATCATCATCGATCATCATCGATCATCATCGTTCATCATCGATCATCATCGATTAATTATCATCGATCATTACCGATCATCATCTATCATCATCGATCATCATCGATCATCATCGATCATCATCGATCATCATCGATCATCATCGTTCATCATCGATCGTCATGGATCATCATCGATCATCATTGATCATCGTCGATCATCGTCGATCATCATCGATCATAATCGATCTTCATCGATCAAAATCGATCATCATCGATCATCATCGATCAACATCGATCATCATTGATCATCATCGATCATCGTCGATCATCGTCGATCAACTTCGATCAAATTCGATCATCGTCGATCATCATCGATCATCATCGATCAACATCGATCATCATCGATCATCATCGATCAACATCGATCATCATCGATCATCATCGATCATCATCGATCATCATCGATCATCATCGATCATCATCGATCATCATCGATCATCATCGATCAACATCGATCACCATCGATCATCATCGATCATCATCGATCATCATCGATCATCATCGATCAACACCGATCATCATCGATCATCATCGATCAACACAGATCATCATCGATCATCATCGATCATCATCGATCATCATCGGTCATCATCGATCATCATAGATCATCATCGATCATCATCGACCATCATCGATCATCATCGATCATCATCGATCATCATCGATCATCATCGATCATCATCGATCATCATCGATCATCATCGATCAACACAGATCATCATCGATCATCATCGATCATCATCGATCATCATCGATCATCATCGATCATCATCGATCATCATCGATCATCATCGATCATCATCGATCATCATCGATCATCATCGATCATCGTCGATCATCATCGATCATCATCGATCATCATCGATCATCATCGATCATCATCGATCATCGTCGATCATCATCGATCATCATCGATCATCATCGATCATCATCGATCATCATCGATCATCATCGATCATCATGGATCATCATCGATAATTATCGATCAACATCGATCATCATCGATCATCATCGATAATCATCGATCATCATCGATCATCATCGATCAACACAGATCATCATCGATCATCATCGATCATCATCGATCATCATCGATCATCATCGATCATCATCGATCATCATCGATCATCATCGATCATCGTTGATCATCATCGATCATCATCGATCAACACCGATCATCATCGATCATCATCGATCATCATCGATCATCATCGATCATAATCGATCATCATCGATCAACATCGATCATCATCGATCATCATCGATCAGCATCGATCATCATCGATCAACATCGATCATCATCGATCTTCATCGATCATCATCGATCATCATCGATCATCATCGATCATCATCGATCATCTCATCGATCATCATCGATCATCATCGATCATCATCGATCATCATCGATCATCATCGATCATCGTCGATCATCGTCGATCAACTTCGATCAACTTCGATCAACTTCGATCATCGTCGATCATCGATCATCATCGATCATCATCGATCATCATCGATCATCATCGATCATCATCGATCATCATCGATCATTATCGGTCATCATCGATCAACATCGATCATCATCGATCATCATCGATCAACATCGATCATCATCGATCATCATCGATCATCATCGATCATCATCGATCATCATCGATCATCATCGATCATTATCGATCATCATCGATCAGCATCGATCATCATCGATCATCATCGATCATCATCGATCAACATCGATCATCATTGATCATCATCGATCATCGTCGATCATCGTCGATCAACTTCGATCAACTTCGATCAAATTCGATCATCGTCGATCATCATCGATCATCATCGATCAACATCGATCATCATCGATCATCATCGATCAACATCGATCATCATCGATCATCATCGATCATCATCGATCATCATTGATCATCATCGATCATCATCGATTATCATCGATCAATATCGGTCATCATCGATCATCATCGAGCTTCATCGATCATCTGCGAACATCATCGATCATCATCGATCATCATAGATCATCATCGATCATCATCGATCATCATCGATCATCATCGATCATCATCGATCATCATCGATCATCATCGATCATCATCGATCATCATCGATCAACATCGATCACCATCGATCATCATCGATCATCATCGATCATCATCGATCATCATCGATCATCATCGATCATCATCGATCAACACCGATCATCATCGATCATCATCGATCAACACAGATCATCATCGATCATCATCGATCATCATCGATCATCATCGATCATCATCGATCATCATCGATCATCGTCGATCATCATCGATCATCATCGATCATCATCGATCATCATCGATCATCTTCGATCATCATCGATCATCATCGATCATCATCGATCATCATCGATCATCATCGATCATCATCGATCATCATCTATCATCATCGATCATCATGGATCATCATCGATAATTATCGATCAACATCGATCATCATCGATCATCATCGATCAACTTCGATCAACATCGATCATCATCGATCATCATCGATCATCATCGATCATCATCGATCATCATCGATCATCATCGATCATCATCGATCATCATCGATCATCATCGATCATCATCGATCATCATCGATCATCATCGATTAATTATCATCGATCATTACCGATTATCATCTATCATCATCGATCATCATCGATCATCATCGATCATCATCGTTCATCATCGATCGTCATCGATCATCATCGATCATCATCGATCATCGTCGATCATCGTCGATCATCATCGATCATCATCGATCTTCATCGATCAAAATCGATCATCATAGATCATCATCGATCAACATCGATCATCATCGATCATCATCGATCATCATCGATCATCATCGATCATCATCGATCATCATCGATCATCATCGATCATCATCGATCAACATCGATCTACATAGATCATCATCAATCATCATCGATCATCATCGATCATCATCGATCAGCATCGATCATCATCGATCATCATCGATCATCATCGATCAACATCGATCATCATTGATCATCATCGATCATCGTCGATCATCGTCGATCAACTTCGATCAAATTCGATCATCGTCGATCATCATCGATCATCATCGATCAACATCGATCATCATCGATCATCATCGATCAACATCGATCATCATCGATCATCTGCGAGCATCATCGATCATCATCGATAATCATTGATCATCATCGATCATCATCGATCATCATCGATCATCATCGATCATCATCGATCATCATCGATCATCATCGATCATCATCGATCATCATCGATCATCATCGATCATCATCGATCATCATCGATCAACATCGATCACCATCGATCATCATCGATCATCATCGATCATCATCGATCATCATCGATCATCATCGATCAACACCGATCATCATCGATCATCATCGATCAACACAGATCATCATCGATCATCATCGATCATCATCGGTCATCATCGATCATCATAGATCATCATCGATCATCATCGACCATCATCGATCATCATCGATCATCATCGATCATCATCGATCATCATCGATCATCATCGATCATCATCGATCATCATCGATCAACACAGATCATCATCGATCATCATCGATCATCATCGATCATCATAGATCATCATCGATCATCATCGACCATCATCGATCATCATCGATCATCATCGATCATCATCGATCATCATCGATCATCATCGATCATCATCGATCATCATCGATCAACACAGATCATCATCGATCATCATCGATCATCATCGATCATCATCGATCATCATCGATCATCATCGATCATCATCGATCATCATCGATCATCATCGATCATCGTCGATCATCATCGATCATCATCGATCATCATCGATCATCATCGATCATCATCGATCATCATCGATCATCATCGATCATCATCGATCATCATCGATCATCATCGATCATAATCGATTAATTATCATCGATCATTATCGATCATCATCGATCATCATCGATCATCATCGATCATCATCGATCATCATCGATCATCATCGTTCATCATCGATCGTCATCGATCATCATCGATCATCATCGATCATCGTCGATCATCATCGATCATCATCGATCAACACCGATCATCATCGATCATCATCGATCATCATCGATCATCATCGATCATAATCGATCATCATCGATCAACATCGATCATCATCGATCATCATCGATCAGCATCGATCATCATCGATCAACATCGATCATCATCGATCTTCATCGATCATCATCGATCATCATCGATCATCATCGATCATCATCGATCATCTCATCGATCATCATCGATCATCATCGATCATCATCGATCATCATCGATCATCATCGATCATCGTCGATCATCGTCGATCAACTTCGATCAACTTCGATCAACTTCGATCATCGTCGATCATCGATCATCATCGATCATCATCGATCATCATCGATCATCATCGATCATCATCGATCATCATCGATCATTATCGGTCATCATCGATCAACATCGATCATCATCGATCATCATCGATCAACATCGATCATCATCGATCATCATCGATCATCATCGATCATCATCGATCATCATCGATCATCATCGATCATCATCGATCATCATCGATCATCATGGATCATCATCGATCATCATCGATCATCATCGATTAATTATCATCGATCATTATCGATCATCATCGATCATCATCGATCAACACCGATCATCATCGATCATCATCGATCAACACAGATCATCATCGATCATCATCGATCATCATCGATCTTCATCGATCATCATCGATCATCATCGATCATCGTCGATCATTATCGATCATCATCGATCATCATCGATCATCATCGATCATCTTCGATCATCATCGATCATCATCGATCATCATCGATCATCATCGATCATCATCGATCATCATCGATCATCATCGATCATCATCGATCATCATCGATCATCATGGATCATCATCGATAATTATCGATCAACATCGATCATCATCGATCATCATCGATCAACTTCGATCATCATCGATCATCATCGATCATCATCAATCAACATCGATCATCATTGATCATCATCGATCATCGTCGATCATCGTCGATCAACTTCGATCAACTTCGATCAAATTCGATCATCGTCGATCATCATCGATCATCATCGATCAACATCGATCATCATCGATCATCATCGATCAACATCGATCATCATCGATCATCATCGATCATCATCGATCATCATTGATCATCATCGATCATCATCGATTATCATCGATCAATATCGGTCATCATCGATCATCATCGAGCTTCATCGATCATCTGCGAACATCATCGATCATCATCGATCATCATAGATCATCATCGATCATCATCGATCATCATCGGTCATCATCGATCATCATAGATCATCATCGATCATCATCGACCATCATCGATCATCATCGATCATCATCGATCATCATAGATCATCATCGATCAACATCGATCATCATCGATCATCATCGATCATCATCGATCATCATCGATCATGATCGATCATCATCGATCATCATCGATCATCATCGATCAACATCGATCTACATAGATCATCATCAATCATCATCGATCATCATCGATCATCATCGATCAGCATCGATCATCATCGATCATCATCGATCATCATCGATCAACATCGATCATCATTGATCATCATCGATCATCGTCGATCATCGTCGATCAACTTCGATCAAATTCGATCATCGTCGATCATCATCGATCATCATCGATCAACATCGATCATCATCGATCATCATCGATCAACATCGATCATCATCGATCATCTGCGAGCATCATCGATCATCATCGATAATCATTGATCATCATCGATCATCATCGATCATCATCGATCATCATCGATCATCATCGATCATCATCGATCATCATCGATCATCATCGATCATCATCGATCATCATCGATCATCATCGATCATCATCGATCATCATCGATCAACACCGATCATCATCGATCATCATCGATCAACACAGATCATCATCGATCATCATCGATCATCATCGGTCATCATCGATCATCATAGATCATCATCGATCATCATCGACCATCATCGATCATCATCGATCATCATCGATCATCATCGATCATCATCGATCATCATCGATCATCATCGATCAACACAGATCATCATCGATCATCATCGATCATCATCGATCATCATCGATCATCATCGATCATCATCGATCATCATCGATCATCATCGATCATCATCGATCATCATCGATCATCATCGATCATCATCGATCATCGTCGATCATCATCGATCATCATCGATCATCATCGATCATCATCGATCAACACCGATCATCATCGATCATCATCGATCAACACAGATCATCATCGATCATCATCGATCATCATCGGTCATCATCGATCATCATAGATCATCATCGATCATCATCGACCATCATCGATCATCATCGATCATCATCGATCATCATCGATCATCATCGATCATCATCGATCATCATCGATCAACACAGATCATCATCGATCATCATCGATCATCATCGATCATCATCGATCATCATCGATCATCATCGATCGTCATCGATCATCATCGATCATCATCGATCATCATCGATCATCATCGATCATCATCGATCATCATCGATCATCGTCGATCATCATCGATCATCATCGATCATCATCGATCATCATCGATCATCATCGATCATCATCGATCATCATGGATCATCATCGATAATTATCGATCAACATCGATCATCATCGATCAACTTCGATCAACATCGATCATCATCGATCATCATCGATCATCATCGATCATCATCGATCATCATCGATCATCATCGATCATCATCGATCATCATCGATCATAATCGATTAATTATCATCGATCATTATCGATCATCATCGATCATCATCGATCATCATCGATCATCATCGATCATCATCGATCATCATCGTTCATCATCGATCGTCATCGATCATCATCGATCATCATCGATCATCGTCGATCATCATCGATCATCATCGATCAACACCGATCATCATCGATCATCATCGATCATCATCGATCATCATCGATCATAATCGATCATCATCGATCAACATCGATCATCATCGATCATCATCGATCAGCATCGATCATCATCGATCAACATCGATCATCATCGATCTTCATCGATCATCATCGATCATCATCGATCATCATCGATCATCATCGATCATCTCATCGATCATCATCGATCATCATCGATCATCATCGATCATCATCGATCATCATCGATCATCGTCGATCATCGTCGATCAACTTCGATCAACTTCGATCAACTTCGATCATCATCGATCATCATCGATCATCATCGATCATCATCGATCATCATCGATCATCATCGATCATCATGGATCATCATCGATCATCATCGATCATCATCGATTAATTATCATCGATCATTATCGATCATCATCGATCATCATCGATCAACACCGATCATCATCGATCATCATCGATCAACACAGATCATCATCGATCATCATCGATCATCATCGATCTTCATCGATCATCATCGATCATCATCGATCATCGTCGATCATCATCGATCATCATCGATCATCATCGATCATCATCGATCATCTTCGATCATCATCGATCATCATCGATCATCATCGATCATCATCGATCATCATCGATCATCATCGATCATCATCGATCATCATCGATCATCATCGATCATCATCGATCAACACAGATCATCATCGATCATCATCGATCATCATCGATCATCGTCGATCATCATCGATCATCATCGATCATCATCGATCATCATCGATCATCTTCGATCATCATCGATCATCGTCGATCATCATCGATCATCATCGATCATCATCGATCATCATCGATCATCATCGATCATCGTCGATCATCATCGATCATCATCGATCATCATCGATCATCATCGATCATCATCGATCATCATCGATCATCATGGATCATCATCGATAATTATCGATCAACATCGATCATCATCGATCAACTTCGATCAACATCGATCATCATCGATCATCATCGATCATCATCGATCATCATCGATCATCATCGATCATCATCGATCATCATCGATCATAATCGATTAATTATCATCGATCATTATCGATCATCATCGATCATCATCGATCATCATCGATCATCATCGATCATCATCGATCATCATCGTTCATCATCGATCGTCATCGATCATCATCGATCATCATCGATCATCGTCGATCATCATCGATCATCATCGATCAACACCGATCATCATCGATCATCATCGATCATCATCGATCATCATCGATCATAATCGATCATCATCGATCAACATCGATCATCATCGATCATCATCGATCAGCATCGATCATCATCGATCAACATCGATCATCATCGATCTTCATCGATCATCATCGATCATCATCGATCATCTCATCGATCATCATCGATCATCATCGATCATCATCGATCATCATCGATCATCATCGATCATCGTCGATCATCGTCGATCAACTTCGATCAACTTCGATAAACTTCGATCATCGTCGATCATCGATCATCATCGATCATCATCGATCATCATCGATCATCATCGATCATCATCGATCATCATCGATCATTATCGGTCATCATCGATCAACATCGATCATCATTGATCATCATCGATCAACATCGATCATCATCGATCATCATCGATCATCATCGATCATCATCGATCATCATCGATCATCATCGATCATCATCGATCATCATCGATCATCATGGATCATCATCGATCATCATCGATCATCATCGATCATCATCGATTAATTATCATCGATCATTATCGATCATCATCGATCATCATCGATCAACACCGATCATCATCGATCATCATCGATCAACACAGATCATCATCGATCATCATCGATCATCATCGATCATCATCGATCATCATCGATCATCATCGATCATCGTCGATCATCATCGATCATCATCGATCATCATCGATCATCATCGATCATCTTCGATCATCATCGATCATCATCGATCATCATCGATCATCATCGATCATCATCGATCATCATCGATCATCATCGATCATCATCGATCATCATCGATCATCATTGATCATCATCGATAATTATCGATCAACATCGATCATCATCGATCATCATCGATCAACTTCGATCATCATCGATCATCATCGATCATCATCGATCAACATCGATCATCATTGATCATCATCGATCATCGTCGATCATCGTCGATCAACTTCGATCAACTTCGATCAAATTCGATCATCGTCGATCATCATCGATCATCATCGATCAACATCGATCATCATCGATCATCATCGATCAACATCGATCATCATCGATCATCATCGATCATCATCGATCATCATTGATCATCATCGATCATCATCGATTATCATCGATCAATATCGGTCATCATCGATCATCATCGATCATCATCGATCATCATAGATCATCATCGATCATCATCGATCATCATCGATCATCATCGATCATCATCGATCATCATCGATCATCATCGATCATCATCGATCATCATAGATCATCATCGATCATCATCGATCATCATCGATCATCATCGATCATCATCGATCATCATAGATCATCATCGATCATCATCGATCATCATCGATCATCATCGATCATCATCGATCATCATCGATCATCATCGATCATCATCGATCATCATCGATCATCATCGATCATCATCGATCAACACCGATCATCATCGATCATCATCGATCAACACAGATCATCATCGATCATCATCGATCATCATCGATCATCATCGATCATCATCGATCATCGTCGATCATCATCGATCATCATCGATCATCATCGATCATCATCGATCATCATCGATCATCTTCGATCATCATCGATCATCATCGATCATCATCGATCATCATCGATCATCATCGATCATCATCGATCATCATCTATCATCATCGATCATCATGGATCATCATCGATAATTATCGATCAACATCGATCATCATCGATCATCATCGATCAACTTCGATCAACATCGATCATCATCGATCATCATCGATCATCATCGATCATCATCGATCATCATCGATCATCATCGATCATCATCGATCATCATCGATTAATAATCATCGATCATTACCGATTATCATCTATCATCATCGATCATCATCGATCATCATCGATCATCATCGATCATCATCGTTCATCATCGATCGTCATCGATCATCATCGACCATCATCGATCATCGTCGATCATCGTCGATCATCATCGATCATCATCGATCTTCATCGATCAAAATCGATCATCATCGATCATCATCGATCAACATCGATCATCATCGATCATCATCGATCTTCATCGATCATCATCGATCATCATCGATCATCATCGATCATCATCGATCAACATCGATCTACATAGATCATCATCAATCATCATCGATCATCATCGATCATCATCGATCAGCATCGATCATCATCGATCATCATCGATCATCATCGATCAACATCGATCATCATTGATCATCATCGATCATCGTCGATCATCGTCGATCAACTTCGATCAAATTCGATCATCGTCGATCATCATCGATCATCATCGATCAACATCGATCATCATCGATCATCATCGATCAACATCGATCATCATCGATCATCTGCGAGCATCATCGATCATCATCGATAATCATTGATCATCATCGATCATCATCGATCATCATCGATCATCATCGATCATCATCGATCATCATCGATCATCATCGATCATCATCGATCATCATCGATCATCATCGATCATCATCGATCAACATCGATCACCATCGATCATCATCGATCATCATCGATCATCATCGATCATCATCGATCATCATCGATCAACACCGATCATCATCGATCATCATCGATCAACACAGATCATCATCGATCATCATCGATCATCATCGGTCATCATCGATCATCATAGATCATCATCGATCATCATCGACCATCATCGATCATCATCGATCATCATCGATCATCATCGATCATCATTGATCATCATCGATCATCATCGATCAACACAGATCATCATCGATCATCATCGATCATCATCGATCATCATCGATCATCATCGATCATCATCGATCATCATCGATCATCATCGATCATCATCGATCATCATCGATCATCGTCGATCATCATCGATCATCATCGATCATCATCGATCATCATCGATCATCATCGATCATCGTCGATCATCATCGATCATCATCGATCATCATCGATCATCATCGATCATCATCGATCATCATCGATCATCATGGATCATCATCGATAATTATCGATCAACATCGATCATCATCGATCATCATCGATCAACTTCGATCAACATCGATCATCATCGATCATCATCGATCATCATCGATCATCATCGATCATCATCGATCATCATCGATCATCATCGATCATCATCGATTAATTATCATCGATCATTATCGATCATCATCGATCATCATCGATCATCATCGATCATCATCGATCATCATCGATCATCATCGATCATCATCGTTCATCATCGATCGTCATCGATCATCATCGATCATCATCGATCATCATCGATCATCGTCGATCATCATCGATCATCATCGATCATCATCGATCATCATCGATCATCATCGATCATCATCGATCGTCATCGATCAACTTCGATCAAATTCGATCATCGTCGATCATCATCGATCATCATCGATCATCATCGATCATCCTCTATCAACACCGATCATCATCGATCATCATCGATCAACACCGATCATCATCGATCATCATCGATCATCATCGATCATCATCGATCATCATCGATCATCATCGATCATAATCGATCATCATCGATCAACATCGATCATCATCGATCATCATCGATCATCATCGATCAACATCGATCATCATCGATCATCATCGATCATCATCGATCATCATCGATCATCATCGATCATCATCGATCATCTCATCGATCATCATCGATCATCATCGATCATCATCGATCATCATCGATCATCATCGATCATCGTCGATCATCGTCGATCAACTTCGATCAACTTCGATCAAATTCGATCATCGTCGATCATCATCGATCATCATCGATCATCATCGATCATCATCGATCATCATCGATCATCATCGATCATCATCGATCATCATCGATCATCATCGATCATCATCGATCATCATCGATCATCATTGATCATCATCGATCATCATCGATTATCATCGATCAATATCGGTCATCATCGATCATCATCGAGCTTCATCGATCATCTGCGAACATCATCGATCATCATCGATCATCATAGATCATCATCGATCATCATCGATCATCATCGATCATCATCGATCATCATCGATCATCATCGATCATCATCGATCATCATCGATCAACATCGATCACCATCGATCATCATCGATCATCATCGATCATCATCGATCATCATCGATCATCATCGATCAACACCGATCATCATCGATCATCATCGATCAACACAGATCATCATCGATCATCATCGATCATCATCGATCATCATCGGTCATCATCGATCATCGTCGATCATCATCGATCATCATCGATCATCATCGATCATCATCGATCATCATCGATCATCATCGATCATCATCGATCATCATCGATCATCATCGATCATCATCGATCATCATCGATCATCATCTATCATCATCGATCATCATGGATCATCATCGATAATTATCGATCAACATCGATCATCATCGATCATCATCGATCAACTTCGATCAACATCGATCATCATCGATCATCATCGATCATCATCGATCATCATCGATCATCATCGATCATCATCAATCATCATCGATCATCATCGATTAATTATCATCGATCATTACCGATTATCATCTATCATCATCGATCATCATCGATCATCATCGATCATCATCGATCATCATCGTTCATCATCGATCGTCATCGATCATCATCGATCATCATCGATCATCGTCGATCATCGTCGATCATCATCGATCATCATCGATCTTCATCGATCAAAATCGATCATCATCGATCATCATCGATCAACATCGATCATCATCGATCATCATCGATCATCATCGATCATCATCGATCATCATCGATCATCATCGATCATCATCGATCAACATCGATCTACATAGATCATCATCAATCATCATCGATCATCACCGATCATCATCGATCAGCATCGATCATCATCGATCATCATCGATCATCATCGATCAACATCGATCATCATTGATCATCATCGATCATCGTCGATCATCGTCGATCAACTTCGATCAAATTCGATCATCGTCGATCATCATCCATCATCATCGATCAACATCGATCATCATCGATCATCATCGATCAACATCGATCATCATCGATCATCTGCGAGCATCATCGATCATCATCGATAATCATTGATCATCATCGATCATCATCGATCATCATCGATCATCATCGATCATCATCGATCATCATCGATCATCATCGATCATCATCGATCATCATCGATCATCATCGATCATCATCGATCATCATCGATCATCATCGATCAACATCGATCACCATCGATCATCATCGATCATCATCGATCATCATCTATCATCATCGATCATCATCGATCAACACCGATCATCATCGATCATCATCGATCAACACAGATCATCATCGATCATCATCGATCATCATCGGTCATCATCGATCATCATAGATCATCATCGATCATCATCGACCATCATCGATCATCATCGATCATCATCGATCATCATCGATCATCATCGATCATCATCGATCATCATCGATCATCATCGATCAACACAGATCATCATCGATCATCATCGATCATCATCGATCATCATCGATCATCATCGATCATCATCGATCATCATCGATCATCGTCGATCATCATCGATCATCATCGATCATCATCGATCATCATCGATCATCATCGATCATCATCGATCATCGTCGATCATCATCGATCATCATCGATCATCATCGATCATCATCGATCATCATCGATCATCATCGATCATCATGGATCATCATCGATAATTATCGATCAACATCGATCATCATCGATCATCATCGATCAACTTCGATCAACATCGATCATCATCGATCATCATCGATCATCATCGATCATCATCGATCATCATCGATCATCATCGATTAATTATCATCGATCATTATCGATCATCATCGATCATCATCGATCATCATCGATCATCATCGATCATCATCGATCATCATCGTTCATCATCGATCGTCATCGATCATCATCGATCATCATCGATCATCATCGATCATCGTCGATCATCATCGATCATCATCGATCATCATCGATCATCATCGATCATCATCGATCATCATCGATCGTCATCGATCAACTTCGATCAAATTCGATCATCGTCGATCATCATCGATCATCATCGATCATCATCGATCATCATCTATCAACACCGATCATCATCGATCATCATCGATCAACACCGATCATCATCGATCATCATCGATCATCATCGATCATCATCGATCATCATCGATCATAATCGATCATAATCGATCATCATCGATCAACATCGATCATCATCGATCAACATCGATCATCATCGATCATCATCGATCATCATCGATCAACATCGATCATCATCGATCATCATCGATCATCATCGATCATCATCGATCATCATCGATCATCATCGATCATCTCATCGATCATCATCGATCATCATCGATCATCATCGATCATCATCGATCATCATCGATCATCATCGATCATCATCGATCATCGTCGATCATCGTCGATCAACTTCGATCAACTTCGATCAACTTCGATCATCGTCGATCATCGATCATCATCGATCATCATCGATCATCATCGATCATCATCGATCATCATCGATCATCATCGCTCATCATCGATCGGCATCGATCATCATCGATCATCATCGATCATCATCGATCAACATCGATCATCATTGATCATCATCGATCATCGTCGATCATCGTCGATCAACTTCGATCAACTTCGATCAAATTCGATCATCGTCGATCATCATCGATCATCATCGATCAACATCGATCATCATCGATCATCATCGATCAACATCGATCATCATCGATCATCATCGATCATCATCGATAATCATTGATCATCATCGATCATCATCGATTATCATCGATCAATATCGGTCATCATCGATCATCATCGAGCTTCATCGATCATCTGCGAACATCATCGATCATCATCGATCATCATCGATCATCATCGATCATCATCGATCATCATCGATCATCATCGATCATCATCGATCATCATCGATCATCATCGATCAACATCGATCACCATCGATCATCATCGATCATCATCGATCATCATCGATCATCATCGATCATCATCGATCAACACCGATCATCATCGATCATCATCGATCAACACAGATCATCATCGATCATCATCGATCATCATCGATCATCATCGATCATCATCGATCATCATCGATCATCGTCGATCATCATCGATCATCATCGATCATCATCGATCATCATCGATCATCTTCGATCATCATCGATCATCATCGATCATCATCGATCATCATCGATCATCATCGATCATCATCGATCATCATCGATCATCATCGATCATCATCGATCATCATCGATCATCATGGATCATCATCGATAATTATCGATCAACATCGATCATCATCGATCATCATCGATCAACTTCGATCAACATCGATCATCATCGATCATCATCGATCATCATCGATCATCATCGATCATCATCGATCATCATCGATCATCATCGTTCATCATCGATCATCATCGATTAATTATCATCGATCATTACCGATCATCATCTATCATCATCGATCATCATCGATCATCATCGATCATCATCGATCATCATCGATCATCATCGTTCATCATCGATCGTCATGGATCATCATCGATCATCATTGATCATCGTCGATCATCGTCGATCATCATCGATCATCATCGATCTTCATCGATCAAAATCGATCATCATCGATCATCATCGATCAACATCGATCATCATTGATCATCATCGATCATCGTCGATCATCGTCGATCAACTTCGATCAAATTCGATCATCGTCGATCATCATCGATCATCATCGATCAACATCGATCATCATCGATCATCATCGATCAACATCGATCATCATCGATCATCATCGATCATCATCGATCATCATCGATCATCATCGATCATCATCGATCATCATCGATCATCATCGATCATCATCGATCAACATCGATCACCATCGATCATCATCGATCATCATCGATCATCATCGATCATCATCGATCAACACAGATCATCATCGATCATCATCGATCATCATCGGTCATCATCGATCATCATCGATCATCATCGATCATCATCGATCATCATCGATCATCATCGATCATCATCGATCATCATCGATCATCATCGATCATCATCGATCATCATCGATCATTATCGATCATCATCGATCATCATCGATCATCATCGATCATCGTCGATCATCATCGATCATCATCGATCATCATCGATCATCATCGATCATCATCGATCATCGTCGATCATCATCGATCATCATCGATCATCATCGATCATCATCGATCATCATCGATCATCATCGATCATCATGGATCATCATCGATAATTATCGATCAACATCGATCATCATCGATCATCATCGATCAACTTCGATCAACATCGATCATCATCGATCATCATCGATCATCATCGATCATCATCGATCATCATCGATCATCATCGATCATCATCGATCATCATCGATCATCATCGATCATCATCGATTAATTATCATCGATCATTATCGATCATCATCGATCATCATCGATCATCATCGATCATCATCGATCATCATCGATCATCATGGTTCATCATCGATCGTCATCGATCATCATCGATCATCATCGATCATCATCGATCATCGTCGATCATCATCGATCATCATCGATCATCATCGATCATCATCGATCATCATCGATCATCATCGATCATCATCGATCAACTTCGATCAAATTCGATCATCGTCGATCATCATCGATCATCATCGATCATCATCGATCATCATCTATCAACACCGATCATCATCGATCATCATCGATCAACACCGATCATCATCGATCATCATCGATCATCATCGATCATCATCGATCATCATCAATCATAATCGATCATCATCGATCAACATCGATCATCATCGATCATCATCGATCATCATCGATCAACATCGATCAACATCGATCATCATCGATCATCATCGATCATCATCGATCATCATCGATCATCATCGATCATCATCGATCATCATCGATCATCTCATCGATCATCATCGATCATCATCGATCATCATCGATCATCATCGATCATCATCGATCATCATCGATCATCGTCGATCATCGTCGATCAACTTCGATCAACTTCGATCAACTTCGATCATCGTCGATCATCGATCATCATCGATCATCATCGATCATCATCGATCATCATCGATCATAATCGGTCATCATCGATCAACATCGATCATCATCGATCATCATCGATCAACATCGATCATCATCGATCATCATCGATCATCATCGATCATCATCGATCATCATCGATCATCATCGATCATCATCGATCATCATCGATCAGCATCGATCATCATCGATCATCATCGATCATCATCGATCAACATCGATCATCATTGATCATCATCGATCATCGTCGATCATCGTCGATCAACTTCGATCAACTTCGATCAAATTCGATCATCGTCGATCATCATCGATCATCATCGATCAACATCGATCATCATCGATCATCATCGATCAACATCGATCATCATCGATCAACATCGATCATCATCGATCATCATCGATCATCATCGATAATCATTGATCATCATCGATCATCATCGATTATCATCGATCAATATCGGTCATCATCGATCATCATCGAGCTTCATCGATCATCTGCGAACATCATCGATCATCATCGATCATCATCGATCAACATCGATCATCATCGATCAACATCGATCATCATCGATCATCATCGATCATCATCGATAATCATTGATCATCATCGATCATCATCGATTATCATCGATCAATATCGGTCATCATCGATCATCATCGAGCTTCATCGATCATCTGCGAACATCATCGATCATCATCGATCATCATAGATCATCACCGATCATCATCGATCATCATCGATCATCATCGATCATCATCGATCATCATAGATCATCATCGATCATCATCGATCATCATCGATCATCATCGATCATCATCGATCATCATCGATCAACATCGATCACCATCGATCATCATCGATCATCATCGATCATCATCGATCATCATCGATCATCATCGATCAACACCGATCATCATCGATCATCATCGATCAACACAGATCATCAACGATCACCATCGATCATCATCGATCATCATCGATCATCATCGATCATCATCGATCATCATCGATCAACACCGATCATCATCGATCATCATCGATCAACACAGATCATCATCGATCATCATCGATCATCATCGATCATCATCGTTCATCATCGATCATCATCGATCATCGTCGATCATCATCGATCATCATCGATCATCATCGATCATCATCGATCATCTTCGATCATCATCGATCATCATCGATCATCATCGATCATCATCGATCATCATCGATCATCATCGATCATCATCGATCATCATGGATCATCATCGATAATTATCGATCAACATCGATCATCATCGATCATCATCGATCAACTTCGATCAACATCGATCATCATCGATCATCATCGATCATCATCGATCATCATCGATCATCATCGATCATCATCGATCATCATCGTTCATCATCGATCATCATCGATTAATTATCATCGATCATTACCGATCATCATCTATCATCATCGATCATCATCGATCATCATCGATCATCATCGATCATCATCGATCATCATCGTTCATCATCGATCGTCATGGATCATCATCGATCATCATCGATCATCGTCGATCATCGTCGATCATCATCGATCATCATCGATCTTCATCGATCAAAATCGATCATCATCGATCATCATCGATCAACATCGATCATCATCGATCATCATCGATCATCATCGATCATCATCGATCATCATCGATCATCATCGATCATCATCGATCATCATCGGTGATCATCGATCTTCATCGATCATCATCGATCAACATCGATCTACATAGATCATCATCAATCATCATCGATCATCATCGATCATCATCGATCATCATCGATCATCATCGATCATCATCGATCATCATCGATCATCATCGATCATCATCGACCATCATCGATCATCATCGATCATCATCGATCATCATCGATCATCATCGATCATCATCGATCATCATCGATCATCATCGATCAACATCGATCATCATTGATCATCATCGATCATCGTCGATCATCGTCGATCATCGTCGATCAACTTCGATCAACTTCGATCAAATTCGATCATCGTCGATCATCATCGATCATCATCGATCATCATCGATCATCATCTATCAACACCGATCATCATCGATCATCATCGACCATAATCGATCATCATCGATCATAATCGATCATCATCGATCAACATCGATCATCATCGATCATCATCGATCATCATCGATCATCATCGATCATCATCGATCATCATCGATCATCGTCGATCATCATCGAACATCGTCGATCATCATCGATCATCGTCGATCATCATCGATCAACATCGATCAGCATCGATCAACATCGATCAACATCGATCATCATCGATCATCATCGATCATCATCGATCAACATCGATCATCATCGATCATCATCGATCATCATCGATCATCATCGATCATCATCGATCAACATCGATCAACATCGATCATCATCGATCATCATCGATCATCATCGATCATCATCGATCTTCATCGATCATCTGCGAGCATCATCGATCATCATCGATCATCATAGATCATCATCGATCATCATCGATCATCATCGATCACCATCGATCATCATCGATCATCATCGATCATCATCGATCATCATCGATCATCATCGATCATCATCGATCAACACAGATCATCATCGATCATCATCGATCATCATCGATCATCATCGATCATCATCGATCATCATCGATCATCGTCGATCATCATCGATCATCATCGATCATCATCGATCATCATCGATCATCATCGATCATCATCGATCATCGTCGATCATCATCGATCATCATCGATCATCATCGATCATCATCGATCATCATCGATCATCATCGATCATCATCGATCATCATCGATCATCATGGATCATCATCGATAATTATCGATCAACATCAATCATCATCGATCATCATCGATCAACTTCGATCAACATCGATCATCATCGATCATCATCGATCATCATCGATCATCATCGATCATCATCGATCATCATCGATCATCATCGATCATCATCGATCATCATCGATCATCATCGATTAATTATCATCGATCATTATCGATCATCATCGATCATCATCGATCATCATCGATCATCATCGATCATCATCGATCATCATCGATCATCATCGATCATCATCGATCATCATCGATCATCATCGATCATCATCGATCATCATCGATCATCATCGATCATCATCGTTCATCATCGATCGTCATCGATCATCATCGATCATCGTCGATCATCATCGATCATCATCGATCATCATCGATCATCATCGATCATCATCGATCATCATCGATCATCATCGATCAACTTCGATCAAATTCGATCATCGTCGATCATCATCGATCATCATCGATCATCATCGATCATCATCGATCATCATCTATCAACACCGATCATCATCGATCATCATCGATCAACACCGATCATCATCGATCATCATCGATCATCATCGATCATCATCGATCATAATCGATCATCATCGATCATCATCGATCATCATCGAGCATCATCGATCATCATCGATCAACACCGATCATCATCGATCATCATCGATCAACACAGATCATCATCGATCATCATCGATCATCATCGATCATCATCGATCATCATCGATCATCATCGATCATCGTCGATCATCATCGATCATCATCGATCATCATCGATCATCATCGATCATCTTCGATCATCATCGATCATCATCGATCATCATCGATCATCATCGATCATCATCGATCATCATCGATCATCATCGATCATCATCGATCATCATCGATCATCATCGATCATCATGGATCATCATCGATAATTATCGATCAACATCGATCATCATCGATCATCATCGATCAACTTCGATCAACATCGATCATCATCGATCATCATCGATCATCATCGATCATCATCGATCATCATCGATCATCATCGATCATCATCGATCATCATGGATCATCATCGATCATCATCGATCATCATCGATCATCATCGATTAATAATCATCGATCATTATCGATCATCATCGATCATCATCGATCTTCATCGATCAATGATGATCGATGATGATCGATGATGATCGATGGTGATCGATGTTGATCGATGATGATCGATGATGATCGATGATGATCGATGATGATCGATGATGATCGATGATGATCGATGATGATCGATGATGATCGATGATGATCGATGATGATCTATGATGATCGATGATGATCGATGATGATCGATGATGTTCGCAGATGATCGATGAAGCTCGATGATGATCGATGATGACCGATATTGATCGATGATAATCGATGATGATCGATGATGATCAATGATTATCGATGATGATCGATGATGATCGATGATGATCGATGTTGATCGATGATGATCGATGATGATCGATGTTGATCGATGATGATCGATGATGATCGACGATGATCGAATTTGATCGAAGTTGATCGAAGTTGATCGACGATGATCGACGATGATCGATGATGATCAATGATGATCGATGTTGATCGATGATGATCGATGATGATCGATGATGATCGATGCTGATCGATGATGATCGATGATGATCGATGATGATCGATGATGATCGATGATGATCGATGATGATCGATGATGATCGATGATGATCGATGTTGATCGATGATGATCGATGAGGATCGATGTTGATCGATGATGACCGATGATGATCGATGATGATCGATGATGATCGATGATGATCGATGATGATCGATGATGATCGATGATGATCGATGATGATCGATGATCGACGATGATCGAAATTGATCGAAGTTGATCGAAGTTGATCGACGATGATCGACGATGATCGATGATGATCGATGATGATCGATGATGATCGATGATGATCGATGAGATGATCGATGATGATCGATGATGATCGATGATGATCGATGATGATCGACGATGCTCGATGATGATCGATGATGATCGATGATGATCGATGATGATCGATGATGATCGGTGTTGATCGATGATGATCGATGATGATCGGTGTTGACAGATGATGATCGATGATGATCGACGATGATCGAATTTGATCGAAGTTGATCGATGATGATCGATGATGATCGATGATGATCGATGATGATCGATGATGATCGATGATGATCGATAATGATCGATGATGATCGATGATGATCGACGATGATCGATGATGATCGATGATGATCGATGATGATCGATGATGATCGATGATGATCGACGATGATCGATGATGATCGATGATGATCGATGATGATCGATGATGATCGATGATGATTGATGATGATCGATGATGATCGATGATGATCGATGATGATCGATGATGATCGATGATGATCGATGATGATCTGTGTTGATCGATGATGATCGATGATGATCGATGATGATCGATGATGATCGATGATGATCTATGGTGATCGATGATGATCGATGATGATCGATGATGATCTATGATGATCGATGATGATCGATGATGCTCGCAGATGATCGATGAAGATCGATGATGATCGATGATGATCGATGATGATCGATGATGATCGATGTTGATCGATGTTGATCGATGATGATCGATGATGATCGATGATGATCGATGATGATCGATGATGATCGATGATGATCGATGTTGATCGATGATGATCGATGATGATCGATGATGATCGATGTTGATCGATGTTGATCGATGCTGATCGATGTTGATCGATGATGATCGACGATGATCGATGATGATCGACGATGATCGATGATGATCGATGATGTTCGCAGATGATCGATGAAGCTCGATGATGATCGATGATGACCGATATTGATCGATGATAATCGATGATGATCGATGATGATCAATGATTATCGATGATGATCGATGATGATCGATGATGATCGATGTTGATCGATGATGATCGATGATGATCGATGTTGATCGATGATGATCGATGATGATCGACGATGATCGAATTTGATCGAAGTTGATCGAAGTTGATCGACGATGATCGACGATGATCGATGATGATCAATGATGATCGATGTTGATCGATGATGATCGATGATGATCGATGATGATCGATGCTGATCGATGATGATCGATGATGATCGATGATGATCGATGATGATCGATGATGATCGATGATGATCGATGATGATCGATGATGAACGATGTTGATCGATGATGATCGATGAGGATCGATGTTGATCGATGATGACCGATGATGATCGATGATGATCGATGATGATCGATGATGATCGATGATGATCGATGATGATCGATGATGATCGATGATGATCGATGATCGACGATGATCGAAATTGATCGAAGTTGATCGAAGTTGATCGACGATGATCGACGATGATCGATGATGATCGATGATGATCGATGATGATCGATGATGATCGATGAGATGATCGATGATGATCGATGATGATCGATGATGATCGATGATGATCGACGATGATCGATGATGATCGATGATGATCGATGATGATCGATGATGATCGATGATGATCGGTGTTGATCGATGATGATCGATGATGATCGGTGTTGACAGATGATGATCGATGATGATCGACGATGATCGAATTTGATCGAAGTTGATCGATGATGATCGATGATGATCGATGATGATCGATGATGATCGATGATGATCGATGATGATCGATAATGATCGATGATGATCGATGATGATCGACGATGATCGATGATGATCGATGATGATCGATGATGATCGATGATGATCGATGATGATCGACGATGATCGATGATGATCGATGATGATCGATGATGATCGATGATGATCGATGATGATTGATGATGATCGATGATGATCGATGATGATCGATGATGATCGATGATGATCGATGATGATCGATGATGATCTGTGTTGATCGATGATGATCGATGATGATCGATGATGATCGATGATGATCGATGATGATCGATGATGATCTATGGTGATCGATGATGATCGATGATGATCGATGATGATCTATGATGATCGATGATGATCGATGATGCTCGCAGATGATCGATGAAGATCGATGATGATCGATGATGATCGATGATGATCGATGATGATCGATGTTGATCGATGTTGATCGATGATGATCGATGATGATCGATGATGATCGATGATGATCGATGATGATCGATGATGATCGATGGTGATCGATGATGATCGATGATGATCGATGATGATCGATGTTGATCGATGTTGATCGATGCTGATCGATGTTGATCGATGATGATCGACGATGATCGATGATGATCGACGATGATCGATGATGATCGATGATGATCGATGATGATCGATGATGATCGATGATGATCGATGATGATCGATGTTGATCGATGATGATCGATTATGATCAATGATGATCGATGATGATCGATGATGATCGATGATGATCGATGATGATCGGTGTTGATCGATGATGATCGATGATGATCGGTGTTGATAGATGATGATCGATGATGATCGATGATGATCGATGATGATCGACGATGATCGAATTTGATCGAAGTTGATCGAAGTTGATCGACGATGATCGACGATGATCGACGATGATCGATGATGATCAATGATGATCGATGTTGATCGATGATGATCGATGATGATCGATGATGATCGATGATGATCGATGATGATCGATGATGATCGATGATGATCGATGATGATCGATGATGATCGATGATGATCGATGATGATTGATGATGATCTATGTAGATCGGTGTTGATCGATGATGATCGATGATGATCGATGATCACCGATGATGATCGATGATGATCGATGATGATCGATGATGATCGATGATGATCGATGATGATCGATGATGATCGATGATGATCGATGTTGATCGATGATGATCGATGAAGATCGATGATGATCGATGATGATCGACGATGATCGACGATGATCGATGATGATCGATGATGATCGATGACGATCGATGATGAACGATGATGATCGATGATGATCGATGATGATCGATGATGATCGATGATGATCGATGATGATCGATGATGATCGATGATGATCGATGATGATCGATAATGATCGATGATAATTAATCGATGATGATCGATGATGATCGATGATGATCGATGATGATCGATGATGATCGATGATGATCGATGATGATCGATGTTGATCGAAGTTGATCGATCATCATCGATCATCATCGATCATCATCGATCATCATCGATCATCATCGATTAATTATCATCGATCATTATCGATCATCATCGATCATCATCGATCATCATCGTTCATCATCGATCGTCATCGATCATCATCGATCATCATCGATCATCGTCGATCATCGTCGATCATCATCGATCATCATCGATCTTCATCGATCAACATCGATCATCATCGATCATCATCGATCAACATCGATCATCATCGATCATCATCGATCATCATCGATCATCATCGGTGATCATCGATCATCATCGATCATCATCGATCAACACCGATCTACATAGATCATCATCAATCATCATCGATCATCATCGATCATCATCGATCATCATCGATCATCATCGATCATCATCGATCATCATCGATCATCATCGATCATCATCGATCATCATCGATCATCATCGATCATCATCGATCATCATCGATCATCATCGATCATCATCGATCATCATCGATCATCATCGATCATCATCGATCATCACCGATCAACATCGATCATCATTGATCATCATCGATCATCGTCGATCATCGTCGATCATCGTCGATCAACTTCGATCAACTTCGATCAAATTCGATCATCGTCGATCATCGTCGATCATCATCGATCATCATCGATCATCATCGATCATCATCTATCAACACCGATCATCATCGATCATCATCGATCAACACCGATCATCATCGATCATCATCGATCATTATCGATCATCATCGATCATCATCGATCATAATCGATCATCATCGATCAACATCGATCATCATCGATCATCATCGATCATCATCGATCATCATCGATCATCATCGATCATCATCGATCATCATCGATCATCGTCGATCATCATCGATCATCGTCGATCATCATCGATCAACATCGATCAGCATCGATCAACATCGATCAACATCGATCATCATCGATCATCATCGATCATCATCGATCAACATCGATCATCATCGATCATCATCGATCATCATCGATCATCATCGATCATCATCGATCATCATCGATCATCATCCATCAACATCGATCAACATCGATCATCATCGACCATCATCGATCATCATCGATCATCATCGATCTTCATCGATCATCTGCGAGCATCATCGATCATCATCGATCATCATAGATCATCATCGATCATCATCGATCATCATCGATCACCATCGATCATCATCGATCATCATCGATCATCATCGATCATCATCGATCATCATCGATCAACACAGATCATCATCGATCATCATCGATCATCATCGATCATCATCGATCATCATCGATCATCATCGATCAACACCGATCATCATCGATCATCATCGATCATCATCGATCATCATCGATCATAATCGATCATCATCGATCATCATCGATCATCATCGATCATCATCGATCATCATCGATCAACACCGATCATCATCGATCATCATCGATCAACACAGATCATCATCGATCATCATCGATCATCATCGATCATCATCGATCATCATCGATCATCATCGATCATCATCGATCATCATCGATTAATTATCATCGATCATTATCGATCATCATCGATCATCATCGATCATCATCGATCATCATCGTTCATCATCGATCGTCATCGATCATCATCGATCATCATCGATCATCGTCGATCATCGTCGATCATCATCGATCATCATCGATCTTCATCGATCAACATCGATCATCATCGATCATCATCGATCAACATCGATCATCATCGATCATCATCGATCATCATCGATCATCATCGATCATCATCGATCATCATCGATCATCATCGGTGATCATCGATCATCATCGATCATCATCGATCAACACCGATCTACATAGATCATCATCAATCATCATCGATCATCATCGATCATCATCGATCATCATCGATCATCATCGATCATCATCGATCATCATCGATCATCATCGATCATCATCGATCATCATCGATCATCATCGATCATCATCGATCATCATCGATCATCATCGATCATCATCGATCATCATCGATCATCATCGATCATCACCGATCAACATCGATCATCATTGATCATCATCGATCATCGTCGATCATCGTCGATCATCGTCGATCAACTTCGATCAACTTCGATCAAATTCGATCATCGTCGATCATCGTCGATCATCATCGATCATCATCGATCATCATCGATCATCATCTATCAACACCGATCATCATCGATCATCATCGATCAACACCGATCATCATCGATCATCATCGATCATTATCGATCATCATCGATCATCATCGATCATCATCGATCATCATCGATCATCATCGATCATCATCGATCATCATCGATCATCATCGATCATCGTCGATCATCATCGATCATCGTCGATCATCATCGATCAACATCGATCAGCATCGATCAACATCGATCAACATCGATCATCATCGATCATCATCGATCATCATCGATCAACATCGATCATCATCGATCATCATCGATCATCATCGATCATCATCGATCATCATCGATCAACATCGATGATGATCGATGATGATCGATAATGATCGATGATGATCGATGATGATCGGTGTTGATCGATGATGATCGATGATGATCGGTGTTGATAGATGATGATCGATGATGATCGGTGATGATCGATGATGATCGACGATGATCGACGATGATCGAATTTGATCGAAGTTGATCGAAGTTGATCGACGATGGTCGACGATGATCGACGATGATCGATGATGATCAATGATGATCGATGTTGATCGGTGATGATCAATGATGATCGATGATGATCGATGATGATCGATGATGATCGATGATGATCGATGATGATCGATGATGATCGATGATGATCGATGATGATCGATGATGATCGATGATGATCGATGATGATCGATGATGATCGATGATGATTGATGATGATCTATGTAGATCGGTGTTGATCGATGATGATCGATGATGATCGATGATCACCGATGATGATCGATGATGATCGATGATGATCGATGATGATCGATGATGATCGATGATGATCGATGATGATCGATGTTGATCGATGATGATCGATGATGATCGATGTTGATCGATGAAGATCGATGATGATCGATGATGATCGACGATGATCGACGATGATCGATGATGATCGATGATGATCGATGACGATCGATGATGAACGATGATGATCGATGATGATCGATGATGATCGATAATGATCGATGATAATTAATCGATGATGATCGATGATGATCGATGATGATCGATGATGATCGATGATGATCGATGATGATCGATGATGATCGATGATGATCTGTGTTGATCGATGATGATCGATGATGATCGGTGTTGATCGATGATGATCGATGATGATCGATGATGATCGATGATGATCGATGATGATCGATTATGATCGATGATGATCGATGATGATCGATGATGATCGATGATGATCGGTGTTGATCGATGATGATCGATGATGATCGATGATGATCGATGATGATCGATGATGATCGATGATGATCGATGATGATCGATGATGATCGATGATGATCTGTGTTGATCGATGATGATCGATGATGATCGATGATGATCGATGATGATCGATGATGATCGATGGTGATCGATGATGATCGATGATGATCGATGATGATCTATGATGATCGATGATGATCGATGATGCTCGCAGATGATCGATGAAGATCGATGATGATCGATGATGATCGATGATGGTCGATGATGATCGATGTTGATCGATGTTGATGGATGATGATCGATGATGATCGATGATGATCGATGATGATCGATGATGATCGATGATAATCGATGATGATCGATGTTGATCGATGATGATCGATGATGATCGATGATGATCGATGTTGATCGATGTTGATCGATGCTGATCGATGTTGATCGATGATGATCGACGATGATCGATGATGATCGACGATGATCGATGATGATCGATGATGATCGATGATGATCGATGATGATCGATGATGATCGATGATGATCGATGATGATCGATGTTGATCGATGATGATCGATTATGATCGATGATGATCGATGATGATCGATAATGATCGATGATGATCGATGATGATCGGTGTTGATCGATGATGATCGATGATGATCGGTGTTGATAGATGATGATCGATGATGATCGATGATGATCGATGATGATCGACGATGATCGACGATGATCGAATTTGATCGAAGTTGATCGAAGTTGATCGACGATGATCGACGATGATCGACGATGATCGATGATGATCAATGATGATCGATGTTGATCGGTGATGATCGATGATGATCGATGATGATCGATGATGATCGATGATGATCGATGATGATCGATGATGATCGATGATGATCGATGATGATCGATGATGATCGATGATGATCGATGATGATCGATGATGATCGATGATGATCGATGATGATCGATGATGATCGATGATGATCGATGATGATCGATGATGATCGATGATGATTGATGATGATCTATGTAGATCGGTGTTGATCGATGATGATCGATGATGATCGATGATCACCGATGATGATCGATGATGATCGATGATGATCGATGATGATCGATGATGATCGATGATGATCGATGTTGATCGATGATGATCGATGATGATCGATGTTGATCGATGAAGATCGATGATGATCGATGATGATCGACGATGATCGACGATGATCGATGATGATCGATGATGATCGATGACGATCGATGATGAACGATGATGATCGATGATGATCGATGATGATCGATAATGATCGATGATAATTAATCGATGATGATCGATGATGATCGATGATGATCGATGATGATCGATCAACTTCGATCAACATCGATCATCATCGATCATCATCGATCATCATCGATCATCATCGATCATCATCGATCATCATCGATCATCATCGATCATCATCGATCATCATCGATCATCATCGATCATCATCGATCATCATCGATCATCATCGATCATCATCGATTAATTATCATCGATCATTATCGATCATCATCGATCATCATCGATCATCATCGATCATCATCGATCATCATCGATCATCATCGATCATCATCGTTCATCATCGATCGTCATCGATCATCATCGATCATCATCGATCATCGTCGATCATCGTCGATCATCGATCATCATCGATCTTCATCGATCATCATCGATCAACATCGATCATCATCGATCATCATCGATCATCATCGATCATCATCGATCATCATCGATCATCATCGATCATCATCGATCATCATCGGTGATCATCGATCATCATCGATCATCATCGATCAACACCGATCTACATAGATCATCATCAATCATCATCGATCATCATCGATCATCATCGATCATCATCGATCATCATCGATCATCATCGATCATCATCGATCATCATCGATCATCATCGATCATCATCGATCATCATCGATCATCATCGATCATCATCGATCATCATCGATCAACATCGATCATCATTGATCATCATCGATCATCGTCGATCATCGTCGATCATCGTCGATCAACTTCGATCAACTTCGATCAAATTCGATCATCGTCGATCATCATCGATCATCATCGATCATCATCGATCATCATCTATCAACACCGATCATCATCGATCATCATCGATCAACACCGATCATCATCGATCATCATCGATCATCATCGATCATCATCGATCATCATTGATCATAATCGATCATCATCGATCAACATCGATCATCATCGATCATCATCGATCATCATCGATCATCATCGATCATCATCGATCATCATCGATCATCGTCGATCATCATCGATCATCGTCGATCATCATCGATCAACATCGATCAGCATCGATCAACATCGATCAACATCGATCATCATCGATCATCATCGATCATCATCGATCAACATCGATCATCATCGATCATCATCGATCATCATCGATCATCATCGATCATCATCGATCATCATCGATCAACATCGATCAACATCGATCATCATCGATCATCATCGATCATCATCGATCATCATCGATCTTCATCGATCATCTGCGAGCATCATCGATCATCATCGATCATCATAGATCATCATCGATCATCATCGATCATCATCGATCACCATAGATCATCATCGATCATCATCGATCATCATCGATCATCATCGATCATCATCGATCAACACAGATCATCATCGATCATCATCGATCATCATCGATCATCATCGATCATCATCGATCATCATCGATCATCATCAATCATCATCGATCATCATCGATCATCATCTATCATCATCGATCATCATCGATCATCGTCGATCATCATCGATCATCATCGATCATCATCGATCATCATCGATCATCATCGATCATCGTCGATCATCATCGATCATCATCGATCATTATCGATCATCATCGATCATCATCGATCATCATCGATCATCATCGATCATCATCGATCATCATCGATCAACTTCGATCAAATTCGATCATCGTCGATCATCATCGATCATCATCTGTCAACACCGATCATCATCGATCATCATCGATCAACACCGATCATCATCGATCATCATCGATCATCATCGATCATCATCGATCATCATCGATCATCGTCGATCATCATCGATCATCATCGATCATCATCGATCATCATCGATCATCTCATCGATCATCATCGATCATCATCGATCATCATCGATCATCATCGATCATCGTCGATCATCGTCGATCAACTTCGATCAACTTCGATCAATTTCGATCATCGTCGATCATCGATCATCATCGATCATCATCGATCATCATCGATCATCATCGATCATCATCGATCATCATCGATCATCATCGATCATCATCGGTCATCATCGATCAACATCGATCCTCATCGATCATCATCGACCAACATCGATCATCATCGATCATCATCGATCATCATCGATCATCATCGATCATCATCGATCATCATCGATCATCATCGATCATCATCGATCAGCATCGATCATCATCGATCATCATCGATCATCATCGATCAACATCGATCATCATTGATCATCATCGATCATCGTCGATCATCGTCGATCAACTTCGATCAACTTCGATCAAATTCGATCATCGTCGATCATCATCGATCATCATCGATCAACATCGATCATCATCGATCATCATCGATCAACATCGATCATCATCGATCATCATCGATCATCATCGATAATCATTGATCATCATCGATCATCATCGATTATCATCGATCAATATCGGTCATCATCGATCATCATCGAGCTTCATCGATCATCTGCGAACATCATCGATCATCATCGATCATCATCGATCATCATAGATCATCATCGATCATCATCGATCATCATCGATCATCATCGATCATCATCGATCATCATCGATCATCATCGATCATCATCGATCATCATCGATCATCATCGATCAACATCGATCACCATCGATCATCATCGATCATCATCGATCATCATTGATCGATGAAGATCGATGATGATCGATGATGATCGATAATGATCGATGATTATTAATCGATGATGATCGATGATGATCGATGATGATCGATGATGATCCATGATGATCGATGATGATCGATGATGATCGATGATGATCGATGATGATCGATGATGATCGATGATGATCGATGATGATCGATGTTGATCGAAGTTGATCGATGATGATCGATGATGATCGATGTTGATCGATAATTATCGATGATGATCCATGATGATCGATGATGATCGATGATGATCGATGATGATCGATGATGATCGATGATGATCGATGATGATCGATGATGATCGATGATGATCGATGATGATCGATGATGATCGAAGATGATCGATGATGATCGATGATGATCGATGATGATCGATGATGATCGACGATGATCGATGATGATCGATGATGATCGATGATGATCGATGATGATCGATGATGATCGATGATGATCTGTGTTGATCGATGATGATCGATGATGATCGGTGTTGATCGATGATGATCGATGATGCTCGATGATGATCGATGATGATCGATGATGATCGATTATGATCGATGATGATCGATGATGATCGATGATGATCGATGATGATCGATGATGATCGATGATGATCGATGATGATCGATGATGATCGATGTTGATCGATGATGATCGATGATGATCGATGTTGATCGATGATGACCGATGATGATCGATGATGATCGATGATGATCGATGATGATCGATGATGATCGATGATGATCGATGATGATCGATGATGATCGATGATGATCGATGATGATCGATGATGATCGATGTTGATCGATGATGATCGATGATGATCGATGATGATCGATGATGATCGATGATGATCGATGATGATCGATGATGATCGATGTTGATCGATGATGATCGATGATGATCGATGTTGATCGATGATGACCGATGATGATCGATGATGATCGATGATGATCGATGATGATCGATGATGATCGATGATGATCGATGATGATCGATGATGATCGATGATGATCGATGATCGACGATGATCGAAATTGATCGAAGTTGATCGAAGTTGATCGACGATGATCGACGATGATCGATGATGATCGATGATGATCGATGATGATCGATGATGATCGATGATGATCGATGATGATCGATGAGATGATCGATGATGATCGATGATGATCGATGATGATCGATGATGATCGACGATGATCGATGATGATCGATGTTGATCGATGATGATCGATGATGATCGATGATGATCGATGATGATCGATGTTGATCGATGATGATCGATTATGATCGATGATGATCGATGATGATCGATGATGATCGATGATGATCGGTGTTGATCGATGATGATCGATGATGATCGATGATGATCGATGTTGATCGATGATGATCGATGATGATCGATGATGATCGATGATGATCGATGATGATCGATGATGATCGATGATGATCGATGATGATCGATGATGATCGATGGTGATCGATGATGATCGATGATGATCGATGATGATCTATGATGATCGATGATGATCGAATTTGATCGAAGTTGATCGACGATGATCGACGATGATCGATGATGATCAATGATGATCGATGTTGATCGATGATGATCGATGATGATCGATGATGATCGATGATGATCGATGATGATCGATGATGATCGATGATGATCGATGGTGATCGATGATGATCGATGATGATCGATGATGATCTATGATGATCGATGATGATCGATGATGCTCGCAGATGATCGATGAAGATCGATGATGATCGATGATGATCGATGATGATCGATGATGATCGATGTTGATCGACGTTGATCGATGATGATCGATGATGATCGATGATGATCGATGATGATCGATGATGATCGATGTTGATCGATGATGATCGATGATGATCGATGATGATCGATGTTGATCGATGTTGATCGATGCTGATCGATGTTGATCGATGATGATCGACGATGATCGATGATGATCGACGATGATCGATGATGATCGACGATGATCGATGATGATCGATGATGATCGATGATGATCGATGATGATCGATGATGATCGATGATGATCGATGTTGATCGATGATGATCGATTATGATCGATGATGATCGATTATGGTCGATGATGATCGATGATGATCGATGATGATCGGTGTTGATCGATGATGATCGATGATGATCGGTGTTGATAGATGATGATCGATGATGATCGATGATGATCGATGATGATCGATGATGATCAATGATGATCGATGTTGATCGATGTTGATCGATGCTGATCGATGTTGATCGATGATGATCGACGATGATCGATGATGATCGACGATGATCGATGATGATCAATGATGATCGATGTTGATCGATGATGATCGATGATGATCGATGATGATCGATGATGATCGATGATGATCGATGATGATCGATGATGATCGATGATGATCGATGATGATCGATGATGATCGATGATGATTGATGATGATCTATGTAGATCGGTGTTGATCGATGATGATCGATGATGATCGATGATCACCGATGATGATCGATGATGATCGATGATGATCGATGATGATCGATGATGATCGATGATGATCGATGTTGATCGATGATGATCGATGAAGATCGATGATGATCGATGATGATCGACGATGATCGACGATGATCGATGATGATCGATGATGATCGATGACGATCGATGATGAACGATGATGATCGATGATGATCGATGATGATCGATGATGATCGATGTTGATCGATGATGATCGATTATGATCGATGATGATCGATGATGATCGATGATGATCGATGATGATCGATGATGATCGGTGTTGATCGATGATGATCGATGATGATCGGTGTTGATAGATGATGATCGATGATGATCGATGATGATCGATGATGATCGATGATGATCGATGATGATCGGTGTTGATCGATGATGATCGATGATGATCGGTGTTGATAGATGATGATCGATGATGATCGATGATGATCGATGATGATCGACGATGATCGAATTTGATCGAAGTTGATCGAAGTTGATCGACGATGATCGACGATGATCGACGATGATCGATGATGATCAATGATGATCGATGTTGATCGATGATGATCGATGATGATCGATGATGATCGATGATGATCGATGATGATCGATGATGATCGATGATGATCGATGATGATCGATGATGATCGATGATGATCGATGATGATCGATGATGATCGATGATGATCGATGATGATCGATGATGATCGATGATGATCGATGATGATCGATGATGATCGATGATGATTGATGATGATCTATGTAGATCGGTGTTGATCGATGATGATCGATGATGATCGATGATCACCGATGATGATCGATGATGATCGATGATGATCGATGATGATCGATGACGATCGATGATGAACGATGATGATCGATGATGATCGATGATGATCGATGATGATCGATGATGATCGATGATGATCTATGATGATCGACGATGATCGATGATGATCGACGATGATCGATGATGATCGATGATGATCGATGATGATCGATGATGTTCGATGATGATCGATGATGATCGATGTTGATCGATGATGATCGATTATGATCGATGATGATCGATGATGATCGATGATGATCGATGATGATCGATGTTGATCGATGATGATCGATGATGATCGATGATGATCGATGTTGATCGATGTTGATCGATGTTGATCGATGCTGATCGATGTTGATCGATGATGATCGACGATGATCGATGATGATCGACGATGATCGATGATGATCGATGATGATCGATGATGATCGATGATGATCGATGATGATCGATGATGATCGATGTTGATCGATGATGATCGATTATGATCGATGATGATCGATGATGATCGATGATGATCGATGATGATCGATGATGATCGGTGTTGATCGATGATGATCGATGATGATCGGTGTTGATAGATGATGATCGATGATGATCGATGATGATCGATGATGATCGACGATGATCGAATTTGATCGAAGTTGATCGAAGTTGATCGACGATGATCGACGATGATCGACGATGATCGATGATGATCAATGATGATCGATGTTGATCGATGATGATCGATGATGATCGATGATGATCGATGATGATCGATGATGATCGATGATGATCGATGATGATCGATGATGATTGATGATGATCTATGTAGATCGGTGTTGATCGATGATGATCGATGATGATCGATGATCACCGATGATGATCGATGATGATCGATGATGATCGATGATGATCGATGATGATCGATGATGATCGATGTTGATCGATGATGATCGATGAAGATCGATGATGATCGATGATGATCGACGATGATCGACGATGATCGATGATGATCGATGATGATCGATGACGATCGATGATGAACGATGATGATCGATGATGATCGATGATGATCGATGATGATCGATGATGATCGATGATGATCGATAATGATCGATGATAATTAATCGATGATGATCGATGATGATCGATGATGATCAACTTCGATCAACATCGATCATCATCGATCATCATCGATCATCATCGATCATCATCGATCATCATCGATCATCATCGATCATCATCGATCATCATCGATCATCATCGATCATCATCGATCATCATCGATCATTATCCGGAGTTTTAGTTGGGTTCGTATTTTTTACCCGGACTTTTTAGTTGGGTTAGTATTTTTGCCCGGAGTTTTAGTTGGGTTCGTATTCTTTACCCGGACTTTTTAGTTGGGTTCGTAATTTTACCCGGAGTTTTAGTTGGGTTCATAATTTTACCCGGAGTTTTAGTTGGGTTCGTAATTTTACCCGGAGGTTTAGTTGGGTTCGTAATTTTACCCGGACTTTTTAGTTGGGTTCGTATTTTTTACCCGGACTTTTAGTTGGGTTCGTAATTTTACCCGGAGTTTTAGTTGGGTTCTTAATTTTACCCGGACTTTTCAGTTGGGTTCGTATTTTTTACCCGGACTTTTAGTTGGGTTCGTAATTTTACCCGGAGTTTTAGTTGGGTTCGTATTTTTTACCCGGAGTTTTAGTTGGGTTCGTATTTTTTACCCGGACTTTTTAGTTGGGTAAGTATTTTTACCCGGAGTTTTAGTTGGGTTCGTATTTTTACCCGGAGTTTTAGTTGGGTTCGTAATTTTACCCGGAGTTTTAGTTGGGTTCGTATCTTTTACCCGGACTATTTAGTTGGGTTAGTATTTTTTACCCGGCGTTTTAGTTGGGTTCGTATTTTTTATCCGGAGTTTTAGTTGGGTTCGCATTTTTTACCCGGGATTTTTAGTTGGGTTAGTATTTTTACCCGGAGTTTTAGTAGGGTTTGTAATTTTACCCGGAGTGTTAGTTGGGTTCGTAATTTTACCCGGAGTTTTAGTTGGGTTCGTATTTTTAACCCGGACTTTTTAGTTGGGTTAGTATTTTTACCCGGAGTTTTAGTTGGGTTCGTATTTTTTACCCGGACTTTTTAGTTGGGTTAGTATTTTTGCCCGGAGTTTTAGTTGGGTTCGTATTTTTTACCCGGAGTTTTAGTTGGGTTCTAAATGTTACCCGGACTTTTTTGTTTGGTTCGTATTTTTTACCCGGAGTTTTTGTTGGGTTCGTAATTTTACCCGGAGTTTTAGTTGGGTTCGCAATTTTACCCGGACTTTTTAGTTGGGTTCGTATTTTTTACCCGGGCTTTTAGTTGGGTTCGTAATTTTACCCGGAGTTTTAGTTGGGCTCGTTATTTTACCCGGAGTTTTAGTTGGGTTCGTAATTTTACCCGGACTTTTTAGTTGGGTTCGTAATTTTACCCGGACTTTTTAGTTGGGTTCGTAATTTTACCCGGACTTTTAGTTGGGTTCGTAATTTTACCCGGAGTTTTAGTTGGGTTCGTAATTTTACCCGGAGTTTTAGTTGCGTTCGTAATTTTACCCGGAGTTGTACTTGGGTTCGTAATTTTTCCCGGAGTTTTACTTGGGTTCGTAATTTTACCCGGAGTTTTAGTTGGGTTCGTAATTTTACCCGGAGTTTTAGTTGGGTTCGTAATTTTACCCGGACTTTTTAGTTGGGTTCGTATTTTTTACCCGGACTTTTAGTTGGGTTCGTAATTTTACCCGGAGTTTTAGTTGGGTTCGTAATTTTACCCGGAGTTTTAGCTGAGTTCGTAATTTTACCTGGAGTTTTAGTTGGGTTCGTAATTTTACCCGGACTTTTTAGTTGGGTTCGTAATTTTACCCGGACTTTTTAGTTGGGTTCGTAATTTTACCCGGAGTCTTAAGTTAGGTTCGTATTTTTTATCCGGACTTTTTAGTTGGGTTCGTATTTTTTACCCGGACTTTTAGTTGGGTTCGTAATTTTACCCGGAGTTTTAGTTGGGTTCGTATTTTTAACCCGGACTTTTTAGTTGGGTTAGTATTTTTACCCGGAGTTTTAGTTGGGTTCGTATTTTTTACCCGGACTTTTTAGTTGGGTTAGTATTTTTGCCCGGAGTTTTAGTTGGGTTCGTATTTTTTTACCCGGAGTTTTAGTTGGGTTCTAAATGTTACCCGGACTTTTTTGTTTGGTTCGTATTTTTTACCCGGAGTTTTTGTTGGGTTCGTAATTTTACCCGGAGTTTTAGTTGGGTTCGCAATTTTACCCGGACTTTTTAGTTGGGTTCGTATTTTTTACCCGGACTTTTAGTTGGGTTCGTAATTTTACCCGGAGTTTTAGTTGGGTTCGTTATTTTACCCGGAGTTTTAGTTGGGTTCGTAATTTTACCCGGACTTTTTAGTTGGGTTCGTAATTTTACCCGGACTTTTTAGTTGGGTTCGTAATTTTACCCGGACTTTTAGTTGGGTTCGTAATTTTACCCGGAGTTTTAGTTGGGTTCGTAATTTTACCCGGAGTTTTAGTTGCGTTCGTAATTTTACCCGGAGTTGTACTTGGGTTCGTAATTTTTCCCGGAGTTTTACTTGGGTTCGTAATTTTACCCGGAGTTTTAGTTGGGTTCGTAATTTTACCCGGAGTTTTAGTTGGGTTCGTAATTTTACCCGGACTTTTTAGTTGGGTTCGTATTTTTTACCCGGACTTTTAGTTGGGTTCGTAATTTTACCCGGAGTTTTAGTTGGGTTCGTAATTTTACCCGGAGTTTTAGCTGAGTTCGTAATTTTACCTGGAGTTTTAGTTGGGTTCGTAATTTTACCCGGACTTTTTAGTTGGGTTCGTAATTTTACCCGGACTTTTTAGTTGGGTTCGTAATTTTACCCGGAGTCTTAAGTTAGGTTCGTATTTTTTATCCGGACTTTTTAGTTGGGTTCGTATTTTTTACCCGGACTTTTAGTTGGGTTCGTAATTTTACCCGGAGTTTTAGTTGGGTTCGTAATTTTACCCGGAGTTTTAGTTGGGTTCGTAATTTTACCCGGAGTTTTAGTTGAGTTGGTAATTTTACCCGGAGTTTTAGTTGGGTTCGTAATTTTACCCGGACTTTTTATTTGGGTTCGTAATTTTACCCGGAGTTTTTATTGGGTTCGTAATTTTACCCGGAGATTTAGTTGGGTTCGTAATTTTACCCGGAGTTTTACTTGGGTTCGTAATTTTACCCGAACTTTTTAGTTGGGTTCGTATCTTTTACCCGGACTTTTAGTTGGGTTCGTAATTTTACCCGGAGTTTTAGTTGGGTTCGTAATTTTACCCGGAGTTTTAGTTGGGTTCGTAATTTTACCCGGAGTTTTACTTGGGTTCGTAATTTTACCCGGAGTTTTACTTGGGTTCGTAATTTTACCCGGAGTTTTAGTTGGGTTCGTAATTTTACCCGGAGTTTTAGTTGGGTTCGTAATTTTACCCGGACTTTTTAGTTGGGTTCGTATTTTTTACCCGGACTTTTAGTTGGGTTCGTATTTTTTACCCGGAGTTTTAGTTGGGTGATCGACGATGATCGATGATGATCGATGATGATCGATGATGATCGATGATGATCGATGATGATCGATGATGATCGATGATGATCGAAGATGATCGATGATGATCGATGATGATCGATGATGATCGATGATGATCGACGATGATCGATGATGATCGATGATGATCGATGATGATCGATGATGATCGATGATGATCGATGATGATCTGTGTTGATCGATGATGATCGATGATGATCGGTGTTGATCGATGATGATCGATGATGCTCGATGATGATCGATGATGATCGATGATGATCGATTATGATCGATGATGATCGATGATGATCGATGATGATCGATGATGATCGATGATGATCGATGATGATCGATGATGATCGATGTTGATCGATGATGATCGATGATGATCGATGTTGATCGATGATGACCGATGATGATCGATGATGATCGATGATGATCGATGATGATCGATGATGATCGATGATGATCGATGATGATCGATGATGATCGATGATGATCGATGATCGACGATGATCGAAATTGATCGAAGTTGATCGAAGTTGATCGACGATGATCGACGATGATCGATGATGATCGATGATGATCGATGATGATCGATGATGATCGATGATGATCGATGATGATCGATGAGATGATCGATGATGATCGATGATGATCGATGATGATCGATGATGATCGACGATGATCGATGATGATCGATGTTGATCGATGATGATCGATGATGATCGATGATGATCGATGATGATCGATGTTGATCGATGATGATCGATTATGATCGATGATGATCGATGATGATCGATGATGATCGATGATGATCGGTGTTGATCGATGATGATCGATGATGATCGATGATGATCGATGTTGATCGATGATGATCGATGATGATCGATGATGATCGATGATGATCGATGATGATCGATGATGATCGATGATGATCGATGATGATCGATGATGATCGATGGTGATCGATGATGATCGATGATGATCGATGATGATCTATGATGATCGATGATGATCGAATTTGATCGAAGTTGATCGACGATGATCGACGATGATCGATGATGATCAATGATGATCGATGTTGATCGATGATGATCGATGATGATCGATGATGATCGATGATGATCGATGATGATCGATGATGATCGATGATGATCGATGGTGATCGATGATGATCGATGATGATCGATGATGATCTATGATGATCGATGATGATCGATGATGCTCGCAGATGATCGATGAAGATCGATGATGATCGATGATGATCGATGATGATCGATGATGATCGATGTTGATCGACGTTGATCGATGATGATCGATGATGATCGATGATGATCGATGATGATCGATGATGATCGATGTTGATCGATGATGATCGATGATGATCGATGATGATCGATGTTGATCGATGTTGATCGATGCTGATCGATGTTGATCGATGATGATCGACGATGATCGATGATGATCGACGATGATCGATGATGATCGACGATGATCGATGATGATCGATGATGATCGATGATGATCGATGATGATCGATGATGATCGATGATGATCGATGTTGATCGATGATGATCGATTATGATCGATGATGATCGATTATGGTCGATGATGATCGATGATGATCGATGATGATCGGTGTTGATCGATGATGATCGATGATGATCGGTGTTGATAGATGATGATCGATGATGATCGATGATGATCGATGATGATCGATGATGATCAATGATGATCGATGTTGATCGATGTTGATCGATGCTGATCGATGTTGATCGATGATGATCGACGATGATCGATGATGATCGACGATGATCGATGATGATCAATGATGATCGATGTTGATCGATGATGATCGATGATGATCGATGATGATCGATGATGATCGATGATGATCGATGATGATCGATGATGATCGATGATGATCGATGATGATCGATGATGATCGATGATGATTGATGATGATCTATGTAGATCGGTGTTGATCGATGATGATCGATGATGATCGATGATCACCGATGATGATCGATGATGATCGATGATGATCGATGATGATCGATGATGATCGATGATGATCGATGTTGATCGATGATGATCGATGAAGATCGATGATGATCGATGATGATCGACGATGATCGACGATGATCGATGATGATCGATGATGATCGATGATGATCGATGATGATCGATGTTGATCGATGATGATCGATTATGATCGATGATGATCGATGATGATCGATGATGATCGATGATGATCGATGATGATCGGTGTTGATCGATGATGATCGATGATGATCGGTGTTGATAGATGATGATCGATGATGATCGATGATGATCGATGATGATCGATGATGATCGATGATGATCGGTGTTGATCGATGATGATCGATGATGATCGGTGTTGATAGATGATGATCGATGATGATCGATGATGATCGATGATGATCGACGATGATCGAATTTGATCGAAGTTGATCGAAGTTGATCGACGATGATCGACGATGATCGACGATGATCGATGATGATCAATGATGATCGATGTTGATCGATGATGATCGATGATGATCGATGATGATCGATGATGATCGATGATGATCGATGATGATCGATGATGATCGATGATGATCGATGATGATCGATGATGATCGATGATGATCGATGATGATCGATGATGATCGATGATGATCGATGATGATCGATGATGATCGATGATGATCGATGATGATTGATGATGATCTATGTAGATCGGTGTTGATCGATGATGATCGATGATGATCGATGATCACCGATGATGATCGATGATGATCGATGATGATCGATGATGATCGATGACGATCGATGATGAACGATGATGATCGATGATGATCGATGATGATCGATGATGATCGATGATGATCGATGATGATCTATGATGATCGACGATGATCGATGATGATCGACGATGATCGATGATGATCGATGATGATCGATGATGATCGATGATGTTCGATGATGATCGATGATGATCGATGTTGATCGATGATGATCGATTATGATCGATGATGATCGATGATGATCGATGATGATCGATGATGATCGATGTTGATCGATGATGATCGATGATGATCGATGATGATCGATGTTGATCGATGTTGATCGATGTTGATCGATGCTGATCGATGTTGATCGATGATGATCGACGATGATCGATGATGATCGACGATGATCGATGATGATCGATGATGATCGATGATGATCGATGATGATCGATGATGATCGATGATGATCGATGTTGATCGATGATGATCGATTATGATCGATGATGATCGATGATGATCGATGATGATCGATGATGATCGATGATGATCGGTGTTGATCGATGATGATCGATGATGATCGGTGTTGATAGATGATGATCGATGATGATCGATGATGATCGATGATGATCGACGATGATCGAATTTGATCGAAGTTGATCGAAGTTGATCGACGATGATCGACGATGATCGACGATGATCGATGATGATCAATGATGATCGATGTTGATCGATGATGATCGATGATGATCGATGATGATCGATGATGATCGATGATGATCGATGATGATCGATGATGATCGATGATGATTGATGATGATCTATGTAGATCGGTGTTGATCGATGATGATCGATGATGATCGATGATCACCGATGATGATCGATGATGATCGATGATGATCGATGATGATCGATGATGATCGATGATGATCGATGTTGATCGATGATGATCGATGAAGATCGATGATGATCGATGATGATCGACGATGATCGACGATGATCGATGATGATCGATGATGATCGATGACGATCGATGATGAACGATGATGATCGATGATGATCGATGATGATCGATGATGATCGATGATGATCGATGATGATCGATAATGATCGATGATAATTAATCGATGATGATCGATGATGATCGATGATGATCAACTTCGATCAACATCGATCATCATCGATCATCATCGATCATCATCGATCATCATCGATCATCATCGATCATCATCGATCATCATCGATCATCATCGATCATCATCGATCATCATCGATCATCATCGATCATTATCCGGAGTTTTAGTTGGGTTCGTATTTTTTACCCGGACTTTTTAGTTGGGTTAGTATTTTTGCCCGGAGTTTTAGTTGGGTTCGTATTCTTTACCCGGACTTTTTAGTTGGGTTCGTAATTTTACCCGGAGTTTTAGTTGGGTTCATAATTTTACCCGGAGTTTTAGTTGGGTTCGTAATTTTACCCGGAGGTTTAGTTGGGTTCGTAATTTTACCCGGACTTTTTAGTTGGGTTCGTATTTTTTACCCGGACTTTTAGTTGGGTTCGTAATTTTACCCGGAGTTTTAGTTGGGTTCTTAATTTTACCCGGACTTTTCAGTTGGGTTCGTATTTTTTACCCGGACTTTTAGTTGGGTTCGTAATTTTACCCGGAGTTTTAGTTGGGTTCGTATTTTTTACCCGGAGTTTTAGTTGGGTTCGTATTTTTTACCCGGACTTTTTAGTTGGGTAAGTATTTTTACCCGGAGTTTTAGTTGGGTTCGTATTTTTACCCGGAGTTTTAGTTGGGTTCGTAATTTTACCCGGAGTTTTAGTTGGGTTCGTATCTTTTACCCGGACTATTTAGTTGGGTTAGTATTTTTTACCCGGCGTTTTAGTTGGGTTCGTATTTTTTATCCGGAGTTTTAGTTGGGTTCGCATTTTTTACCCGGAATTTTTAGTTGGGTTAGTATTTTTACCCGGAGTTTTAGTAGGGTTTGTAATTTTACCCGGAGTGTTAGTTGGGTTCGTAATTTTACCCGGAGTTTTAGTTGGGTTCGTATTTTTAACCCGGACTTTTTAGTTGGGTTAGTATTTTTACCCGGAGTTTTAGTTGGGTTCGTATTTTTTACCCGGACTTTTTAGTTGGGTTAGTATTTTTGCCCGGAGTTTTAGTTGGGTTCGTATTTTTTTACCCGGAGTTTTAGTTGGGTTCTAAATGTTACCCGGACTTTTTTGTTTGGTTCGTATTTTTTTCCCGGAGTTTTTGTTGGGTTCGTAATTTTACCCGGAGTTTTAGTTGGGTTCGCAATTTTACCCGGACTTTTTAGTTGGGTTCGTATTTTTTACCCGGACTTTTAGTTGGGTTCGTAATTTTACCCGGAGTTTTAGTTGGGTTCGTTATTTTACCCGGAGTTTTAGTTGGGTTCGTAATTTTACCCGGACTTTTTAGTTGGGTTCGTAATTTTACAAGGACTTTTTAGTTGGGTTCGTAATTTTACCCGGACTTTTAGTTGGGTTCGTAATTTTACCCGGAGTTTTAGTTGGGTTCGTAATTTTACCCGGAGTTTTAGTTGCGTTCGTTATTTTACCCGGAGTTGTACTTGGGTTCGTAATTTTTCCCGGAGTTTTACTTGGGTTCGTAATTTTACCCGGAGTTTTAGTTGGGTTCGTAATTTTACCCGGAGTTTTAGTTGGGTTCGTAATTTTACCCGGACTTTTTAGTTGGGTTCGTATTTTTTACCCGGACTTTTAGTTGGGTTCGTAATTTTACCCGGAGTTTTAGTTGGGTTCGTAATTTTACCCGGAGTTTTAGCTGAGTTCGTAATTTTACCTGGAGTTTTAGTTGGGTTCGTAATTTTACCCGGACTTTTTAGTTGGGTTCGTAATTTTACCCGGACTTTTTAGTTGGGTTCGTAATTTTACCCGGAGTCTTAAGTTAGGTTCGTATTTTTTATCCGGACTTTTTAGTTGGGTTCGTATTTTTTACCCGGACTTTTAGTTGGGTTCGTAATTTTACCCGGAGTTTTAGTTGGGTTCGTATTTTTAACCCGGACTTTTTAGTTGGGTTAGTATTTTTACCCGGAGTTTTAGTTGGGTTCGTATTTTTTACCCGGACTTTTTAGTTGGGTTAGTATTTTTGCCCGGAGTTTTAGTTGGGTTCGTATTTTTTTACCCGGAGTTTTAGTTGGGTTCTAAATGTTACCCGGACTTTTTTGTTTGGTTCGTATTTTTTACCCGGAGTTTTTGTTGGGTTCGTAATTTTACCCGGAGTTTTAGTTGGGTTCGCAATTTTACCCGGACTTTTTAGTTGGGTTCGTATTTTTTACCCGGACTTTTAGTTGGGTTCGTAATTTTACCCGGAGTTTTAGTTGGGTTCGTTATTTTACCCGGAGTTTTAGTTGGGTTCGTAATTTTACCCGGACTTTTTAGTTGGGTTCGTAATTTTACCCGGACTTTTTAGTTGGGTTCGTAATTTTACCCGGACTTTTAGTTGGGTTCGTAATTTTACCCGGAGTTTTAGTTGGGTTCGTAATTTTACCCGGAGTTTTAGTTGCGTTCGTAATTTTACCCGGAGTTGTACTTGGGTTCGTAATTTTTCCCGGAGTTTTACTTGGGTTCGTAATTTTACCCGGAGTTTTAGTTGGGTTCGTAATTTTACCCGGAGTTTTAGTTGGGTTCGTAATTTTACCCGGACTTTTTAGTTGGGTTCGTATTTTTTACCCGGACTTTTAGTTGGGTTCGTAATTTTACCCGGAGTTTTAGTTGGGTTCGTAATTTTACCCGGAGTTTTAGCTGAGTTCGTAATTTTACCTGGAGTTTTAGTTGGGTTCGTAATTTTACCCGGACTTTTTAGTTGGGTTCGTAATTTTACCCGGACTTTTTAGTTGGGTTCGTAATTTTACCCGGAGTCTTAAGTTAGGTTCGTATTTTTTATCCGGACTTTTTAGTTGGGTTCGTATTTTTTACCCGGACTTTTAGTTGGGTTCGTAATTTTACCCGGAGTTTTAGTTGGGTTCGTAATTTTACCCGGAGTTTTAGTTGGGTTCGTAATTTTACCCGGAGTTTTAGTTGAGTTGGTAATTTTACCCGGAGTTTTAGTTGGGTTCGTAATTTTACCCGGACTTTTTATTTGGGTTCGTAATTTTACCCGGACTTTTTATTGGGTTCGTAATTTTACCCGGAGATTTAGTTGGGTTCGTAATTTTACCCGGAGTTTTACTTGGGTTCGTAATTTTACCCGAACTTTTTAGTTGGGTTCGTATCTTTTACCCGGACTTTTAGTTGGGTTCGTAATTTTACCCGGAGTTTTAGTTGGGTTCGTAATTTTACCCGGAGTTTTAGTTGGGTTCGTAATTTTACCCGGAGTTTTACTTGGGTTCGTAATTTTACCCGGAGTTTTACTTGGGTTCGTAATTTTACCCGGAGTTTTAGTTGGGTTCGTAATTTTACCCGGAGTTTTAGTTGGGTTCGTAATTTTACCCGGACTTTTTAGTTGGGTTCGTATTTTTTACCCGGACTTTTAGTTGGGTTCGTATTTTTTACCCGGAGTTTTAGTTGGGTTCGTATTTTTTACCCGGACTTTTTAGTTGGGTTAGTATTTTTACCCGGAGTTTTAGTTGGGTTCGAATTTTTACCCGGAGTTTTAGTTGGGTTCGTATTTTTACCCGGAGTTTTAGTTGGGTTCGTAATTTTAGCAGGAGTTTTAGTTGGGTTCGTATTCTTTACCCGGACTTTTTAGTTGGGTTCGTAATTTTACCCGGAGTTTTAGTTGGGTTCGTAATTTTACCCGGAGTTTTAGTTGGGTTCGTAATTTTACCCGGAGGTTTAGTTGGGTTCGTAATTTTACCCGGACTTTTTAGTTGGGTTCGTATTTTTTACCCGGACTTTTAGTTGGGTTCGTAATTTTACCCGGAGTTTTAGTTGGGTTCGTAATTTTACCCGGACTTTTTAGTTGGGTTCGTATTTTTTACCCGGACTTTTAGTTGGGTTCGTAATTTTACCGTGAGTTTTAGTTGGGTTCGTATTTTTTACCCGGAGTTTTAGTTGGATTCGTATTTTTTACAAGGAATTTTAGTTGGGTTCGTATTTTTACCCGGAGTTTTAGTTGTGTTGGTAATTTTACCCGGAGTTTTAGTTGGGTTCATATTTTTTACCGGACTTTTTAGTTGGGTTCGTATTTTTTACCAGAAGTTTTAGTTGGGTTGTTATTTTTTACCCGGAGTTTTAGTTGGGTTCGTATTTTTACCCGGAGTTTTAGTTGGGTTCGTATTTTTACCCGGACTTTTAGTTGGGTTCGTAATTTTATCCGGAGTTTTAGTTGGGTTCGTATTTTTTACCCGGACTTTTTAGTTGGGTTAGTATTTTTGCCCGGAGTTTTAGTTGGGTTCGTATTTTTTTACCCGGAGTTTTAGTTGGGTTCTAAATATTACCCGGACTTTTTTGTTTGGTTCGTATTTTTTACCCGGAGTTTTAGTTGGGTTCGTAATTTTACCCGGACATTTTAGTTGGGTTCGTAATTTTACCCGGAGTTTTAGTTGGGTTCGTAATTTTACCCGAAGTTTTAGTTGGGTTCGTAATTTTACCCGGAGTTTTAGTTGGGTTCGTAATTTTACCCGGATTTTTAGTTGGGTTCGTAATTTTACCCGGACTTTTTAGTTGGGTTCGTATTTTTTACCCGGACTTTTAGTTGGGTTCGTAATTTTAGCCGGAGTTTTAGTTGGGTTCGTATTCTTTACCCGGACTTTTTAGTTGGGTTCGTAATTTTACCCGGAGTTTTAGTTGGGTTCATAATTTTACCCGGAGTTTTAGTTGGGTTCGTAATTTTACCCGGAGGTTTAGTTGGGTTCGTAATTTTACCCGGACTTTTTAGTTGGGTTCGTATTTTTTACCCGGACTTTTAGTTGGGTTCGTAATTTTACCCGGAGTTTTAGTTGGGTTCTTAATTTTACCCGGACTTTTTAGTTGGGTTCGTATTTTTTACCCGGACTTTTAGTTGGGTTCGTAATTTTACCCGGAGTTTTAGTTGGGTTCGTATTTTTTACCCGGAGTTTTAGTTGGATTCGTATTTTTTACAAGGAGTTTTAGTTGGGTTCGTATTTTTACCCGGAGTTTTAGTTGTGTTGGTAATTTTACCCGGAGTTTTAGTTGGGTTCATATTTTTACCGGACTTTTTAGTTGGGTTCGTATTTTTTACCAGAAGCTTTAGTTGGGTTCTTATTTTTTACCCGGAGTTTTAGTTGGGTTCGTATTTTTACCCGGAGTTTTAGTTGGGTTCGTATTTTTACCCGGAGTTTTAGTTGGGTTCGTAATTTTATCCGGAGTTTTAGTTGGGTTCGTATTTTTTACCCGGACTTTTTAGTTGGGTTAGTATTTTTGCCCGGAGTTTTAGTTGGGTTCGTATTTTTTTACCCGGAGTTTTAGTTGGGTTCTAAATGTTACCCGGACTTTTTTGTTTGGTTCGTATTTTTTACCCGGAGTTTTAGTTGGGTTCGTAATTTTACCCGGACTTTTTAGTTGGGTTCGTAATTTTACCCGGAGTTTTAGTTGGGTTCGTAATTTTACCCGAAGTTTTAGTTGGGTTCGTAATTATACCCGGAGTTTTAGTTGGGTTCGTAATTTTACCCGGAGTTTTAGTTGGGTTCGTAATTTTACCCGGACTTTTTAGTTGGGTTCGTATTTTTTACCCGGAGTTTTAGTTGGGTTCGTAATTTTACCCGGAGTTTTACTTGGGTTCGTAATTTTACCCGGAGTTTTAGTTGGGTTCGTAATTTTACCCGGAGTTTTAGTTGGGTTCGTAATTTTACCCGGAGTTTTAGTTGGGTTCGTAATTTTACCCGGAGTTTTACTTGGGTTCGTAATTTTACCCGGAGTTTTAGTTGGGTTCGTAATTTTACCCGGAGTTTTAGTTGGGTTCGTAATTTTACCCGGACTTTTTAGTTGGGTTCGTATTTTTTACCCGGACTTTTAGTTGGGTTCGTATTTTTTACCCGGAGTTTTAGTTGGGTTCGTATTTTTTACCCGGACTTTTTAGTTGGGTTAGTATTTTTACCCGGAGTTTTAGTTGGGTTCGAATTTTTACCCGGAGTTTTAGTTGGGTTCGTATTTTTACCCGGAGTTTTAGTTGGGTTCGTAATTTTAGCAGGAGTTTTAGTTGGGTTCGTATTCTTTACCCGGACTTTTTAGTTGGGTTCGTAATTTTACCCGGAGTTTTAGTTGGGTTCGTAATTTTACCCGGAGTTTTAGTTGGGTTCGTAATTTTACCCGGAGGTTTAGTTGGGTTCGTAATTTTACCCGGACTTTTTAGTTGGGTTCGTATTTTTTACCCGGACTTTTAGTTGGGTTCGTAATTTTACCCGGAGGTTTAGTTGGGTTCGTAATTTTACCCGGACTTTTTAGTTGGGTTCGTATTTTTTACCCGGACTTTTAGTTGGGTTCGTAATTTTACCGTGAGTTTTAGTTGGGTTCGTATTTTTTACCCGGAGTTTTAGTTGGATTCGTATTTTTTACAAGGAATTTTAGTTGGGTTCGTATTTTTACCCGGAGTTTTAGTTGTGTTGGTAATTTTACCCGGAGTTTTAGTTGGGTTCATATTTTTTACCGGACTTTTTAGTTGGGTTCGTATTTTTTACTAGAAGTTTTAGTTGGGTTGTTATTTTTTACCCGGAGTTTTAGTTGGGTTCGTATTTTTACCCGGAGTTTTAGTTGGGTTCGTATTTTTACCCGGACTTTTAGTTGGGTTCGTAATTTTATCCGGAGTTTTAGTTGGGTTCGTATTTTTTACCCGGACTTTTTAGTTGGGTTAGTATTTTTGCCCGGAGTTTTAGTTGGGTTCGTATTTTTTTACCCGGAGTTTTAGTTGGGTTCTAAATGTTACCCGGACTTTTTTGTTTGGTTCGTATTTTTTACCCGGAGTTTTAGTTGGGTTCGTAATTTTACCCGGACATTTTAGTTGGGTTCGTAATTTTACCCGGAGTTTTAGTTGGGTTCGTAATTTTACCCGAAGTTTTAGTTGGGTTCGTAATTTTACCCGGAGTTTTAGTTGGGTTCGTAATTTTACCCGGATTTTTAGTTGGGTTCGTAATTTTACCCGGACTTTTTAGTTGGGTTCGTATTTTTTACCCGGACTTTTAGTTGGGTTCGTAATTTTAGCCGGAGTTTTAGTTGGGTTCGTATTCTTTACCCGGACTTTTTAGTTGGGTTCGTAATTTTACCCGGAGTTTTAGTTGGGTTCATAATTTTACCCGGAGTTTTAGTTGGGTTCGTAATTTTACCCGGAGGTTTAGTTGGGTTCGTAATTTTACCCGGACTTTTTAGTTGGGTTCGTATTTTTTACCCGGACTTTTAGTTGGGTTCGTAATTTTACCCGGAGTTTTAGTTGGGTTCTTAATTTTACCCGGACTTTTTAGTTGGGTTCGTATTTTTTACCCGGACTTTTAGTTGGGTTCGTAATTTTACCCGGAGTTTTAGTTGGGTTCGTATTTTTTACCCGGAGTTTTAGTTGGATTCGCATTTTTTACAAGGATTTTTAGTTGGGTTCGTATTTTTACCCGGAGTTTTAGTTGTGTTGGTAATTTTACCCGGAGTTTTAGTTGGGTTCATATTTTTACCGGACTTTTTAGTTGGGTTCGTATTTTTTACCAGAAGCTTTAGTTGGGTTCTTATTTTTTACCCGGAGTTTTAGTTGGGTTCGTATTTTTACCCGGAGTTTTAGTTGGGTTCGTATTTTTACCCGGAGTTTTAGTTGGGTTCGTAATTTTATCCGGAGTTTTAGTTGGGTTCGTATTTTTTACCCGGACTTTTTAGTTGGGTTAGTATTTTTGCCCGGAGTTTTAGTTGGGTTCGTATTTTTTTACCCGGAGTTTTAGTTGGGTTCTAAATGTTACCCGGACTTTTTTGTTTGGTTCGTATTTTTTACCCGGAGTTTTAGTTGGGTTCGTAATTTTACCCGGAGTTTTAGTTGGGTTCGTAATTTTACCCGGAGTTTTAGTTGGGTTCGTAATTTTACCCGGACTTTTTAGTTGGGTTCGTATTTTTTACCCGGAGTTTTAGTTGGGTTCGTAATTTTACCCGGAGTTTTACTTGGGTTCGTAATTTTACCCGGAGTTTTAGTTGGGTTCGTAATTTTACCCGGAGTTTTAGTTGGGTTCGTAATTTTACCCGGAGTTTTAGTTGGGTTCGTAATTTTACCCGGAGTTTTACTTGGGTTCGTAATTTTACCCGGAGTTTTAGTTGGGTTCGTAATTTTACCCGGAGTTTTAGTTGGGTTCGTAATTTTACCCGGACTTTTTAGTTGGGTTCGTATTTTTTACCCGGACTTTTAGTTGGGTTCGTATTTTTTACCCGGAGTTTTAGTTGGGTTCGTATTTTTTACCCGGACTTTTTAGTTGGGTTAGTATTTTTACCCGGAGTTTTAGTTGGGTTCGAATTTTTACCCGGAGTTTTAGTTGGGTTCGTATTTTTACCCGGAGTTTTAGTTGGGTTCGTAATTTTAGCAGGAGTTTTAGTTGGGTTCGTATTCTTTACCCGGACTTTTTAGTTGGGTTCGTAATTTTACCCGGAGTTTTAGTTGGGTTCGTAATTTTACCCGGAGTTTTAGTTGGGTTCGTAATTTTACCCGGAGGTTTAGTTGGGTTCGTAATTTTACCCGGACTTTTTAGTTGGGTTCGTATTTTTTACCCGGACTTTTAGTTGGGTTCGTAATTTTACCCGGAGGTTTAGTTGGGTTCGTAATTTTACCCGGACTTTTTAGTTGGGTTCGTATTTTTTACCCGGACTTTTAGTTGGGTTCGTAATTTTACCGTGAGTTTTAGTTGGGTTCGTATTTTTTACCCGGAGTTTTAGTTGGATTCGTATTTTTTACAAGGAATTTTAGTTGGGTTCGTATTTTTACCCGGAGTTTTAGTTGTGTTGGTAATTTTACCCGGAGTTTTAGTTGGGTTCATATTTTTTTACCGGACTTTTTAGTTGGGTTCGTATTTTTTACCAGAAGTTTTAGTTGGGTTGTTATTTTTTACCCGGAGTTTTAGTTGGGTTCGTATTTTTACCCGGAGTTTTAGTTGGGTTCGTATTTTTACCCGGACTTTTAGTTGGGTTCGTAATTTTATCCGGAGTTTTAGTTGGGTTCGTATTTTTTACCCGGACTTTTTAGTTGGGTTAGTATTTTTGCCCGGAGTTTTAGTTGGGTTCGTATTTTTTTACCCGGAGTTTTAGTTGGGTTCTAAATGTTACCCGGACTTTTTTGTTTGGTTCGTATTTTTTACCCGGAGTTTTAGTTGGGTTCGTAATTTTACCCGGACATTTTAGTTGGGTTCGTAATTTTACCCGGAGTTTTAGTTGGGTTCGTAATTTTACCCGAAGTTTTAGTTGGGTTCGTAATTTTACCCGGAGTTTTAGTTGGGTTCGTAATTTTACCCGGATTTTTAGTTGGGTTCGTAATTTTACCCGGACTTTTTAGTTGGGTTCGTATTTTTTACCCGGACTTTTAGTTGGGTTCGTAATTTTAGCCGGAGTTTTAGTTGGGTTCGTATTCTTTACCCGGACTTTTTAGTTGGGTTCGTAATTTTACCCGGAGTTTTAGTTGGGTTCATAATTTTACCCGGAGTTTTAGTTGGGTTCGTAATTTTACCCGGAGGTTTAGTTGGGTTCGTAATTTTACCCGGACTTTTTAGTTGGGTTCGTAATTTTACCCGGAGTTTTAGTTGGGTTCTTAATTTTACCCGGACTTTTTAGTTGGGTTCGTATTTTTTACCCGGACTTTTAGTTGGGTTCGTAATTTTACCCGGAGTTTTAGTTGGGTTCGTATTTTTTACCCGGAGTTTTAGTTGGATTCGTATTTTTTACAAGGATTTTTAGTTGGGTTCGTATTTTTACCCGGAGTTTTAGTTGTGTTGGTAATTTTACCCGGAGTTTTAGTTGGGTTCATATTTTTACCGGACTTTTTAGTTGGGTTCGTATTTTTTACCAGAAGCTTTAGTTGGGTTCTTATTTTTTACCCGGAGTTTTAGTTGGGTTCGTATTTTTACCCGGAGTTTTAGTTGGGTTCGTATTTTTACCCGGAGTTTTAGTTGGGTTCGTAATTTTATCCGGAGTTTTAGTTGGGTTCGTATTTTTTACCCGGACTTTTTAGTTGGGTTAGTATTTTTGCCCGGAGTTTTAGTTGGGTTCGTATTTTTTTACCCGGAGTTTTAGTTGGGTTCTAAATGTTACCCGGACTTTTTTGTTTGGTTCGTATTTTTTACCCGGAGTTTTAGTTGGGTTCGTAATTTTACCCGGACTTTTTAGTTGGGTTCGTAATTTTACCCGGAGTTTTAGTTGGGTTCGTAATTTTACCCGAAGTTTTAGTTGGGTTCGTAATTTTACCCGGAGTTTTAGTTGGGTTCGTAATTTTACCCGGAGTTTTAGTTGGGTTCGTAATTTTACCCGGACTTTTTAGTTGGGTTCGTATTTTTTACCCGGAGTTTTAGTTGGGTTCGTAATTTTACCCGGAGTTTTACTTGGGTTCGTAATTTTACCCGGAGTTTTAGTTGGGTTCGTAATTTTACCCGGAGTTTTAGTTGGGTTCGTAATTTTACCCGGAGTTTTAGTTGGGTTCGTAATTTTACCCGGAGTTTTACTTGGGTTCGTAATTTTACCCGGAGTTTTAGTTGGGTTCGTAATTTTACCCGGAGTTTTAGTTGGGTTCGTAATTTTACCCGGACTTTTTAGTTGGGTTCGTATTTTTTACCCGGACTTTTAGTTGGGTTCGTATTTTTTACCCGGAGTTTTAGTTGGGTTCGTATTTTTTACCCGGACTTTTTAGTTGGGTTAGTATTTTTACCCGGAGTTTTAGTTGGGTTCGAATTTTTACCCGGAGTTTTAGTTGGGTTCGTATTTTTACCCGGAGTTTTAGTTGGGTTCGTAATTTTAGCAGGAGTTTTAGTTGGGTTCGTATTCTTTACCCGGACTTTTTAGTTGGGTTCGTAATTTTACCCGGAGTTTTAGTTGGGTTCGTAATTTTACCCGGAGTTTTAGTTGGGTTCGTAATTTTACCCGGAGGTTTAGTTGGGTTCGTAATTTTACCCGGACTTTTTAGTTGGGTTCGTATTTTTTACCCGGACTTTTAGTTGGGTTCGTAATTTTACCCGGAGGTTTAGTTGGGTTCGTAATTTTACCCGGACTTTTTAGTTGGGTTCGTATTTTTTACCCGGACTTTTAGTTGGGTTCGTAATTCTACCGTGAGTTTTAGTTGGGTTCGTATTTTTTACCCGGAGTTTTAGTTGGATTCGTATTTTTTACAAGGAATTTTAGTTGGGTTCGTATTTTTACCCGGAGTTTTAGTTGTGTTGGTAATTTTACCCGGAGTTTTAGTTGGGTTCATATTTTTTACCGGACTTTTTAGTTGGGTTCGTATTTTTTACCAGAAGTTTTAGTTGGGTTGTTATTTTTTACCCGGAGTTTTAGTTGGGTTCGTATTTTTACCCGGAGTTTTAGTTGGGTTCGTATTTTTTACCCGGACTTTTTAGTTGGGTTAGTATTTTTGCCCGGAGTTTTAGTTGGGTTCGTATTTTTTACCCGGAGTTTTAGTTGGGTTCGTAATTTTACCCGGAGTTTTAGTTGGGTTCGTATTTTTACCCGGAGTTTTAGTTGGGTTCGTAATTTTATCCGGAGTTTTAGTTGGGTTCGTATTTTTTACCCGGACTTTTTAGTTGGGTTAGTATTTTTGCCCGGAGTTTTAGTTGGGTTCGTATTTTTTTACCCGGAGTTTTAGTTGGGTTCTAAATGTTACCCGGACTTTTTTGTTTGGTTCGTATTTTTTACCCGGAGTTTTAGTTGGGTTCGTAATTTTACCCGGAGTTTTAGTTGGGTTCGCAATTTTACCCGGACTTTTTAGTTGGGTTCGTATTTTTTACCCGGACTTTTAGTTGGGTTCGTAATTTTACCCGGAGTTTTAGTTGGGTTCATAATTTTACCCGGAGTTTTAGTTGGGTTCGTAATTTTACCCGGAGGTTTAGTTGGGTTCGTAATTTTACCCGGACTTTTTAGTTGGGTTCGTATTTTTTACCCGGACTTTTAGTTGGGTTCGTAATTTTACCCGGAGTTTTAGTTGGGTTCTTAATTTTACCCGGACTTTTCAGTTGGGTTCGTATTTTTTACCCGGACTTTTAGTTGGGTTCTTAATTTTACCCGGAGTTTTAGTTGGGTTCGTATTTTTTACCCGGAGTTTTAGTTGGGTTCGTATTTTTTACCCGGACTTTTTAGTTGGGTTAGTATTTTTACCCGTAGTTTTAGTTGGGTTCGTATTTTTACCCGGAGTTTTAGTTGGGTTCGTAATTTTATCCGGAGTTTTAGTTGGGTTCGTATTTTTTACCCGGACTTTTTAGTTGGGTTAGTATTTTTGCCCGGAGTTTTAGTTGGGTTCGTAATTTTACCCGGAGTTTTAGTTGGGTTCGTAATTTTACCCGGAGTTTTAGCTGAGTTCGTAATTTTACCTGGAGTTTTAGTTGGGTTCGTAATTTTACCCGGACTTTTTAGTTGGGTTCGTAATTTTACGCGGACTTTTTAGTTGGGTTCGTAATTTTACCCGGACTTTTAGTTGGGTTCGTAATTTTACCCGGAGTTTTAGTTGGGTTCGTAATTTTACCCGGAGTTTTAGTTGCGTTCGTAATTTTACCCGGAGTTGTACTTGGGTTCGTAATTTTTCCCGGAGTTTTACTTGGGTTCGTAATTTTACCCGGAGTTTTAGTTGGGTTCGTAATTTTACCCGGAGTTTTAGTTGGGTTCGTAATTTTACCCGGACTTTTTAGTTGGGTTCGTATTTTTTACCCGGACTTTTAGTTGGGTTCGTAATTTTACCCGGAGTTTTAGTTGGGTTCGTAATTTTACCCGGAGTTTTAGCTGAGTTCGTAATTTTACCCGGAGTTTTAGTTGGGTTCGTAATTTTACCCGGACTTTTTGGTTGGGTTCGTAATTTTACCCGGACTTTTTAGTTGGGTTCGTAATTTTACCCGGAGTCTTAAGTTAGGTTCGTATTTTTTATCCGGACTTTTTAGTTGGGTTCGTATTTTTTACCCGGAGTTTTAGTTGGGTTCGTAATTTTACCCGGAGTTTTACTTGGGTTCATATTTTTTACCCGGACTTTTTAGTTGGGTTCGTATTTTTTACCCGGACTTTTAGTTGGGTTCGTAATTTTACCCGGAGTTTTAGTTGGGTTCGTAATTTTACCCGGAGTTTTAGTTGAGTTGGTAATTTTACCCGGAGTTTTAGTTGGGTTCGTAATTTTACCCGGAGTTTTACTTGGGTTCGTAATTTTACCCGAACTTTTTAGTTGGGTTCGTATTTTTTACCCGGACTTTTAGTTGGGTTCGTAATTTTACCCGGAGTTTTAGTTGGGTTCGTAATTTTACCCGGAGTTTTACTTGGGTTCGTAATTTTACCCGAACTTTTTAGTTGGGTTCGTATTTTTTACCCGGACTTTTAGTTGGGTTCGTAATTTTACCCGGAGTTTTAGTTGGGTTCGTAATTTTACCCGGAGTTTTAGTTGGGTTCGTAATTTTACCCGGAGTTTTACTTGGGTTCGTAATTTTACCAGGAGTTTTACTTGGGTTCGTAATTTTACCCGGAGTTTTAGTTGGGTTCGTAATTTTACCCGGAGTTTTAGTTGGGTTCGTAATTTTACCCGGACTTTTTAGTTGGGTTCGTATTTTTTACCCGGACTTTTAGTTGGGTTCGAATTTTTTACCCGGAGTTTTAGTTGGGTTCGTATTTTTTACCCGGACTTTTTAGTTGGGTTAGTATTTTTACCCGGAGTTTTAGTTGGGTTCGTATTTTTACCCGGAGTTTTAGTTGGGTTCGTATTTTTACCCGGAGTTTTAGTTGGGTTCGTAATTTTAGCCGGAGTTTTAGTTGGGTTCGTATTCTTTACCCGGACTTTTTAGTAGGGTTCGTAATTTTACCCGGAGTTTTAGTTGGGTTCGTAATTTTACCCGGAGTTTTAGTTGGGTTCGTAATTTTACCCGGAGGTTTAGTTGGGTTCGTAATTTTACCCGGACTTTTTAGTTGGGTTCGTATTTTTTACCCGGACTTTTAGTTGGGTTCGTAATTTTACCCGGAGTTTTAGTTGGGTTCGTAATTTTACCCGGACTTTTTAGTTGGGTTCGTATTTTTTACCCGGACTTTTAGTTGGGTTCGTAATTTTACCGTGAGTTTTAGTTGGGTTCGTATTTTTTACCCGGAGTTTTAGTTGGATTCGTATTTTTTACAAGGAATTTTAGTTGGGTTCGTATTTTTACCCGGAGTTTTAGTTGTGTTGGTAATTTTACCCGGAGTTTTAGTTGGGTTCATATTTTTTACCGGACTTTTTAGTTGGGTTCGTATTTTTTACCAGAAGTTTTAGTTGGGTTGTTATTTTTTACCCGGAGTTTTAGTTGGGTTCGTATTTTTACCCGGAGTTTTAGTTGGGTTCGTATTTTTACCCGGAGTTTTAGTTGGGTTCGTAATTTTATCCGGAGTTTTAGTTGGGTTCGTATTTTTTACCCGGACTTTTTAGTTGGGTTAGTATTTTTGCCCGGAGTTTTAGTTGGGTTCGTATTTTTTTACCCGGAGTTTTAGTTGGGTTCTAAATGTTACCCGGACTTTTTTGTTTGGTTCGTATTTTTTACCCGGAGTTTTAGTTGGGTTCGTAATTTTACCCGGACTTTTTAGTTGGGTTCGTAATTTTACCCGGAGTTTTAGTTGGGTTCGTAATTTTACCCGAAGTTTTAGTTGGGTTCGTAATTTTACCCGGAGTTTTAGTTGGGTTCGTAATTTTACCCGGATTTTTAGTTGGGTTCGTAATTTTACCCGGACTTTTTAGTTGGGTTCGTATTTTTTACCCGGACTTTTAGTTGGGTTCGTAATTTTACCCGGAGTTTTAGTTGGGTTCGTAATTTTACCCGGAGTTTTAGTTGAGTTCGTAATTTTACCCGGAGTTTTAGTTGGGTTCGTAATTTTACCCGGACTTTTTATTTGGGTTCGTAATTTTACCCGGACTTTTTTAGTTGGGTTCGTATTTTTTACCCGTACTTTTAGTTGGGTTCGTATTTTTTACCCGGAGTTTTAGTTGGGTTCGTATTTTTTACCCGGACTTTTTAGTTGGGTTAGTATTTTTACCCGGAGTTTTAGTTGGGTTCGTATTTTTACCCGGAGTTTTAGTTGGGTTCGTATTTTTACCCGGAGTTTTAGTTGGGTTCGTAATTTTAGCCGGAGTTTTAGTTGGGTTCGTATTCTTTACCCGGACTTTTTAGTTGGGTTCGTAATTTTACCCGGAGTTTTAGTTGGGTTCATAATTTTACCCGGAGTTTTAGTTGGGTTCGTAATTTTACCCGGAGGTTTAGTTGGGTTCGTAATTTTACCCGGACTTTTTAGTTGGGTTCGTATTTTTTACCCGGACTTTTAGTTGGGTTCGTAATTTTACCCGGAGTTTTAGTTGGGTTCTTAATTTTACCCGGACTTTTCAGTTGGGTTCGTATTTTTTACCCGGACTTTTAGTTGGGTTCGTAATTTTACCCGGAGTTTTAGTTGGGTTCGTAATTTTACCCGGAGTTTTAGTTGGGTTCGTAATTTTACCCGGACTTTTTAGTTGGGTTCGTATTTTTTACCCGGACTTTTAGTTGGGTTCGTATTTTTTACCCGGAGTTTTAGTTGGGTTCGTATTTTTTACCCGGACTTTTTAGTTGGGTTAGTATTTTTACCCGGAGTTTTAGTTGGGTTCGTATTTTTACCCGGAGTTTTAGTTGGGTTCGTATTTTTACCCGGAGTTTTAGTTGGGTTCGTAATTTTAGCCGGAGTTTTAGTTGGGTTCGTATTCTTTACCCGGACTTTTTAGTAGGGTTCGTAATTTTACCCGGAGTTTTAGTTGGGTTCGTAATTTTACCCGGAGTTTTAGTTGGGTTCGTAATTTTACCCGGAGGTTTAGTTGGGTTCGTAATTTTACCCGGACTTTTTAGTTGGGTTCGTATTTTTTACCCGGACTTTTAGTTGGGTTCGTAATTTTACCCGGAGTTTTAGTTGGGTTCGTAATTTTACCCGGACTTTTTAGTTGGGTTCGTATTTTTTACCCGGACTTTTAGTTGGGTTCGTAATTTTACCGTGAGTTTTAGTTGGGTTCGTATTTTTTACCCGGAGTTTTAGTTGGATTCGTATTTTTTACAAGGAATTTTAGTTGGGTTCGTATTTTTACCCGGAGTTTTAGTTGTGTTGGTAATTTTACCCGGAGTTTTAGTTGGGTTCATATTTTTTACCGGACTTTTTAGTTGGGTTCGTATTTTTTACCAGAAGTTTTAGTTGGGTTGTTATTTTTTACCCGGAGTTTTAGTTGGGTTCGTATTTTTACCCGGAGTTTTAGTTGGGTTCGTATTTTTACCCGGAGTTTTAGTTGGGTTCGTAATTTTATCCGGAGTTTTAGTTGGGTTCGTATTTTTTACCCGGACTTTTTAGTTGGGTTAGTATTTTTGCCCGGAGTTTTAGTTGGGTTCGTATTTTTTTACCCGGAGTTTTAGTTGGGTTCTAAATGTTACCCGGACTTTTTTGTTTGGTTCGTATTTTTTACCCGGAGTTTTAGTTGGGTTCGTAATTTTACCCGGACTTTTTAGTTGGGTTCGTAATTTTACCCGGAGTTTTAGTTGGGTTCGTAATTTTACCCGAAGTTTTAGTTGGGTTCGTAATTTTACCCGGAGTTTTAGTTGGGTTCGTAATTTTACCCGGATTTTTAGTTGGGTTCGTAATTTTACCCGGACTTTTTAGTTGGGTTCGTATTTTTTACCCGGACTTTTAGTTGGGTTCGTAATTTTACCCGGAGTTTTAGTTGGGTTCGTAATTTTACCCGGAGTTTTAGTTGAGTTCGTAATTTTACCCGGAGTTTTAGTTGGGTTCGTAATTTTACCCGGACTTTTTATTTGGGTTCGTAATTTTACCCGGACTTTTTTAGTTGGGTTCGTATTTTTTACCCGTACTTTTAGTTGGGTTCGTATTTTTTACCCGGAGTTTTAGTTGGGTTCGTATTTTTTACCCGGACTTTTTAGTTGGGTTAGTATTTTTACCCGGAGTTTTAGTTGGGTTCGTATTTTTACCCGGAGTTTTAGTTGGGTTCGCATTTTTACCCGGAGTTTTAGTTGGGTTCGTAATTTTAGCCGGAGTTTTAGTTGGGTTCGTATTCTTTACCCGGACTTTTTAGTTGGGTTCGTAATTTTACCCGGAGTTTTAGTTGGGTTCATAATTTTACCCGGAGTTTTAGTTGGGTTCGTAATTTTACCCGGAGGTTTAGTTGGGTTCGTAATTTTACCCGGACTTTTTAGTTGGGTTCGTATTTTTTACCCGGACTTTTAGTTGGGTTCGTAATTTTACCCGGAGTTTTAGTTGGGTTCTTAATTTTACCCGGACTTTTCAGTTGGGTTCGTATTTTTTACCCGGACTTTTAGTTGGGTTCGTAATTTTACCCGGAGTTTTAGTTGGGTTCGTATTTTTTACCCGGAGTTTTAGTTGGGTTCGTATTTTTTACCCGGACTTTTTAGTTGGGTAAGTATTTTTACCCGGAGTTTTAGTTGGGTTCGTATTTTTACCCGGAGTTTTAGTTGGGTTCGTAATTTTACCCGGAGTTTTAGTTGGGTTCGTATCTTTTACCCGGACTATTTAGTTGGGTTAGTATTTTTTACCCGGCGTTTTAGTTGGGTTCGTATTTTTTATCCGGAGTTTTAGTTGGGTTCGCATTTTTTACCCGGAATTTTTAGTTGGGTTAGTATTTTTACCCGGAGTTTTAGTAGGGTTTGTAATTTTACCCGGAGTGTTAGTTGGGTTCGTAATTTTACCCGGAGTTTTAGTTGGGTTCGTATTTTTAACCCGGACTTTTTAGTTGGGTTAGTATTTTTACCCGGAGTTTTAGTTGGGTTCGTGTTTTTACCCGGAGTTTTAGTTGGGTTCGTAATTTTATCCTGAGTTTTAGTTGGGTTCGTATTTTTTACCCGGACTTTTTAGTTGGGTTAGTATTTTTGCCCGGAGTTTTAGTTGGGTTCGTATTTTTTACCCGGAGTTTTAGTTGGGTTCGTAATTTTACCCGGAGTTTTAGTTGGGTTCGTATTTTTACCCGGAGTTTTAGTTGGGTTCGTAATTTTATCCGGAGTTTTAGTTGGGTTCGTATTTTTTACCCGGACTTTTTAGTTGGGTTAGTATTTTTGCCCGGAGTTTTAGTTGGGTTCGTATTTTTTTACCCGGAGTTTTAGTTGGGTTCTAAATGTTACCCGGACTTTTTTGTTTGGTTCGTATTTTTTACCCGGAGTTTTTGTTGGGTTCGTAATTTTACCCGGAGTTTTAGTTGGGTTCGCAATTTTACACGGACTTTTTAGTTGGGTTCGTATTTTTTACCCGGACTTTTAGTTGGGTTCGTAATTTTACCCGGAGTTTTAGTTGGGTTCGTTATTTTACCCGGAGTTTTAGTTGGGTTCGTAATTTTACCCGGACTTTTTAGTTGGGTTCGTAATTTTACCCGGACTTTTTAGTTGGGTTCGTAATTTTACCCGGACTTTTAGTTGGGTTCGTAATTTTACCCGGAGTTTTAATTGGGTTCGTAATTTTACCCGGAGTTTTAGTTGCGTTCGTAATTTTACCCGGAGTTGTACTTGGGTTCGTAATTTTTCCCGGAGTTTTACTTGGGTTCGTAATTTTACCCGGAGTTTTAGTTGGGTTCGTAATTTTACCCGGAGTTTTAGTTGGGTTCGTAATTTTACCCGGACTTTTTAGTTGGGTTCGTATTTTTTACCCGGACTTTTAGTTGGGTTCGTAATTTTACCCGGAGTTTTAGTTGGGTTCGTAATTTTACCCGGAGTTTTAGCTGAGTTCGTAATTTTACCTGGAGTTTTAGTTGGGTTCGTAATTTTACCCGGACTTTTTAGTTGGGTTCGTAATTTTACCCGGACTTTTTAGTTGGGTTCGTAATTTTACCCGGAGTCTTAAGTTAGGTTCGTATTTTTTACCCGGACTTTTTAGTTGGGTTCGTATTTTTTACCCGGAGTTTTAGTTGGGTTCGTAATTTTACCCGGAGTTTTACTTGGGTTCGTATTTTTTACCCGGACTTTTTAGTTGGGTTCGTATTTTTTACCCGGACTTTTAGTTGGGTTCGTAATTTTACCCGGAGTTTTAGTTGGGTTCGTAATTTTACCCGGAGTTTTAGTTGAGTTGGTAATTTTACCCGGAGTTTTAGTTGGGTTCGTAATTTTACCCGGAGTTTTTATTTGGGTTCGTAATTTTACCCGGACTTTTTATTGGGTTCGTAATTTTACCCGGAGATTTAGTTGGGTTCGTAATTTTACCCGGAGTTTTACTTGGGTTCGTAATTTTACCCGAACTTTTTAGTTGGGTTCGTATTTTTTACCCGGACTTTTAGTTGGGTTCGTAATTTTACCCGGAGTTTTAGTTGGGTTCGTAATTTTACCCGGAGTTTTAGTTGGGTTCGTAATTTTACCCGGAGTTTTACTTGGGTTCGTAATTTTACCCGGAGTTTTACTTGGGTTCGTAATTTTACCCGGAGTTTTAGTTGGGTTCGTAATTTTACCCGGAGTTTTAGTTGGGTTCGTAATTTTACCCGGACTTTTTAGTTGGGTTCGTATTTTTTACCCGGACTTTTAGTTGGGTTCGTATTTTTTACCCGGAGTTTTAGTTGGGTTCGTATTTTTTACCCGGGCTTTTTAGTTGGGTTATTATTTTTACCCGGAGTTTTAGTTGGGTTCGAATTTTTACCCGGAGTTTTAGTTGGGTTCGTATTTTTACCCGGAGTTTTAGTTGGGTTCGTAATTTTAGCAGGAGTTTTAGTTGGGTTCGTATTCTTTACCCGGACTTTTTAGTTGGGTTCGTAATTTTACCCGGAGTTTTAGTTGGGTTCGTAATTTTACCCGGAGTTTTAGTTGGGTTCGTAATTTTACCCGGACTTTTTAGTTGGGTTCGTATTTTTTACCCGGACTTTTAGTTGGGTTCGTATTTTTTACCCGGAGTTTTAGTTGGGTTCGTATTTTTTACCCGGACTTTTTAGTTGGGTTAGTATTTTTACCCGGAGTTTTAGTTGGGTTCGTATTTTTACCCGGAGTTTTAGTTGGGTTCGTATTTTTACCCGGAGTTTTAGTTTGGTTCGTAATTTTAGCCGGAGTTTTAGTTGGGTTCGTATTCTTTACCCGGACTTTTTAGTAGGGTTCGTAATTTTACCCGGAGTTTTAGTTGGGTTCGTAATTTTACCCGGAGTTTTAGTTGGGTTCGTAATTTTACCCGGAGGTTTAGTTGGGTTCGTAATTTTACCCGGACTTTTTAGTTGGGTTCGTATTTTTTACCCGGACTTTTAGTTGGGTTCGTAATTTTACCCGGAGTTTTAGTTGGGTTCGTAATTTTACCCGGACTTTTTAGTTGGGTTCGTATTTTTTACCCGGACTTTTAGTTGGGTTCGTAATTTTACCGTGAGTTTTAGTTGGGTTCGTATTTTTTACCCGGAGTTTTAGTTGGATTCGTATTTTTTACAAGGAATTTTAGTTGGGTTCGTATTTTTACCCGGAGTTTTAGTTGTGTTGGTAATTTTACCCGGAGTTTTAGTTGGGTTCATATTTTTTACCGGACTTTTTAGTTGGGTTCGTATTTTTTACCAGAAGTTTTAGTTGGGTTGTTATTTTTTACCCGGAGTTTTAGTTGGGTTCGTATTTTTACCCGGAGTTTTAGTTGGGTTCGTATTTTTACCCGGAGTTTTAGTTGGGTTCGTAATTTTATCCGGAGTTTTAGTTGGGTTCGTATTTTTTACCCGGACTTTTTAGTTGGGTTAGTATTTTTGCCCGGAGTTTTAGTTGGGTTCGTATTTTTTTACCCGGAGTTTTAGTTGGGTTCTAAATGTTACCCGGACTTTTTTGTTTGGTTCGTATTTTTTACCCGGAGTTTTAGTTGGGTTCGTAATTTTACCCGGACTTTTTAGTTGGGTTCGTAATTTTACCCGGAGTTTTAGTTGGGTTCGTAATTTTACCCGAAGTTTTAGTTGGGTTCGTAATTTTACCCGGAGTTTTAGTTGGGTTCGTAATTTTACCCGGATTTTTAGTTGGGTTCGTAATTTTACCCGGACTTTTTAGTTGGGTTCGTATTTTTTACCCGGACTTTTAGTTGGGTTCGTAATTTTACCCGGAGTTTTAGTTGGGTTCGTAATTTTACCCGGAGTTTTAGTTGAGTTCGTAATTTTACCCGGAGTTTTAGTTGGGTTCGTAATTTTACCCGGACTTTTTATTTGGGTTCGTAATTTTACCCGGACTTTTTTAGTTGGGTTCGTATTTTTTACCCGTACTTTTAGTTGGGTTCGTATTTTTTACCCGGAGTTTTAGTTGGGTTCGTATTTTTTACCCGGACTTTTTAGTTGGGTTAGTATTTTTACCCGGAGTTTTAGTTGGGTTCGTATTTTTACCCGGAGTTTTAGTTGGGTTCGTATTTTTACCCGGAGTTTTAGTTGGGTTCGTATCTTTTACCCGGACTATTTAGTTGGGTTAGTATTTTTTACCCGGCGTTTTAGTTGGGTTCGTATTTTTTATCCGGAGTTTTAGTTGGGTTCGCATTTTTTACCCGGAATTTTTAGTTGGGTTAGTATTTTTACCCGGAGTTTTAGTAGGGTTTGTAATTTTACCCGGAGTGTTAGTTGGGTTCGTAATTTTACCCGGAGTTTTAGTTGGGTTCGTATTTTTAACCCGGACTTTTTAGTTGGGTTAGTATTTTTACCCGGAGTTTTAGTTGGGTTCGTATTTTTACCCGGAGTTTTAGTTGGGTTCGTAATTTTATCCTGAGTTTTAGTTGGGTTCGTATTTTTTACCCGGACTTTTTAGTTGGGTTAGTATTTTTGCCCGGAGTTTTAGTTGGGTTCGTATTTTTTACCCGGAGTTTTAGTTGGGTTCGTAATTTTACCCGGAGTTTTAGTTGGGTTCGTATTTTTACCCGGAGTTTTAGTTGGGTTCGTAATTTTATCCGGAGTTTTAGTTGGGTTCGTATTTTTTACCCGGACTTTTTAGTTGGGTTAGTATTTTTGCCCGGAGTTTTAGTTGGGTTCGTATTTTTTTACCCGGAGTTTTAGTTGGGTTCTAAATGTTACCCGGACTTTTTTGTTTGGTTCGTATTTTTTACCCGGAGTTTTTGTTGGGTTCGTAATTTTACCCGGAGTTTTAGTTGGGTTCGCAATTTTACCCGGACTTTTTAGTTGGGTTCGTATTTTTTACCCGGACTTTTAGTTGGGTTCGTAATTTTACCCGGAGTTTTAGTTGGGTTCGTTATTTTACCCGGAGTTTTAGTTGGGTTTAATTTTACCCGGACTTTTTAGTTGGGTTCGTAATTTTACCCGGACTTTTTAGTTGGGTTCGTAATTTTACCCGGACTTTTAGTTGGGTTCGTAATTTTACCCGGAGTTTTAGTTGGGTTCGTAATTTTACCCGGAGTTTTAGTTGCGTTCGTAATTTTACCCGGAGTTGTACTTGGGTTCGTAATTTTTCCCGGAGTTTTACTTGGGTTCGTAATTTTTCCCGGAGTTTTACTTGGGTTCGTAATTTTACCCGGAGTTTTAGTTGGGTTCGTAATTTTACCCGGACTTTTTAGTTGGGTTCGTATTTTTTACCCGGACTTTTAGTTGGGTTCGTAATTTTACCCGGAGTTTTAGTTGGGTTCTTAATTTTACCCGGACTTTTCAGTTGGGTTCGTATTTTTTACCCGGACTTTTAGTTGGGTTCGTAATTTTACCCGGAGTTTTAGTTGGGTTCGTATTTTTTACCCGGAGTTTTAGTTGGGTTCGTATTTTTTACCCGGACTTTTTAGTTGGGTAAGTATTTTTACCCGGAGTTTTAGTTGGGTTCGTATTTTTACCCGGAGTTTTAGTTGGGTTCGTAATTTTACCCGGAGTTTTAGTTGGGTTCGTATCTTTTACCCGGACTATTTAGTTGGGTTAGTATTTTTTACCCGGCGTTTTAGTTGGGTTCGTATTTTTTATCCGGAGTTTTAGTTGGGTTCGCATTTTTTACCCGGAATTTTTAGTTGGGTTAGTATTTTTACCCGGAGTTTTAGTAGGGTTTGTAATTTTACCCGGAGTGTTAGTTGGGTTCGTAATTTTACCCGGAGTTTTAGTTGGGTTCGTATTTTTAACCCGGACTTTTTAGTTGGGTTAGTATTTTTACCCGGAGTTTTAGTTGGGTTCGTATTTTTACCCGGAGTTTTAGTTGGGTTCGTAATTTTATCCTGAGTTTTAGTTGGGTTCGTATTTTTTACCCGGACTTTTTAGTTGGGTTAGTATTTTTGCCCGGAGTTTTAGTTGGGTTCGTATTTTTTACCCGGAGTTTTAGTTGGGTTCGTAATTTTACCCGGAGTTTTAGTTGGGTTCGTATTTTTACCCGGAGTTTTAGTTGGGTTCGTAATTTTATCCGGAGTTTTAGTTGGGTTCGTATTTTTTACCCGGACTTTTTAGTTGGGTTAGTATTTTTGCCCGGAGTTTTAGTTGGGTTCGTATTTTTTTACCCGGAGTTTTAGTTGGGTTCTAAATGTTACCCGGACTTTTTTGTTTGGTTCGTATTTTTTACCCGGAGTTTTTGTTGGGTTCGTAATTTTACCCGGAGTTTTAGTTGGGTTCGCAATTTTACCCGGACTTTTTAGTTGGGTTCGTATTTTTTACCCGGACTTTTAGTTGGGTTCGTAATTTTACCCGGAGTTTTAGTTGGGTTCGTTATTTTACCCGGAGTTTTAGTTGGGTTTAATTTTACCCGGACTTTTTAGTTGGGTTCGTAATTTTACCCGGACTTTTTAGTTGGGTTCGTAATTTTACCCGGACTTTTAGTTGGGTTCGTAATTTTACCCGGAGTTTTAGTTGGGTTCGTAATTTTACCCGGAGTTTTAGTTGCGTTCGTAATTTTACCCGGAGTTGTACTTGGGTTCGTAATTTTTACCGGAGTTTTACTTGGGTTCGTAATTTTACCCGGAGTTTTAGTTGGGTTCGTAATTTTACCCGGAGTTTTAGTTGGGTTCGTAATTTTACCCGGACTTTTTAGTTGGGTTCGTATTTTTTACACGGACTTTTAGTTGGGTTCGTAATTTTACCCGGAGTTTTAGTTGGGTTCGTAATTTTACCCGGAGTTTTAGCTGAGTTCGTAATTTTACCTGGAGTTTTAGTTGGGTTCGTAATTTTACCCGGACTTTTTAGTTGGGTTCGTAATTTTACCCGGACTTTTTAGTTGGGTTCGTAATTTTACCCGGAGTCTTAAGTTAGGTTCGTATTTTTTACCCGGACTTTTTAGTTGGGTTCGTATTTTTTACCCGGAGTTTTAGTTGGGTTCGTAATTTTACCCGGAGTTTTACTTGGGTTCGTATTTTTTACCCGGACTTTTTAGTTGGGTTCGTATTTTTTACCCGGACTTTTAGTTGGGTTCGTAATTTTACCCGGAGTTTTAGTTGGGTTCGTAATTTTACCCGGAGTTTTAGTTGAGTTGGTAATTTTACCCGGAGTTTTAGTTGGGTTCGTAATTTTACCCGGACTTTTTATTTGGGTTCGTAATTTTACCCGGACTTTTTATTGGGTTCGTAATTTTACCCGGAGATTTAGTTGGGTTCGTAATTTTACCCGGAGTTTTACTTGGGTTCGTAATTTTACCCGAACTTTTTAGTTGGGTTCGTATTTTTTACCCGGACTTTTAGTTGGGTTCGTAATTTTACCCGGAGTTTTAGTTGGGTTCGTAATTTTACCCGGAGTTTTAGTTGGGTTCGTAATTTTACCCGGAGTTTTACTTGGGTTCGTAATTTTACCCGGAGTTTTACTTGGGTTCGTAATTTTACCCGGAGTTTTAGTTGGGTTCGTAATTTTACCCGGAGTTTTAGTTGGGTTCGTAATTTTACCCGGACTTTTTAGTTGGGTTCGTATTTTTTACCCGGACTTTTAGTTGGGTTCGTATTTTTTACCCGGATTTTTAGTTGGGTTCGTATTTTTTACCCGGGCTTTTTAGTTGGGTTATTATTTTTACCCGGAGTTTTAGTTGGGTTCGAATTTTTACCCGGAGTTTTAGTTGGGTTCGTATTTTTACCCGGAGTTTTAGTTGGGTTCGTAATTTTAGCAGGAGTTTTAGTTGGGTTCGTATTCTTTACCCGGACTTTTTAGTTGGGTTCGTAATTTTACCCGGTGTTTTAGTTGGGTTCGTAATTTTACCCGGAGTTTTAGTTGGGTTCGTAATTTTACCCGGAGGTTTAGTTGGGTTCGTAATTTTACCCGGACTTTTTAGTTGGGTTCGTATTTTTTACCCGGACTTTTAGTTGGGTTCGTAATTTTACCCGGAGTTTTAGTTGGGTTCGTAATTTTACCCGGACTTTTTAGTTGGGTTCGTATTTTTTACCCGGACTTTTAGTTGGGTTCGTAATTTTACCGTGAGTTTTAGTTGGGTTCGTATTTTTTACCCGGAGTTTTAGTTGGATTCGTATTTTTTACAAGGAATTTTAGTTGGGTTCGTATTTTTACCCGGAGTTTTAGTTGTGTTGGTAATTTTACCCGGAGTTTTAGTTGGGTTCATATTTTTACCGGACTTTTTAGTTGGGTTCGTATTTTTTACCAGAAGTTTTAGTTGGGTTGTTATTTTTTACCCGGAGTTTTAGTTGGGTTCGTATTTTTACCCGGAGTTTTAGTTGGGTTCGTATTTTTACCCGGACTTTTAGTTGGGTTCGTAATTTTATCCGGAGTTTTAGTTGGGTTCGTATTTTTTACCCGGACTTTTTAGTTGGGTTAGTATTTTTGCCCGGAGTTTTAGTTGGGTTCGTATTTTTTTACCCGGAGTTTTAGTTGGGTTCTAAATGTTACCCGGACTTTTTTGTTTGGTTCGTATTTTTTACCCGGAGTTTTAGTTGGGTTCGTAATTTTACCCGGACATTTTAGTTGGGTTCGTAATTCTACCCGGAGTTTTAGTTGGGTTCGTAATTTTACCCGAAGTTTTAGTTGGGTTCGTAATTTTACCCGGAGTTTTAGTTGGGTTCGTAATTTTACCCGGATTTTTAGTTGGGTTCGTAATTTTACCCGGACTTTTTAGTTGGGTTCGTATTTTTTACCCGGACTTTTAGTTGGGTTCGTAATTTTAGCCGGAGTTTTAGTTGGGTTCGTATTCTTTACCCGGACTTTTTAGTTGGGTTCGTAATTTTACCCGGAGTTTTAGTTGGGTTCATAATTTTACCCGGAGTTTTAGTTGGGTTCGTAATTTTACACGGAGGTTTAGTTGGGTTCGTAATTTTACCCGGACTTTTTAGTTGGGTTCGTATTTTTTATCCGGACTTTTAGTTGGGTTCGTAATTTTACCCGGAGTTTTAGTTGGGTTCTTAATTTTACCCGGACTTTTTAGTTGGGTTCGTATTTTTTACCCGGACTTTTAGTTGGGTTCGTAATTTTACCCGGAGTTTTAGTTGGGTTCGTATTTTTTACCCGGAGTTTTAGTTGGATTCGTATTTTTTACAAGGAGTTTTAGTTGGGTTCGTATTTTTACCCGGAGTTTTAGTTGTGTTGGTAATTTTACCCGGAGTTTTAGTTGGGTTCATATTTTTACCGGACTTTTTAGTTGGGTTCGTATTTTTTACCAGAAGCTTTAGTTGGGTTCTTATTTTTTACCCGGAGTTTTAGTTGGGTTCGTATTTTTACCCGGGGTTTTAGTTGGGTTCGTATTTTTACCCGGAGTTTTAGTTGGGTTCGTAATTTTATCCGGAGTTTTAGTTGGGTTCGTATTTTTTACCCGGACTTTTTAGTTGGGTTAGTATTTTTGCCCGGAGCTTTAGTTGGGTTCGTATTTTTTTACCCGGAGTTTTAGTTGGGTTCTAAATGTTACCCGGACTTTTTTGTTTGGTTCGTATTTTTTACCCGGAGTTTTAGTTGGGTTCGTAATTTTACCCGGACTTTTTAGTTGGGTTCGTAATTTTACCCGGAGTTTTAGTTGGGTTCGTAATTTTACCCGTAGTTTTAGTTGGGTTCGTAATTTTACCCGGAGTTTTAGTTGGGTTCGTAATTTTACCCGGAGTTTTAGTTGGGTTCGTAATTTTACCCGGACTTTTTAGTTGGGTTCGTATTTTTTACCCGGAGTTTTAGTTGGGTTCGTAATTTTACCCGGAGTTTTACTTGGGTTCGTAATTTTACCCGGAGTTTTAGTTGGGTTCGTAATTTTACCCGGAGTTTTAGTTGGGTTCGTAATTTTACCCGGAGTTTTAGTTGGGTTCGTAATTTTACCCGGAGTTTTACTTGGGTTCGTAATTTTACCCGGAGTTTTAGTTGGGTTCGTAATTTTACCCGGAGTTTTAGTTGGGTTCGTAATTTTACCCGGACTTTTTAGTTGGGTTCGTATTTTTTACCCGGACTTTTAGTTGGGTTCGTATTTTTTACCCGGAGTTTTAGTTGGGTTCGTATTTTTTACCCGGACTTTTTAGTTGGGTTAGTATTTTTACCCGGAGTTTTAGTTGGGTTCGAATTTTTACCCGGAGTTTTAGTTGGGTTCGTATTTTTACCCGGAGTTTTAGTTGGGTTCGTAATTTTAGCAGGAGTTTTAGTTGGGTTCGTATTCTTTACCCGGACTTTTTAGTTGGGTTCGTAATTTTACCCGGAGTTTTAGTTGGGTTCGTAATTTTACCCGGAGTTTTAGTTGGGTTCGTAATTTTACCCGGAGGTTTAGTTGGGTTCGTAATTTTACCCGGACTTTTTAGTTGGGTTCGTATTTTTTACCCGGACTTTTAGTTGGGTTCGTAATTTTACCCGGAGGTTTAGTTGGGTTCGTAATTTTACCCGGACTTTTTAGTTGGGTTCGTATTTTTTACCCGGACTTTTAGTTGGGTTCGTAATTTTACCGTGAGTTTTAGTTGGGTTCGTATTTTTTACCCGGAGTTTTAGTTGGATTCGTATTTTTTACAAGGAATTTTAGTTGGGTTCGTATTTTTACCCGGAGTTTTAGTTGTGTTGGTAATTTTACCCGGAGTTTTAGTTGGGTTCATATTTTTTACCGGACTTTTTAGTTGGGTTCGTATTTTTACCAGAAGTTTTAGTTGGGTTGTTATTTTTTACCCGGAGTTTTAGTTGGGTTCGTATTTTTACCCGGAGTTTTAGTTGGGTTCGTATTTTTACCCGGACTTTTAGTTGGGTTCGTAATTTTATCCGGAGTTTTAGTTGGGTTCGTATTTTTTACCCGGACTTTTTAGTTGGGTTAGTATTTTTGCCCGGAGTTTTAGTTGGGTTCGTATTTTTTTACCCGGAGTTTTAGTTGGGTTCTAAATGTTACCCGGACTTTTTTGTTTGGTTCGTATTTTTTACCCGGAGTTTTAGTTGGGTTCGTAATTTTACCCGGACATTTTAGTTGGGTTCGTAATTTTACCCGGAGTTTTAGTTGGGTTCGTAATTTTACCCGAAGTTTTAGTTGGGTTCGTAATTTTACCTGGAGTTTTAGTTGGGTTCGTAATTTTACCCGGATTTTTAGTTGGGTTCGTAATTTTACCCGGACTTTTTAGTTGGGTTCGTATTTTTTACCCGGACTTTTAGTTGGGTTCGTAATTTTAGCCGGAGTTTTAGTTGGGTTCGTATTCTTTACCCGGACTTTTTAGTTGGGTTCGTAATTTTACCCGGAGTTTTAGTTGGGTTCATAATTTTACCCGGAGTTTTAGTTGGGTTCGTAATTTTACCCGGAGGTTTAGTTGGGTTCGTAATTTTACCCGGACTTTTTAGTTGGGTTCGTATTTTTTACCCGGACTTTTAGTTGGGTTCGTAATTTTACCCGGAGTTTTAGTTGGGTTCTTAATTTTACCAGGACTTTTTAGTTGGGTTCGTATTTTTTACCCGGACTTTTAGTTGGGTTCGTAATTTTACCCGGAGTTTTAGTTGGGTTCGTATTTTTTACCCGGAGTTTTAGTTGGATTCGTATTTTTTACAAGGAGTTTTAGTTGGGTTCGTATTTTTACCCGGAGTTTTAGTTGTGTTGGTAATTTTACCCGGAGTTTTAGTTGGGTTCACATTTTTACCGGACTTTTTAGTTGGGTTCGTATTTTTTACCAGAAGCTTTAGTTGGGTTCTTATTTTTTACCCGGAGTTTTAGTTGGGTTCGTATTTTTACCCGGAGTTTTAGTTGGGTTCGTATTTTTATCCGGAGTTTTAGTTGGGTTCGTAATTTTATCCGGAGTTTTAGTTGGGTTCGTATTTTTTACCCGGACTTTTTAGTTGGGTTAGTATTTTTGCCCGGAGTTTTAGTTGGGTTCGTATTTTTTTACCCGGAGTTTTAGTTGGGTTCTAAATGTTACCCGGACTTTTTTGTTTGGTTCGTATTTTTTACCCGGAGTTTTAGTTGGGTTCGTAATTTTACCCGGACTTTTTAGTTGGGTTCGTAATTTTACCCGGAGTTTTAGTTGGGTTCGTAATTTTACCCGAAGTTTTAGTTGGGTTCGTAATTTTACCCGGAGTTTTAGTTGGGTTCGTAATTTTACCCGGAGTTTTAGTTGGGTTCGTAATTTTACCCGGACTTTTTAGTTGGGTTCGTATTTTTTACCCGGACTTTTAGTTGGGTTCGTAATTTTACCCGGAGTTTTAGTTGGGTTCATAATTTTACCCGGAGTTTTAGTTGAGTTCGTAATTTTACCCGGAGTTTTAGTTGGGTTCGTAATTTTACCCGGACTTTTTATTTGGGTTCGTAATTTTACCCGGACTTTTTAGTTGGGTTCGTAATTTTACCCGGAGTTTTAGTTGGGTTCGTAATTTTACCCGGAGTTTTACTTGGGTTCGTAATTTTACCCGGACTTTTTAGTTGGGTTCGTAATTTTACCCGGAGTTTTAGTTGGGTTCGTAATTTTACCCGGAGTTTTAGTTGGGTTCGTATTTTTGACCCTTACTTTTTAATTGGGGTTAGTATTTTTACCCGGAGTTTTAGTTGCGTTCGTATTTTTACCCGGCGTTTTAGTTGGGTTCGTAATTTTACCCGGAGTTTTAGTTGGGTTCGTATTTTTTACCGGGACATTTTAGTTGGGTTAGCATTTTTTACCCGGAGTTTTAGTTGGGTTCGTACTTTTTACCCGGAGTTTTAGTTGGGTTCGTATTTTTTACCCGGAGTTTTAGTTGGGTTCGTATTTTTTACCCGGACTTTTTAGTTGGGTAAGTATTTTTACCTGGAGTTTTAGTTGGGTTCGTATTTTTACCCGGAGTTTTAGTTGGGTTCGTAGTTTTACCCGGAGTTTTAGTTGGGTTCGTATCTTTTACCCGGACTATTTAGTTGGGTTAGTATTTTTTACCCGGAGTTTTAGTTGGGTTCGTATTTTTTACCCGGAGTTTTAGTTGGGTTCGCATTTTTTACCCGGAATTTTTAGTTGGGTTAGTATTTTTACCCGGAGTTTTAGTAGGGTTTGTATTTTTACCCGGAGTTTTAGTTGGGTTCGTAATTTTACCCGGAGTTTTAGTTGGGTTCGTATTTTTAACCCGGACTTTTTAGTTGGGTTAGTATTTTTACCCGGAGTTTTAGTTGGGTTCGTATTTTTACCCGGAGTTTTAGTTGGGTTCGTAATTTTATCCGGAGTTTTAGTTGGGTTCGTATTTTTTACCCGGACTTTTTAGTTGGGTTAGTATTTTTGCCCGGAGTTTTTGTTGGGTTCGTATTTTTTACCCGGAATTTTAGTTGGGTTCGTATTTTTGACCCTTACTTTTTAATTGGGGTTAGTATTTTTACCCGGAGTTTTAGTTGCGTTCGTATTTTTACCCGGCGTTTTAGTTGGGTTCGTAATTTTACCCGGAGTTTTAGTTGGGTTCGTATTTTTTACCGGGACATTTTAGTTGGGTTAGCATTTTTTACCCGGAGTTTTAGTTGGGTTCGTACTTTTTACCCGGAGTTTTAGTTGGGTTCGTATTATTTACCCGGAGTTTTAGTTGGGTTCGTATTTTTTACCCGGACTTTTTAGTTGGGTAAGTATTTTTACCTGGAGTTTTAGTTGGGTTCGTATTTTTACCCGGAGTTTTAGTTGGGTTCGTAGTTTTACCCGGAGTTTTAGTTGGGTTCGTATCTTTTACCCGGACTATTTAGTTGGGTTAGTATTTTTTACCCGGAGTTTTAGTTGGGTTCGTATTTTTTACCCGGAGTTTTAGTTGGGTTCGCATTTTTTACCCGGAATTTTCAGTTGGGTTAGTATTTTTACCCGGAGTTTTAGTAGGGTTTGTATTTTTACCCGGAGTTTTAGTTGGGTTCGTAATTTTACCCGGAGTTTTAGTTGGGTTCGTATTTTTAACCCGGACTTTTTAGTTGGGTTAGTATTTTTACCCGGAGTTTTAGTTGGGTTCGTATTTTTACCCGGAGTTTAAGTTGGGTTCGTAATTTTATCCGGAGTTTTAGTTGGGTTCGTATTCTTTACCCGGACTTTTTAGATGGGTTAGTATTTTTGCCCGGAGTTTTTGTTGGGTTCGTATTTTTTACCCGGAATTTTAGTTGGGTTCGTAATTTTACCCGGAGTTTTAGTTGGGTTCGTAATTTTATCCGGAGTTTTAGTTGGGTTCGTATTTTTTACACGGAGTTTTTGTTGGGTTCGTAATTTTACCCGGAGTTTTAGTTGGGTTCGTATTTTTTACCCGGACTTTTTAGTTGGGTTAGTATTTTTACCCGGAGTTTTAGTTGGGTTCGTATTTTTACCCGGAGTTTTAGTTGGGTTCGTATTTTTACCCGGAGTTTTAGTTGGGTTCGTAATTTTAGCCGGAGTTTTAGTTGGGTTCGTATTTTTTACCCGGACTTTTTAGTTGGGTTAGTATTTTTGCCCGGAGTTTTAGTTGGGTTCGTATTTTTTTACCCGGAGTTTTAGTTGGGTTCTAAATGTTACCCGGACTTTTTTGTTTGGTTCGTATTTTTTACCCGGAGTTTTAGTTGGGTTCGTAATTTTACCTGGAGTTTTAAGTTAGGTTCGTATTTTTACCCGGACTTTTTAGTTGGGTTCGTATTTTTTACCCGGACTTTTAGTTGGGTTCGTAATTTTACTCGGAGTTTTAGTTTGGTTCGTAATTTTACCCGGAGTTTTAGTTGGGTTCGTAATTTTACCCGGAGTCTTGAGTTACCCGGACTTTTTAGTTGGGTTCGTATTTTTACCCGGACTTTTAGCTGGGTTCGTAATTTTACCCGGAGTTTTACTTGGGTTCGTAATTTTACCCGGAGTTTTAGTTGGGTTCGTAATTTTACCCGGAGTTTTAGTTGGGTTCGTAATTTTACCCGGACTTTTTAGTTGGGTTCGTATTTTATACCCGGACTTTTAGTTGGGTTCGTAATTTTACCCGGCGTTTTAGTTGGGTTCGTAATTTTACCCGGAGTTTTAGTTAAGTTAGTAATTTTACCCGGAGTTTTAGTTGGGTTTGTAATTTTACCCGGACTTTTTAGTTGGGTTCGTAATTTTACCCGGAGTCTTAAGTTAGGTTCGTATTTTTTATCCGGACTTTTTAGTTGGGTTCGTATTTTTTACCCGGAGTTTTAGTTGGGTTCGTAATTTTACCCGGAGTTTTAGTTGGGTTCGCAATTTTACCCGGACTTTTTAGTTGGGTTCGTATTTTTTACCCGGACTTTTAGTTGGGTTCGTAATTTTACCCGGAGTTTTAGTTGGGTTCGTAATTTTACCCGGAGTTTTAGTTGGGTTCGTAATTTTACCCGGACTTTTTAGTTGGGTTCGTAATTTTACCCGGACTTTTTAGTTGGGTTCGTAATTTTACCCGGACTTTTAGTTGGGTTCGTAATTTTACCCGGAGTTTTAGTTGGGTTCGTAATTTTACCCGGAGTTTTAGTTGCGTTCGTAATTTTACCCGGAGTTGTACTTGGGTTCGTAATTTTACCCGGAGCTTTACTTGGGTTCGTAATTTTACCCGGAGTTTTAGTTGGGTTCGTAATTTTACCCGGAGTTTTAGTTGGGTTCGTAATTTTACCCGGACTTTTTAGTTGGGTTCGTATTTTTTACCCGGACTTTTAGTTGGGTTCGTAATTTTACCCGGAGTTTTAGTTGGGTTCGTAATTTTACCCGGAGTTTTAGTTGAGTTCGTAATTTTACCCGGAGTTTTAGTTGGGTTCGTAATTTTACCCGGACTTTTTAGTTGGGTTCGTAATTTTACCCGGACTTTTTAGTTGGGTTCGTAATTTTACCCGGAGTCTTAAGTTAGGTTCGTATTTTTTATCCGGACTTTTTAGTTGGGTTCGTATTTTTTACACGGAGTTTTAGTTGGGTTCGTAATTTTACCCGGACTTTTTAGTTGGGTTCGTATTTTTTACCCGGACTTTTAGTTGGGTTCGTAATTTTACCCGGAGTTTTAGTTGGGTTCGTATTTTTTACCCGGAGTTTTAGTTGGATTCGTATTTTTTACAAGGAGTTTTAGTTGGGTTCGTATTTTTACCCGGAGTTTTAGTTGTGTTGGTAATTTTACCCGGAGTTTTAGTTGGGTTCATATTTTTCACCGGACTTTTTAGTTGGGTTCGTATTTTTTACCCGAAGTTTTAGTTGGGTTCGTATTTTTTACCCGGAGTTTTAGTTGGGTTCGTATTTTTACCCGGAGTTTTTAGTTGGGTTAGTATTTTTGCCCGGAGTTTTAGTTGGGTTCGTATTTTTTTACCCGGACTTTTTAGTTGAGTTAGTATTTTTGCCCGGAGTTTTAGTTGGGTTCGTATTTTTTTACCCGGAGTTTTAGTTGGGTTCTAAATGTTACCCGGACTTTTTTGTTTGGTTCGTATTTTTTACCCGGAGTTTTAGTTGGGTTCGTAATTTTACCCGGACTTTTTAGTTGGGTTCGTAATTTTACCCGGAGTTTTTGTTGGGTTCGTAATTTTACCCGGAGTTTTAGTTGGGTTCGTAATTTTACCCGGAGTTTTAGTTGGGTTCGTAATTTTACCCGGAGCTTTAGTTGGGTTCGTAATTTTACCCGGACTTTTTAGTTGGGTTCTTATTTTTTACCCGGACTTTTAGTTGGGTTCGTAATTTTACCCGGAGTTTTAGTTGGGTTAGTAATTTTACCCGGAGTTTTAGTTGAGGTGGTAATTTTACTCGGAGTTTTAGTTGGGTTCGTAATTTTACCCGGACTTTTTAGTTGGGTTCGTATTTTTTACCCGGACTTTTAGTTGGGTTCGTAATTTTATCCGGAGTTTTAGTTGGGTTCGTATTTTTTACCCGGACTTTTTAGTTGAGTTAGTATTTTTGCCCGGAGTTTTAGTTGGGTTCGTATTTTTTTACCCGTTTTAGAGTTTTAGTTGGGTTCTAAATGTTACCCGGACTTTTTTGTTTGGTTCGTATTTTTTACCCGGAGTTTTAGTTGGGTTCGTAATTTTACCCGGACTTTTTAGTTGGGTTCGTAATTTTACCCGGAGTTTTAGTTGGGTTCGTAATTTTACCCGGAGTTTTAGTTGGGTTCGTAATTTTACCCGGAGTTTTAGTTGGGTTCGTAATTTTACCCGGAGTTTTAGTTGGGATCGTAATTTTACCCGGACTTTTTAGTTGGGTTCGTATTTTTTACCCGGACTTTTAGTTGGGTTCGTAATTTTACCCGGAGTTTTAGTTGGGTTCGTAATTTTACCCGGAGTTTTAGTTGAGTTCGTAATTTTACCCGGAGTTTTAGTTGGGTTCGTAATTTTACCCGGACTTTTTATTTGGGTTCGTAATTTTACCCGGACTTTTTAGTTGGGTTCGTAATTTTACCCGGAGTTTTAGTTGGGTTCGTAATTTTACCCGGAGTTTTAGTTCGGTTCATAATTTTACCCGGAGTTTTAGTTGGGTTCGTAATTTTACCCGGAGTTTTAGTTGGGTTCGTAATTTTACCCGGACTTTTTAGTTGGGTTCGTATTTTTTACCCGGACTTTTAGTTGGGTTCGTAATTTTACCCGGAGTTTTAGTTGGGTTCGTAATTTTACCCGGAGTTTTAGTTGAGTTCGTAATTTTACCCGGAGTCTTAAGTTAGGTTCGTATTTTTTATCCGGACTTTTTAGTTGGGTTCGTATTTTTTACCCGGAGTTTTAGTTGGGTTCGTAATTTTACCCGGAGTTTTAGTTGGGTTCGCAATTTTACCCGGACTTTTTAGTTGGGTTCGTATTTTTTACCCGGACTTTTAGTTGGGTTCGTAATTTTACCCGGAGTTTTAGTTGGGTTCGTAATTTTACCCGGACTTTTTAGTTGGGTTCGTAATTTTACCCGGACTTTTTAGTTGGGTTCGTAATTTTACCCGGACTTTTAGTTGGGTTCGTAATTTTACCCGGAGTTTTAGTTGGGTTCGTAATTTTACCCGGAGTTTTAGTTGCGTTCGTAATTTTACCCGGAGTTGTACTTGGGTTCGTAATTTTACCCGGAGCTTTACTTGGGTTCGTAATTTTACCCGGAGTTTTAGTTGGGTTCGTAATTTTACCCGGAGTTTTAGTTGGGTTCGTAATTTTACCCGGACTTTTTAGTTGGGTTCGTATTTTTTACCCGGACTTTTAGTTGGGTTCGTAATTTTACCCGGAGTTTTAGTTGGGTTCGTAATTTTACCCGGAGTTTTAGTTGAGTTCGTAATTTTACCCGGAGTTTTAGTTGGGTTCGTAATTTTACCCGGACTTTTTAGTTGGGTTCGTAATTTTACCCGGACTTTTTAGTTGGGTTCGTAATTTTACCCGGAGTCTTAAGTTAGGTTCGTATTTTTTATCCGGACTTTTTAGTTGGGTTCGTATTTTTTACACGGAGTTTTAGTTGGGTTCGTAATTTTACCCGGACTTTTTAGTTGGGTTCGTATTTTTTACCCGGACTTTTAGTTGGGTTCGTAATTTTACCCGGAGTTTTAGTTGGGTTCGTATTTTTTACCCGGAGTTTTAGTTGGATTCGTATTTTTTACAAGGAGTTTTAGTTGGGTTCGTATTTTTACCCGGAGTTTTAGTTGTGTTGGTAATTTTACCCGGAGTTTTAGTTGGGTTCATATTTTTCACCGGACTTTTTAGTTGGGTTCGTATTTTTTACCCGAAGTTTTAGTTGGGTTCGTATTTTTTACCCGGAGTTTTAGTTGGGTTCGTATTTTTACCCGGAGTTTTTAGTTGGGTTAGTATTTTTGCCCGGAGTTTTAGTTGGGTTCGTATTTTTTTACCCGGACTTTTTAGTTGAGTTAGTATTTTTGCCCGGAGTTTTAGTTGGGTTCGTATTTTTTTACCCGGAGTTTTAGTTGGGTTCTAAATGTTACCCGGACTTTTTTGTTTGGTTCGTATTTTTTACCCGGAGTTTTCGTTGGGTTCGTAATTTTACCCGGACTTTTTAGTTGGGTTCGTAATTTTACCCGGAGTTTTAGTTGGGTTCGTAATTTTACCCGGAGTTTTAGTTGGGTTCGTAATTTTACCCGGAGTTTTCGTTGGGTTCGTAATTTTACCCGGAGTTTTAGTTGGGTTCGTAATTTTACCCGGAGTTTTAGTTGAGGTGGTAATTTTACCCGGAGTTTTAGTTGGGTTCGTAATTTTACCCGGACTTTTTAGTTGGGTTCGTATTTTTTACCCGGACTTTTAGTTGGGTTCGTAATTTTATCCGGAGTTTTAGTTGGGTTCGTATTTTTTACCCGGACTTTTTAGTTGAGTTAGTATTTTTGCCCGGAGTTTTGGTTGGGTTCGTATTTTTTTACCCGTTTTAGAGTTTTAGTTGGGTTCTAAATGTTACCCGGACTTTTTTGTTTGGTTCGTATTTTTTACCCGGAGTTTTAGTTGGGTTCGTAATTTTACCCGGACTTTTTAGTTGGGTTCGTAATTTTACCCGGAGTTTTAGTTGGGTTCGTAATTTTACCCGGAGTTTTAGTTGGGTTCGTAATTTTACCCGGAGTTTTAGTTGGGTTCGTAATTTTACCCGGAGTTTTAGTTGGGTTCGTAATTTTACCCGGACTTTTTAGTTGGGTTCGTATTTTTTACCCGGACTTTTAGTTGGGTTCGTAATTTTACCCGGAGTTTTAGTTGGGTTCGTAATATTACCCGGAGTTTTAGTTGAGTTCGTAATTTTACCCGGAGTTTTAGTTGGGTTCGTAATTTTACCCGGACTTTTTATTTGGGTTCGTAATTTTACCCGGACTTTTTAGTTGGGTTCGTAATTTTACCCGGAGTTTTAGTTGGGTTCGTAATTTTACCCGGAGTTTTAGTTCGGTTCGTAATTTTACCCGGAGTTTTAGTTGGGTTCGTAATTTTACCCGGAGTTTTAGTTGGGTTCGTAATTTTACCCGCACTTTTTAGTTGGGTTCGTATTTTTTACCCGGACTTTTAGTTGGGTTCGTAATTTTACCCGGAGTTTTAGTTGGGTTCGTAATTTTACCCGGAGTTTTAGTTGAGTTCGTAATTTTACCCGGAGTTTTAGTTGGGTTCGTAATTTTACCCGGACTTTTTATTTGGGTTCGTAATTTTACCCGGACTTTTTAGTTGGGTTCGTAATTTTACCCGGAGTTTTAGTTGGGTTCGTAATTTTACCCGGAGTTTTACTTGGGTTCGTAATTTTACCCGGACTTTTTAGTTGGGTTCGTATTTTTTACCCGGACTTTTAGTTGGGTTCGTAATTTTACCCGGAGTTTTAGTTGGGTTCGTAATTTCACCCGGAGTTTTAGTTGGGTTCGTAATTTTACCCGGAGTTTTAGTTGGGTTCGTATTTTTTACCTGGACCTTTTAGTTGGGGTTAGTATTTTTACCCGGAGTTTTAGTTGGGTTCGTATTTTTACCCGGAGTTTTAGTTGGGTTCGTAATTTTACCCGGAGTTTTAGTTGGGTTCGTATTTTTTACCCGGACATTTTAGTTGGGTTAGCATTTTTTACCAGGAGTTTTAGTTGGGTTCGTACTTTTTACCAGGAGTTTTAGTTGGGTTCGTATTTTTTACCCGGAGTTTTAGTTGGGTTCGTATTTTTTACCCGGACTTTTTAGTTGGGTAAGTATTTTTACCCGGAGTTTTAGTTGGGTTCGCATTTTTACCCGGAGTTTTAGTTGGGTTCGTAATTTTACCCGGAGTTTTAGTTGGGTTCGTATCTTTTACCCGGACTATTTAGTTGGGTTAGTATTTTTTACCCGGAGTTTTAGTTGGGTTCGTATTTTTTACCCGGAGTTTTAGTTGGGTTCGCATTTTTTACCCGGAATTTTTAGTTGGGTTAGTATTTTTACCCGGAGTTTTAGTAGGGTTTGTATTTTTACCCGGAGTTTTAGTTGGGTTCGTAATTTTACCCGGAGATTTAGTTGGGTTCGTATTTTTAACCCGGACTTTTTAGTTGGGTTAGTATTTTTACCCGGAGTTTTAGTTGGGTTCGTATTTTTACCCGGAGTTTTAGTTGGGTTCGTAATTTTATCCGGAGTTTTAGTTGGGTTCGTATTTTTACCCGGAGTTTTTAGTTGGGTTAGTATTTTTGCCCGGAGTTTTAGTTGGGTTCGTATTTTTTTACCCGGACTTTTTAGTTGAGTTAGTATTTTTGCCCGGAGTTTTAGTTGGGTTCGTATTTTTTTACCCGGAGTTTTAGTTGGGTTCTAAATGTTACCCGGACTTTTTTGTTTGGTTCGTATTTTTTACCCGGAGTTTTAGTTGAGTTCGTAATTTTACCCGGACTTTTTAGTTGGGTTCGTAATTTTACCCGGAGTTTTAGTTGGGTTCGTAATTTTACCCGGAGTTTTAGTTGGGTTCGTAATTTTACCCGGAGTTTTAGTTGGGTTCGTAATTTTACCCGGAGTTTTAGTTGGGTTCGTAATTTTACCCGGAGTTTTAGTTGGGTTCGTATCTTTTACCCGGACTATTTAGTTGGGTTAGTATTTTTTACCCGGAGTTTTAGTTGGGTTCGTATTTTTTACCCGGAGTTTTAGTTGGGTTCGCATTTTTTACCCGGAATTTTTAGTTGGGTTAGTATTTTTACCCGGAGTTTTAGTAGGGTTTGTATTTTTACCCGGAGTTTTAGTTGGGTTCGTAATTTTACCCGGAGATTTAGTTGGGTTCGTATTTTTAACCCGGACTTTTTAGTTGGGTTAGTATTTTTACCCGGAGTTTTAGTTGGGTTCGTATTTTTACCCGGAGTTTTAGTTGGGTTCGTAATTTTATCCGGAGTTTTAGTTGGGTTCGTATTTTTACCCGGAGTTTTTAGTTGGGTTAGTATTTTTGCCCGGAGTTTTAGTTGGGTTCGTATTTTTTTACCCGGACTTTTTAGTTGAGTTAGTATTTTTGCCCGGAGTTTTAGTTGGGTTCGTATTTTTTTACCCGGAGTTTTAGTTGGGTTCTAAATGTTACCCGGACTTTTTTGTTTGGTTCGTATTTTTTACCCGGAGTTTTAGTTGAGTTCGTAATTTTACCCGGACTTTTTAGTTGGGTTCGTAATTTTACCCGGAGTTTTAGTTGGGTTCGTAATTTTACCCGGAGTTTTAGTTGGGTTCGTAATTTTACCCGGAGTTTTAGTTGGGTTCGTAATTTTACCCGGAGTTTTAGTTGGGTTCGTAATTTTACCCGGACTTTTTAGTTGGGTTCTTATTTTTTACCCGGACTTTTAGTTGGGTTCGTAATTTTACCCGGAGTTTTAGTTGGGTTCGTAATTTTACCCGGAGTTTTAGTTGAGGTGGTAATTTTACCCGGAGTTTTAGTTGGGTTCGTAATTTTACCCGGACTTTTTAGTTGGGTTCGTATTTTTTACCCGGACTTTTAGTTGGGTTCGTAATTTTATCCGGAGTTTTAGTTGGGTTCGTATTTTTTACCCGGACTTTTTAGTTGAGTTAGTATTTTTGCCCGGAGTTTTAGTTGGGTTCGTATTTTTTTACCCGTTTTAGAGTTTTAGTTGGGTTCTAAATGTTACCCGGACTTTTTTGTTTGGTTCGTATTTTTTACCCGGAGTTTTAGTTGGGTTCGTAATTTTACCCGGACTTTTTAGTTGGGTTCGTAATTTTACCCGGAGTTTTAGTTGGGTTCGTAATTTTACCCGGAGTTTTAGTTGGGTTCGTAATTTTACCCGGAGTTTTAGTTGGGTTCGTAATTTTACCCGGAGTTTTAGTTGGGTTCGTAATTTTACCCGGACTTTTTAGTTGGGTTCGTATTTTTTACCCGGACTTTTAGTTGGGTTCGTAATTTTACCCGGAGTTTTAGTTGGGTTCGTAATTTTACCCGGAGTTTTAGTTGAGTTCGTAATTTTACCCGGAGTTTTAGTTGGGTTCGTAATTTTACCCGGACTTTTTATTTGGGTTCGTAATTTTACCCGGACTTTTTAGTTGGGTTCGTAATTTTACCCGGAGTTTTAGTTGGGTTCGTAATTTTACCCGGAGTTTTAGTTCGGTTCGTAATTTTACCCGGAGTTTTAGTTGGGTTCGTAATTTTACCCGGAGTTTTAGTTGGGTTCGTAATTTTACCCGGACTTTTTAGTTGGGTTCGTATTTTTTACCCGGACTTTTAGTTGGGTTCGTAATTTTACCCGGAGTTTTAGTTGGGTTCGTAATTTTACCCGGAGTTTTAGTTGAGTTCGTAATTTTACCCGGAGTTTTAGTTGGGTTCGTAATTTTACCCGGACTTTTTATTTGGGTTCGTAATTTTACCCGGACTTTTTAGTTGGGTTCGTAATTTTACCCGGAGTTTTAGTTGGGTTCGTAATTTTACCCGGAGTTTTACTTGGGTTCGTAATTTTACCCGGACTTTTTAGTTGGGTTCGTATTTTTTACCCGGACTTTTAGTTGGGTTCGTAATTTTACCCGGAGTTTTAGTTGGGTTCGTAATTTCACCCGGAGTTTTAGTTGGGTTCGTAATTTTACCCGGAGTTTTAGTTGGGTTCGTATTTTTTACCTGGACGTTTTAGTTGGGGTTAGTATTTTTACCCGGAGTTTTAGTTGGGTTCGTATTTTTACCCGGAGTTTTAGTTGGGTTCGTAATTTTACCCGGAGTTTTAGTTGGGTTCGTATTTTTTACCCGGACATTTTAGTTGGGTTAGCATTTTTTACCCGGAGTTTTAGTTGGGTTCGTACTTTTTACCCGGAGTTTTAGTTGGGTTCGTATTTTTTACCCGAAGTTTTAGTTGGGTTCGTATTTTTTACCCGGACTTTTTAGTTTGGTAAGTATTTTTACCCGGAGTTTTAGTTGGGTTCGCATTTTTACCCGGAGTTTTAGTTGGGTTCGTACTTTTTACCCGGAGTTTTAGTTGGGTTCGTATTTTTTACCCGGAGTTTTAGTTGGGTTCGTATTTTTTACCCGGACTTTTTAGTTGGGTAAGTATTTTTACCCGGAGTTTTAGTTGGGTTCGTACTTTTTACCCGGAGTTTTAGTTGGGTTCGTATTTTTTACCCGGAGTTTTAGTTGGGTTCGTATTTTTTACCCGGACTTTTTAGTTGGGTAAGTATTTTTACCCGGAGTTTTAGTTGGGTTCGTATCTTTTACCCGGACTATTTAGTTGGGTTAGTATTTTTTACCCGGAGTTTTAGTTGGGTTCGTATTTTTTACCCGGAATTTTAGCTGGGTTCGCATTTTTTACCCGGAATTTTTAGTTGGGTTAGTATTTTTACCCGGAGTTTTAGTAGGGTTTGTATTTTTACCCGGAGTTTTAGTTGGGTTCGTAATTTTACCCGGAGTTTTAGTTGGGTTCGTATTTTTAACCCGGACTTTTTAGTTGGGTTAGTATTTTTACCCGGAGTTTTAGTAGGGTTTGTATTTTTACCCGGAGTTTTAGTTGGGTTCGTAATTTTACCCGGAGTTTTAGTTGGGTTCGTATTTTTAACCCGGACTTTTTAGTTGGGTTAGTATTTTTACCCGGAGTTTTAGTTGGGTTCGTATTTTTACCCGGAGTTTTAGTTGGGTTCGTAATTTTATCCGGAGTTTTAGTTGGGTTCGTATCTTTTACCCGGACTATTTAGTTGGGTTAGTATTTTTTACCCGGAGTTTTAGTTGGGTTCGTATTTTTTACCCGGACTTTTTAGTTGGGTTAGTATTTTTACCCGGAGGTTTAGTTGGGTTCGTATTTTTACCCGGAGTTTTAGTTGGGTTCGTATTTTTACCCGGAGTTTTAGTTGGGTTCGTAATTTTAGCCGGAGTTTTAGTTGGGTTCGTATTTTTTACCCGGACTTTTTAGTTGGGTTAGTATTTTTGCCCGGAGTTTTAGTTGGGTTCGTATTTTTTTACCCGGAGTTTTAGTTGGGTTCTAAATGTTACCCGGACTTTTTTGTTTGGTTCGTATTTTTTACCCGGAGTTTTAGTTGGGTTCGTAATTTTACCTGGAGTTTTAAGTTAGGTTCGTATTTTTACCCGGACTTTTTAGTTGGGTTCGTATTTTTTACCCGGAGTTTTATTTGGGTTCGTAATTTTACCCGGACTTTTTAGTTGGGTTCGTAATTTTACCCGGAGTTTTAGTTGGGTTCGTAATTTTACCCGGAGTTTTAGTTGGGTTCGTAATTTTACCCGGAGTTTTAGTTGGGTTCGTAATTTTACCCGGAGTTTTAGTTGGGTTCGTATTTTTAACCCGGACTTTTTAGTTGGGTTCGTATTTTTTACCCGGACTTTTAGTTGGGTTCGTAATTTTATCCGGAGTTTTAGTTGGGTTCGTAATTTTACCCGGAGTTTTAGTTGGGTTCGTAATTTTACCCGGACTCTTGAGTTACCCGGACTTTTCAGTTGGGTTCGTAATTTTACCCGGACTTTTTAGTTGGGTTCGTAATTTTACCCGGCCTTTTTAGTTGGGTTCGTATTTTTTACCCGGACTTTTAGTTGGGTTCGTAATTTTACCCGGAGTTTTAGTTGGGTTCGTAATTTTACCCGGAGTTTTAGTTGAGTTCGTAATTTTACCCGGAGTTTTAGTTGGGTTCGTAATTTTACCCGGACTTTTTATTTGGGTTCGTAATTTTACCCGGACTTTTTAGTTGGGTTCGTAATTTTACCCGGAGTTTTAGTTGGGTTCGTAATTTTACCCGGAGTTTTACTTGGGTTCGTAATTTTACCCGGACTTTTTAGTTGGGTTCGTATTTTTTACCCGGACTTTTAGTTGGGTTCGTAATTTTACCCGGAGTTTTAGTTGGGTTCGTAATTTCACCTGGAGTTTTAGTTGGGTTCGTAATTTTACCCGGAGTTTTAGTTGGGTTCGTATTTTTTACCTGGACTTTTTAGTTGGGGTTAGTATTTTTACCCGGAGTTTTAGTTGGGTTCGTATTTTTACCCGGAGTGTTAGTTGGGTTCGTAATTTTACCCGGAGTTTTAGTTGGGTTCGTATTTTTTACCCGGACATTTTAGTTGGGTTAGCATTTTTTACCCGGGGTTTTAGTTGGGTTCGTACTTTTTACCCGGAGTTTTAGTTGGGTTCGTATTTTTTACCCGGAGTTTTAGTTGGGTTCGTATTTTTTACCCGGACTTTTAAGTTGGGTAAGTATTTTTACCCGGAGTTTTAGTTGGGTTCGCATTTTTACCCGGAGTTTTAGTTGGGTTCGTAATTTTACCCGGAGTTTTAGTTGGGTTCGTATCTTTTACCCGGACTATTTAGTTGGGTTAGTATTTTTTACCCGGAGTTTTAGTTGGGTTCGTATTTTTTACCCGGAATTTTAGTTGGGTTCGCATTTTTTACCCGGAATTTTTAGTTGGGTTAGTATTTTTACCCGGAGTTTTAGTAGGGTTTGTATTTTTACCCGGAGTTTTAGTTGGGTTCGTAATTTTAACCGGAGTTTTAGTTGGGTTCGTATTTTTAACCCGGACTTTTTAGTTGGGTTAGTATTTTTACCCGGAGTTTTAGTTGGGTTCGTAATTTTATCCGGAGTTTTAGTTGGGTTCGTATTTTTTACCCGGACTTTTTAGTTGAGTTAGTATTTTTGCCCGGAGTTTTAGTTGGGTTCGTATTTTTTTACCCGTTTTAGAGTTTTAGTTGGGTTCTAAATGTTACCCGGACTTTTTTGTTTGGTTCGTATTTTTTACCCGGAGTTTTAGTTGGGTTCGTAATTTTACCCGGACTTTTTAGTTGGGTTCGTAATTTTACCCGGAGTTTTAGTTGGGTTCGTAATTTTACCCGGAGTTTTAGTTGGGTTCGTAATTTTACCCGGAGTTTTAGTTGGGTTCGTAATTTTACCCGGAGTTTTAGTTGGGTTCGTAATTTTACCCGGACTTTTTAGTTGGGTTCGCATTTTTACCCGGACTTTTAGTTGGGTTCGTAATTTTACCCGGAGTTTTAGTTGGGTTCGTATCTTTTACCCGGACTATTTAGTTGGGTTAGTATTTTTTACCCGGAGTTTTAGTTGGGTTCGTATTTTTTACCCGGAATTTTAGTTGGGTTCGCATTTTTTACCCGGAATTTTTAGTTGGGTTAGTATTTTTACCCGGAGTTTTAGTAGGGTTTGTATTTTTACCCGGAGTTTTAGTTGGGTTCGTAATTTTAACCGGAGTTTTAGTTGGGTTCGTATTTTTAACCCGGACTTTTTAGTTGGGTTAGTATTTTTACCCGGAGTTTTAGTTGGGTTCGTAATTTTATCCGGAGTTTTAGTTGGGTTCGTATTTTTTACCCGGACTTTTTAGTTGAGTTAGTATTTTTGCCCGGAGTTTTAGTTGGGTTCGTATTTTTTTACCCGTTTTAGAGTTTTAGTTGGGTTCTAAATGTTACCCGGACTTTTTTGTTTGGTTCGTATTTTTTACCCGGAGTTTTAGTTGGGTTCGTAATTTTACCCGGACTTTTTAGTTGGGTTCGTAATTTTACCCGGAGTTTTAGTTGGGTTCGTAATTTTACCCGGAGTTTTAGTTGGTTTCGTAATTTTACCCGGAGTTTTAGTTGGGTTCGTAATTTTACCCGGAGTTTTAGTTGGGTTCGTAATTTTACCCGGACTTTTTAGTTGGGTTCGTATTTTTTACCCGGACTTTTAGTTGGGTTCGTAATTTTACCCGGAGTTTTAGTTGGGTTCGTAATTTTACCCGGAGTTTTAGTTGAGTTCGTAATTTTACCCGGAGTTTTAGTTGGGTTCGTAATTTTACCAGGACTTTTTATTTGGGTTCGTAATTTTACCCGGACTTTTTAGTTGGGTTCGTAATTTTACCCGGAGTTTTAGTTGGGTTCGTAATTTTACCCGGAGTTTTAGTTCGGTTCGTAATTTTACCCGGAGTTTTAGTTGGGTTCGTAATTTTACCCGGAGTTTTAGTTGGGTTCGTAATTTTACCCGGACTTTTTAGTTGGGTTCGTATTTTTTACCCGGACTTTTAGTTGGGTTCGTAATTTTACCCGGAGTTTTAGTTGGGTTCGTAATTTTACCCGGAGTTTTAGTTGAGTTCGTAATTTTACCCGGAGTTTTAGTTGGGTTCGTAATTTTACCCGGACTTTTTATTTGGGTTCGTAATTTTACCCGGACTTTTTAGTTGGGTTCGTAATTTTACCCGGAGTTTTAGTTGGGTTCGTAATTTTACCCGGAGTTTTACTTGGGTTCGTAATTTTACCCGGACTTTTTAGTTGGGTTCGTATTTTTTACCCGGACTTTTAGTTGGGTTCGTAATTTTACCCGGAGTTTTACTTGGGTTCGTAATTTTACCCGGACTTTTTAGTTGGGTTCGTATTTTTTACCCGGACTTTTAGTTGGGTTCGTAATTTTACCCGGAGTTTTAGTTGGGTTCGTAATTTGACCCGGAGTTTTAGTTGGGTTCGTAATTTTACCCGGAGTTTTAGTTGGGTTCGTATTTTTTACCCGGACATTTTAGTTGGGTTAGCATTTTTTACCCGGGGTTTTAGTTGGGTTCGTACTTTTTACCCGGAGTTTTAGTTGGGTTCGTATTTTTTACCCGGAGTTTTAGTTGGGTTCGTATTTTTTACCCGGACTTTTAAGTTGGGTAAGTATTTTTACCCGGAGTTTTAGTTGGGTTCGCATTTTTACCCGGAGTTTTAGTTGGGTTCGTAATTTTACCCGGAGTTTTAGTTGGGTTCGTATCTTTTACCCGGACTATTTAGTTGGGTTAGTATTTTTTACCCGGAGTTTTAGTTGGGTTCGTATTTTTTACCCGGAATTTTAGTTGGGTTCGCATTTTTTACCCGGAATTTTTAGTTGGGTTAGTATTTTTACCCGGAGTTTTAGTAGGGTTTGTATTTTTACCCGGAGTTTTAGTTGGGTTCGTAATTTTAACCGGAGTTTTAGTTGGGTTCGTATTTTTAACCCGGACTTTTTAGTTGGGTTAGTATTTTTACCCGGAGTTTTAGTTGGGTTCGTAATTTTATCCGGAGTTTTAGTTGGGTTCGTATTTTTTACCCGGACTTTTTAGTTGAGTTAGTATTTTTGCCCGGAGTTTTAGTTGGGTTCGTAGTTTTTTACCCGTTTTAGAGTTTTAGTTGGGTTCTAAATGTTACCCGGACTTTTTTGTTTGGTTCGTATTTTTTACCCGGAGTTTTAGTTGGGTTCGTAATTTTACCCGGACTTTTTAGTTGGGTTCGTAATTTTACCCGGAGTTTTAGTTGGGTTCGTAATTTTACCCGGAGTTTTAGTTGGGTTCGTAATTTTACCCGGAGTTTTAGTTGGGTTCGTAATTTTACCCGGAGTTTTAGTTGGGTTCGTAATTTTACCCGGACTTTTTAGTTGGGTTCGCATTTTTACCCGGACTTTTAGTTGGGTTCGTAATTTTACCCGGAGTTTTAGTTGGGTTCGTATCTTTTACCCGGACTATTTAGTTGGGTTAGTATTTTTTACCCGGAGTTTTAGTTGGGTTCGTATTTTTTACCCGGAATTTTAGTTGGGTTCGCATTTTTTACCCGGAATTTTTAGTTGGGTTAGTATTTTTACCCGGAGTTTTAGTAGGGTTTGTATTTTTACCCGGAGTTTTAGTTGGGTTCGTAATTTTAACCGGAGTTTTAGTTGGGTTCGTATTTTTAACCCGGACTTTTTAGTTGGGTTAGTATTTTTACCCGGAGTTTTAGTTGGGTTCGTAATTTTATCCGGAGTTTTAGTTGGGTTCGTATTTTTTACCCGGACTTTTTAGTTGAGTTAGTATTTTTGCCCGGAGTTTTAGTTGGGTTCGTATTTTTTTACCCGTTTTAGAGTTTTAGTTGGGTTCTAAATGTTACCCGGACTTTTTTGTTTGGTTCGTATTTTTTACCCGGAGTTTTAGTTGGGTTCGTAATTTTACCCGGACTTTTTAGTTGGGTTCGTAATTTTACCCGGAGTTTTAGTTGGGTTCGTAATTTTACCCGGAGTTTTAGTTGGTTTCGTAATTTTACCCGGAGTTTTAGTTGGGTTCGTAATTTTACCCGAAGTTTTAGTTGGGTTCGTAATTTTACCCGGACTTTTTAGTTGGGTTCGTATTTTTTACCCGGACTTTTAGTTGGGTTCGTAATTTTACCCGGAGTTTTAGTTGGGTTCGTAATTTTACCCGGAGTTTTAGTTGAGTTCGTAATTTTACCCGGAGTTTTAGTTGGGTTCGTAATTTTACCAGGACTTTTTATTTGGGTTCGTAATTTTACCCGGACTTTTTAGTTGGGTTCGTAATTTTACCCGGAGTTTTAGTTGGGTTCGTAATTTTACCCGGAGTTTTAGTTCGGTTCGTAATTTTACCCGGAGTTTTAGTTGGGTTCGTAATTTTACCCGGAGTTTTAGTTGGGTTCGTAATTTTACCCGGACTTTTTAGTTGGGTTCGTATTTTTTACCCGGACTTTTAGTTGGGTTCGTAATTTTACCCGGAGTTTTAGTTGGGTTCGTAATTTTACCCGGAGTTTTAGTTGAGTTCGTAATTTTACCCGGAGTTTTAGTTGGGTTCGTAATTTTACCCGGACTTTTTATTTGGGTTCGTAATTTTACCCGGACTTTTTAGTTGGGTTCGTAATTTTACCCGGAGTTTTAGTTGGGTTCGTAATTTTACCCGGAGTTTTACTTGGGTTCGTAATTTTGCCCGGACTTTTTAGTTGGGTTCGTATTTTTTACCCGGACTTTTAGTTGGGTTCGTAATTTTACCCGGAGTTTTAGTTGGGTTCGTAATTTCACCCGGAGTTTTAGTTGGGTTCGTAATTTTACCCGGAGTTTTAGTTGGGTTCGTATTTTTTACCTGGACGTTTTAGTTGGGGTTAGTATTTTTACCCGGAGTTTTAGTTGGGTTCGTATTTTTACCCGGAGTTTTAGTTGGGTTCGTAATTTTACCCGGAGTTTTAGTTGGGTTCGTATTTTTTACCCGGACATTTTAGTTGGGTTAGCATTTTTTACCCGGAGTTTTAGTTGGGTTCGTACTTTTTACCCGGAGTTTTAGTTGGGTTCGTATTTTTTACCCGGAGTTTTAGTTGGGTTCGTATTTTTTACCCGGACTTTTTAGTTGGGTAAGTATTTTTACCCGGAGTTTTAGTTGGGTTCGCATTTTTACCCGGAGTTTTAGTTGGGTTCGTAATTTTACCCGGAGTTTTAGTTGGGTTCGTATCTTTTACCCGGACTATTTAGTTGGGTTAGTATTTTTTACCCGGAGTTTTAGTTGGGTTCGTATTTTTTACCCGGAATTTTAGTTGGGTTCGCAGTTTTTACCCGGAATTTTTAGTTGGGTTAGTATTTTTACCCGGAGTTTTAGTAGGGTTTGTATTTTTACCCGGAGTTTTAGTTGGGTTCGTAATTTTACCCGGAGTTTTAGTTGGGTTCGTATTTTTAACCCGGACTTTTTAGTTGGGTTAGTATTTTTACCCGGAGTTTTAGTTGGGTTCGTATTTTTACCCGGAGTTTTAGTTGGGTTCGTAATTTTATCCGGAGTTTTAGTTGGGTTCGTATTTCTTACCCGGACTTTTTAGTTGGGTTAGTATTTTTGCCCGGAGTTTTAGTTGGGTTCGTATTTTTTACCCGGAGTTTTAGTTGGGTTCGTAATTTTACCCGAAGTTTTAGTTGGGTTCGTAATTTTACCCGGAGTTTTAGTTGGGTTCGTATTTTTTACCCGGACTTTTTAGTTGGGTTAGTATTTTTACCCGGAGTTTTAGTTGGGTTCGTATTTTTACGCGGAGTTTTAGTTGGGTTCGTATTTTTACCCGGAGTTTTAGTTGGGTTCGTAATTTTAGCCGGAGTTTTAGTTGGGTTCGTATTTTTTACCCGGACTTTTTAGTTGGGTTAGTATTTTTGCCCGGAGTTTTAGTTGGGTTCGTATTTTTTTACCCGGAGTTTTAGTTGGGTTCTAAATGTTACCCGGACTTTTTTGTTTGGTTCGTATTTTTTACCCGGAGTTTTAGTTGGGTTCGTAATTTTACCTGGAGTTTTAAGTTAGGTTCGTATTTTTACCCGGACTTTTTAGTTGGGTTCGTATTTTTTACCCGGAGTTTTATTTGGGTTCGTAATTTTACCCGGACTTTTTAGTTGGGTTCGTAATTTTACCCGGAGTTTTAGTTGGGTTCGTAATTTTACCCGGAGTTTTAGTTCGGTTCGTAATTTTACCCGGAGTTTTAGTTGGGTTCGTAATTTTACCCGGAGTTTTAGTTGGGTTCGTATTTTTAACCCGGACTTTTTAGTTGGGTTCGTATTTTTTACCCGGACTTTTAGTTGGGTTCGTAATTTTATCCGGAGTTTTAGTTGGGTTCGTAATTTTACCCGGAGTTTTAGTTGGGTTCGTAATTTTACCCGGACTTTTTAGTTGGGTTCGTATTTTTTACCCGGACTTTTAGTTGGGTTCGTAATTTTACCCGGAGTTTTAGTTGGGTTCGTAATTTTACCCGGAGTTTTAGTTGAGTTCGTAATTTTACCCGGAGTTTTAGTTGGGTTCGTAATTTTACCCGGACTTTTTATTTGGGTTCGTAATTTTACCCGGACTTTTTAGTTGGGTTCGTAATTTTACCCGGAGTTTTAGTTGGGTTCGTAATTTTACCCGGAGTTTTACTTGGGTTCGTAATTTTACCCGGACTTTTTAGTTGGGTTCGTATTTTTTACCCGGACTTTTAGTTGGGTTCGTAATTTTACCCGGAGTTTTAGTTGGGTTCGTAATTTCACCCGGAGTTTTAGTTGGGTTCGTAATTTTACCCGGAGTTTTAGTTGGGTTCGTATTTTTTACCTGGACGTTTTAGTTGGGGTTAGTATTTTTACCCGGAGTTTTAGTTGGGTTCGTATTTTTACCCGGAGTTTTAGTTGGGTTCGTAATTTTACCCGGAGTTTTAGTTGGGTTCGTATTTTTTACCCGGACATTTTAGTTGGGTTAGCATTTTTTACCCGGAGTTTTAGTTGGGTTCGTACTTTTTACCCGGAGTTTTAGTTGGGTTCGTATTTTTTACCCGGAGTTTTAGTTGGGTTCGTATTTTTTACCCGGACTTTTTAGTTGGGTAAGTATTTTTACCCGGAGTTTTAGTTGGGTTCGCATTTTTACCCGGAGTTTTAGTTGGGTTCGTAATTTTACCCGGAGTTTTAGTTGGGTTCGTATCTTTTACCCGGACTATTTAGTTGGGTTAGTATTTTTTACCCGGAGTTTTAGTTGGGTTCGTATTCTTTACCCGGAATTTTAGTTGGGTTCGCATTTTTTACCCGGAATTTTTAGTTGGGTTAGTATTTTTACCCGGAGTTTTAGTAGGGTTTGTATTTTTACCCGGAGTTTTAGTTGGGTTCGTAATTTTACCCGGAGTTTTAGTTGGGTTCGTATTTTTAACCCGGACTTTTTAGTTGGGTTAGTATTTTTACCCGGAGTTTTAGTTGGGTTCGTATTTTTACCCGGAGTTTTAGTTGGGTTCGTAATTTTATCCGGAGTTTTAGTTGGGTTCGTATTTCTTACCCGGACTTTTTAGTTGGGTTAGTATTTTTGCCCGGAGTTTTAGTTGGGTTCGTATTTTTTACCCGGAGTTTTAGTTGGGTTCGTAATTTTACCCGAAGTTTTAGTTGGGTTCGTAATTTTACCCGGAGTTTTAGTTGGGTTCGTAATTTTATCCGGAGTTTTAGTTGGGTTCGTATTTCTTACCCGGACTTTTTAGTTGGGTTAGTATTTTTACCCGGAGTTTTAGTAGGGTTTGTATTTTTACCCGGAGTTTTAGTTGGGTTCGTAATTTTACCCGGAGATTTAGTTGGGTTCGTATTTTTAACCCGGACTTTTTAGTTGGGTTAGTATTTTTACCCGGAGTTTTAGTTGGGTTCGTATTTTTACCCGGAGTTTTAGTTGGGTTCGTAATTTTATCCGGAGTTTTAGTTGGGTTCGTATTTTTACCCGGAGTTTTTAGTTGGGTTAGTATTTTTGCCCGGAGTTTTAGTTGGGTTCGTATTTTTTTACCCGGACTTTTTAGTTGAGTTAGTATTTTTGCCCGGAGTTTTAGTTGGGTTCGTATTTTTTTACCCGGAGTTTTAGTTGGGTTCTAAATGTTACCCGGACTTTTTTGTTTGGTTCGTATTTTTTACCCGGAGTTTTAGTTGGGTTCGTAATTTTACCCGGACTTTTTAGTTGGGTTCGTAATTTTACCCGGAGTTTTAGTTGGGTTCGTAATTTTACCCGGAGTTTTAGTTGGGTTCGTAATTTTACCCGGAGTTTTAGTTGGGTTCGTAATTTTACCCGGAGTTTTAGTTGGGTTCGTAATTTTACCCGGACTTTTTAGTTGGGTTCTTATTTTTTACCCGGACTTTTAGTTGGGTTCGTAATTTTACCCGGAGTTTTAGTTGGGTTCGTAATTTTACCCGGAGTTTTAGTTGAGGTGGTAATTTTACCCGGAGTTTTAGTTGGGTTCGTAATTTTACCCGGACTTTTTAGTTGGGTTCGTATTTTTTACCCGGACTTTTAGTTGGGTTCGTAATTTTATCCGGAGTTTTAGTTGGGTTCGTATTTTTTACCCGGACTTTTTAGTTGAGTTAGTATTTTTGCCCGGAGTTTTAGTTGGGTTCGTATTTTTTTACCCGTTTTAGAGTTTTAGTTGGGTTCTAAATGTTACCCGGACTTTTTTGTTTGGTTCGTATTTTTTACCCGGAGTTTTAGTTGGGTTCGTAATTTTACCCGGACTTTTTAGTTGGGTTCGTAATTTTACCCGGAGTTTTAGTTGGGTTCGTAATTTTACCCGGAGTTTTAGTTGGGTTCGTAATTTTACCCGGAGTTTTAGTTGGGTTCGTAATTTTACCCGGAGTTTTAGTTGGGTTCGTAATTTTACCCGGACTTTTTAGTTGGGTTCGTATTTTTTACCCGGACTTTTAGTTGGGTTCGTAATTTTACCCGGAGTTTTAGTTGGGTTCGTAATTTTACCCGGAGTTTTAGTTGAGTTCGTAATTTTACCCGGAGTTTTAGTTCGGTTCGTAATTTTACCCGGAGTTTTAGTTGGGTTCGTAATTTTACCCGGACTTTTTAGTTGGGTTCGTAATTTTACCCGGAGTTTTAGTTGGGTTCGTAATTTTACCCGGAGTTTTACTTGGGTTCGTAATTTTACCCGGACTTTTTAGTTGGGTTCGTATTTTTTACCCGGACTTTTAGTTGGGTTCGTAATTTTACCCGGAGTTTTAGTTGGGTTCGTAATTTTACCCGGAGTTTTAGTTGGGTTCGTATTTTTTACCTGGACGTTTTAGTTGGGGTTAGTATTTTTACCCGGAGTTTTAGTTGGGTTCGTATTTTTACCCGGAGTTTTAGTTGGGTTCGTAATTTTACCCGGAGTTTTAGTTGGGTTCGTATTTTTTACCCGGACATTTTAGTTGGGTTAGCATTTTTTACCCGGAGTTTTAGTTGGGTTCGTACTTTTTACCCGGAGTTTTAGTTGGGTTCGTATTTTTTACCCGGAGTTTTAGTTGGGTTCGTATTTTTTACCCGGACTTTTTAGTTTGGTAAGTATTTTTACCCGGAGTTTTAGTTGGGTTCGCATTTTTACCCGGAGTTTTAGTTGGGTTCGTACTTTTTACCCGGAGTTTTAGTTGGGTTCGTATTTTTTACCCGGAGTTTTAGTTGGGTTCGTATTTTTTACCCGGACTTTTTAGTTGGGTAAGTATTTTTACCCGGAGTTTTAGTTGGGTTCGTACTTTTTACCCGGAGTTTTAGTTGGGTTCGTATTTTTTACCCGGAGTTTTAGTTGGGTTCGTATTTTTTACCCGGACTTTTTAGTTGGGTAAGTATTTTTACCCGGAGTTTTAGTTGGGTTCGAATCTTTTACCCGGACTATTTAGTTGGGTTAGTATTTTTTACCCGGAGTTTTAGTTGGGTTCGTATTTTTTACCCGGAATTTTAGTTGGGTTCGCATTTTTTACCCGGAATTTTTAGTTGGGTTAGTATTTTTACCCGGAGTTTTAGTAGGGTTTGTATTTTTACCCGGAGTTTTAGTTGGGTTCGTAATTTTACCCGGAGTTTTAGTTGGGTTCGTATTTTTAACCCGGACTTTTTAGTTGGGTTAGTATTTTTACCCGGAGTTTTAGTTGGGTTCGTATTTTTACCCGGAGTTTTAGTTGGGTTCGTAATTTTATCCGGAGTTTTAGTTGGGTTCGATTTTTTACCCGGACTTTTTAGTTGGGTTAGTATTTTTGCCCGGAGTTTTAGTTGGGTTCGTATTTTTTACCCGGAGTTTTAGTTGGGTTCGTAATTTTACCCGAAGTTTTAGTTGGGTTCGTAATTTTACCCGGAGTTTTAGTTGGGTTCGTATTTTTTACCCGGACTTTTTAGTTGGGTTAGTATTTTTACCCGGAGGTTTAGTTGGGTTCGTATTTTTACCCGGAGTTTTAGTTGGGTTCGTATTTTTACCCGGAGTTTTAGTTGGGTTCGTAATTTTAGCCGGAGTTTTAGTTGGGTTCGTATTTTTTACCCGGACTTTTTAGTTGGGTTAGTATTTTTGCCCGGAGTTTTAGTTGGGTTCGTATTTTTTTACCCGGAGTTTTAGTTGGGTTCTAAATGTTACCCGGACTTTTTTGTTTGGTTCGTATTTTTTACCCGGAGTTTTAGTTGGGTTCGTAATTTTACCTGGAGTTTTAAGTTAGGTTCGTATTTTTACCCGGACTTTTTAGTTGGGTTCGTATTTTTTACCCGGAGTTTTATTTGGGTTCGTAATTTTACCCGGACTTTTTAGTTGGGTTCGTAATTTTACCCGGAGTTTTAGTTGGGTTCGTAATTTTACCCGGAGTTTTAGTTGGGTTCGTAATTTTACCCGGAGTTTTAGTTGGGTTCGTAATTTTACCCGGAGTTTTAGTTGGGTTCGTATTTTTAACCCGGACTTTTTAGTTGGGTTCGTATTTTTTACCCGGACTTTTAGTTGGGTTCGTAATTTTATCCGGAGTTTTAGTTGGGTTCGTAATTTTACCCGGAGTTTTAGTTGGGTTCGTAATTTTACCCGGACTCTTGAGTTACCCGGACTTTTCAGTTGGGTTCGTAATTTTACCCGGACTTTTTAGTTGGGTTCGTAATTTTACCCGGACTTTTTAGTTGGGTTCGTATTTTTTACCCGGACTTTTAGTTGGGTTCGTAATTTTACCCGGAGTTTTAGTTGGGTTCGTAATTTTACCCGGAGTTTTAGTTGAGTTCGTAATTTTACCCGGAGTTTTAGTTGGGTTCGTAATTTTACCCGGACTTTTTATTTGGGTTCGTAATTTTACCCGGACTTTTTAGTTGGGTTCGTAATTTTACCCGGAGTTTTAGTTGGGTTCGTAATTTTACCCGGAGTTTTACTTGGGTTCGTAATTTTACCCGGACTTTTTAGTTGGGTTCGTATTTTTTACCCGGACTTTTAGTTGGGTTCGTAATTTTACCCGGAGTTTTAGTTGGGTTCGTAATTTCACCTGGAGTTTTAGTTGGGTTCGTAATTTTACCCGGAGTTTTAGTTGGGTTCGTATTTTTTACCTGGACTTTTTAGTTGGGGTTAGTATTTTTACCCGGAGTTTTAGTTGGGTTCGTATTTTTACCCGGAGTTTTAGTTGGGTTCGTAATTTTACCCGGAGTTTTAGTTGGGTTCGTATTTTTTACCCGGACATTTTAGTTGGGTTAGCATTTTTTACCCGGGGTTTTAGTTGGGTTCGTACTTTTTACCCGGAGTTTTAGTTGGGTTCGTATTTTTTACCCGGAGTTTTAGTTGGGTTCGTATTTTTTACCCGGACTTTTTAGTTGGGTAAGTATTTTTACCCGGAGTTTTAGTTGGGTTCGCATTTTTACCCGGAGTTTTAGTTGGGTTCGTAATTTTACCCGGAGTTTTAGTTGGGTTCGTATCTTTTACCCGGACTATTTAGTTGGGTTAGTATTTTTTACCCGGAGTTTTAGTTGGGTTCGTATTTTTTACCCGGAATTTTAGTTGGGTTCGCATTTTTTACCCGGAATTTTTAGTTGGGTTAGTATTTTTACCCGGAGTTTTAGTAGGGTTTGTATTTTTACCCGGAGTTTTAGTTGGGTTCGTAATTTTAACCGGAGTTTTAGTTGGGTTCGTATTTTTAACCCGGACTTTTTAGTTGGGTTAGTATTTTTACCCGGAGTTTTAGTTGGGTTCGTAATTTTATCCGGAGTTTTAGTTGGGTTCGTATTTTTTACCCGGACTTTTTAGTTGAGTTAGTATTTTTGCCCGGAGTTTTAGTTGGGTTCGTATTTTTTTACCCGTTTTAGAGTTTTAGTTGGGTTCTAAATGTTACCCGGACTTTTTTGTTTGGTTCGTATTTTTTACCCGGAGTTTTAGTTGGGTTCGTAATTTTACCCGGACTTTTTAGTTGGGTTCGTAATTTTACCCGGAGTTTTAGTTGGGTTCGTAATTTTACCCGGAGTTTTAGTTGGGTTCGTAATTTTACCCGGAGTTTTAGTTGGGTTCGTAATTTTACCCGGAGTTTTAGTTGGGTTCGTAATTTTACCCGGACTTTTTAGTTGGGTTCGCATTTTTACCCGGACTTTTAGTTGGGTTCGTAATTTTACCCGGAGTTTTAGTTGGGTTCGTATCTTTTACCCGGACTATTTAGTTGGGTTAGTATTTTTTACCCGGAGTTTTAGTTGGGTTCGTATTTTTTACCCGGAATTTTAGTTGGGTTCGCATTTTTTACCCGGAATTTTTAGTTGGGTTAGTATTTTTACCCGGAGTTTTAGTAGGGTTTGTATTTTTACCCGGAGTTTTAGTTGGGTTCGTAATTTTAACCGGAGTTTTAGTTGGGTTCGTATTTTTAACCCGGACTTTTTAGTTGGGTTAGTATTTTTACCCGGAGTTTTAGTTGGGTTCGTAATTTTATCCGGAGTTTTAGTTGGGTTCGTATTTTTTACCCGGACTTTTTAGTTGAGTTAGTATTTTTGCCCGGAGTTTTAGTTGGGTTCGTATTTTTTTACCCGTTTTAGAGTTTTAGTTGGGTTCTAAATGTTACCCGGACTTTTTTGTTTGGTTCGTATTTTTTACCCGGAGTTTTAGTTGGGTTCGTAATTTTACCCGGACTTTTTAGTTGGGTTCGTAATTTTACCCGGAGTTTTAGTTGGGTTCGTAATTTTACCCGGAGTTTTAGTTGGTTTCGTAATTTTACCCGGAGTTTTAGTTGGGTTCGTAATTTTACCCGGAGTTTTAGTTGGGTTCGCAATTTTACCCGGACTTTTTAGTTGGGTTCGTATTTTTTACCCGGACTTTTAGTTGGGTTCGTAATTTTACCCGGAGTTTTAGTTGGGTTCGTAATTTTACCCGGAGTTTTAGTTGAGTTCGTAATTTTACCCGGAGTTTTAGTTGGGTTCGTAATTTTACCAGGACTTTTTATTTGGGTTCGTAATTTTACCCGGACTTTTTAGTTGGGTTCGTAATTTTACCCGGAGTTTTAGTTGGGTTCGTAATTTTACCCGGAGTTTTAGTTCGGTTCGTAATTTTACCCGGAGTTTTAGTTGGGTTCGTAATTTTACCCGGAGTTTTAGTTGGGTTCGTAATTTTACCCGGACTTTTTAGTTGGGTTCGTATTTTTTACCCGGACTTTTAGTTGGGTTCGTAATTTTACCCGGAGTTTTAGTTGGGTTCGTAATTTTACCCGGAGTTTTAGTTGAGTTCGTAATTTTACCCGGAGTTTTAGTTGGGTTCGTAATTTTACCCGGACTTTTTATTTGGGTTCGTAATTTTACCCGGACTTTTTAGTTGGGTTCGTAATTTTACCCGGAGTTTTAGTTGGGTTCGTAATTTTACCCGGAGTTTTACTTGGGTTCGTAATTTTACCCGGACTTTTTAGTTGGGTTCGTATTTTTTACCCGGACTTTTAGTTGGGTTCGTAATTTTACCCGGAGTTTTAGTTGGGTTCGTAATTTCACCCGGAGTTTTAGTTGGGTTCGTA
>CAXIES010000293.1:0-19142 GCA_964023965.1 Melinopterus prodromus
ATCGAACCGAGCAGAATTCGGTTCAAAATGTTACCGAAAACTTATACGTTACATAACCTAAGAAATCCTCAACACTTTAAACGTACTATAGCTTCCCACGTGTATGCTGATATTCAATAAACCATTTATTCCACATATACATATAATCCCGCAGCAGTAATTAAAAACGTTCATATCTACGATGTAGGTTTGATCTTCGATAATACCTTATTAAAGTATATTTGGCCTTTGAATTATATCTGAAAAGGCGATTTGATGTTTAGTTGAAAAGAATGATGACGGTCGGTTAACAGAGTCGCAAAACATAACCGAAAACGTCATGCTGACGTATTTTGATGAGCACAGCAAAACTAAGAAATCCCCAATCCTGTGGCCATACTATGGCAGGCTACACGCATGTTTAAATATGTATAGAATATTGATATTTCGTAGTTTATGCGATTTCAAGCGATTAAAAAGAAGCACTGTGTGGTTATTTGTTGTACGTTTGACATATGGCATCGAATGGCAATTGATATCAATGTGTACCAATCTTACTAAAAACGGTGTTACAATTTGTTAATTGTAACACCGAAAACTGTATTACAATGTGTGCATTGTGAATGCAAAGTAGAAAAATTGATATTATGTTCGCCGCACACAAAAAGAGGTAAGGTAAACGTCCCAAATTCAGAAACTGTCCTAAACTCCGACACATTTCCGTTTAATTGTATAAAATAAGAAATCTACAGCATTGACATTTATGTATGTATGTATGTAGGGTGTTGGAGGTCAAGGATAATCCTCGTGGCACCCAGGCCCCATTGGGCCCCTTGTGCCTCCCCCTACGCTCACTCTGGCTGTGTCAACCAGCCTAGGTAGTTAACGAAGGCTAGGACGCAGCTCAGAGGTGCGTTCCTGATTCCGTCCATGGTTGGCCATGGATCCCCCAGCAAGCGTTCCCTGTGTACAACCAGGTCTGGGCATTCACAGAAAATGTGTTTTACCGTCTCATCCTCTAGCTCACAAGCTCGGCATATAGACGTATCAGCGAGATGCATCACGTGTAGATGCTTCCGTAAACCACAGTGACCCGTGAGAATACCCGTAATTAAACGTAGGTTTTGTCTGGACAGCTGTGTAAATTTCCTAGCAGAGATGCTGGAGTAGCGAGGGAGCCCTTCCCTAGCTTGGTGACAGCCAGGTAGATTCTCCCATTGTCGGATGAATTTCTTGTGGGTGAGGTCCTTCAATGATTGTAGCAGAAGGTTATTAGTGGGTAGTAGAAAGGGTTCCGGCGAGCTTACCAGTCCGTTGGCAGCTCTTCTTGCTAGTTTATCAGCGTGCCGATTGCCCTTATCCTCAGAATGCCCTTTTATCCATATGAGGTTGACCTTGTTGTGTTTGGACGCCTCCACAAGGGTGTTATGACAATCCAAGACTAAATCGGAGGTAAACCTGCAACGACTTAATGAGAGGATGGATTGTCTGCTGTCTGTGTAGATCGTTACGTTACTGCCAATCTTGTCGGAGCTGAGAATACACTCCGCGGCAGTTTTTATGGCAAAGATTTCCGCCTGCGTTACAGAAGGATACTTGCCTAGGGGGATGGACTGTCTTAGCTGGTAGTCATGAGAGAAAATGCCAGCGCCAGTACCACTATCTTTCCTGGAGCCGTCTGTGAATATCTTCAGGCTCGAGGTGTTCCCCTTTACCTGCGGTATGTCCTTGGGAAGGTAGGGTTTGTTGAAGACGTAACAAGGTGGAATATAGTCCGTACGGTAGTCGAGAAGCGGCACAACTTCCGTTGCACTACTCCATAGACTGCCCCACATGCCGCCCTTGTCGCCTACTTTTGTGTAGCCCACCGTGCGAAGCCTGAATAGTGTTTTCAGGGCCACCTCTTCAATGAAGAAGTCAAGTGGTGGCAAGTACAACATGTACTCCAACGCAGCAGTTGGGGTTGTGCTCATTGCCCCGGTTGTGCCGAGGCAAGCAAGTCTTTGAATTTGTGCCAGTTTGATTTTGGTTGTGGTCAGCTTGACTCTAGACCACCACGCAATCGCCCCGTACGTGAGCATAGGACGGATAACGGCAGTGTATATCCACAGTGTGATCTGTGGTGAGAGACCCCAGGTTTTCCCTACGGCTCTACGACACTGACCGAAAGCCATTCTTGCCCTTTTCAGCCTTAGCTCAAGGTGTGCTTTCCAGCTTAATTTCCTGTCGAAGGTCACACCGAGATACTTGACCTCTTCAGACAGTTTCAGTTCGCTGTTGCAGAACCTTGGTGGTGTGAAATTGCTGTGTTTCCTCTTACTAGTGAAGAGTATCATTTCTGTCTTGGCTGGGTTAACGGAAAGCGAGTGAGCTTTGCACCAGTCCTCGACGTGTTTTAGCGCCACTTGCATTCTTTCGGCAAGTGTGTTGTGGAATTTTCCGCTGACGAGTATGACAAGGTCATCAGCGTAGCCAACGGTCTCGAATCTTTGGCCATTTAATTCTTGAAGCAGGCTATCAAGGGTAAGGTTCCACAAAAGTGGTGATAACACTCCTCCCTGTGGACAGCCTCCCGCGACTCTTCCCTTGAGTGTTGTGTTGCACGCCTTGAGGCTCACTATTCTTTGCGAGAGCATGGCATGGATCCAGCCCTTAACGGTCGGCGCCACGCCACGCTCTGCCAGAGCCTCCTGGATGCAACGGAAGGTGGTTTTATCGAAGGCTCCTTCAATGTCGATGAACACACCCAATGTGGATTCCCCGTTGTCAATTGAGGAGCTTATTTGCTTTGTCACACTGTATAGTGCAGTGTCAGTGGATCTTCCTTGTGTATAGGCATGTTGGCTAGGGTGCAGTGGTCTCGCTAAGAGTGCTGTGTCCCTGATATATCTGTCGCAAAGTCTTTCAATAGTCTTCACAAAAAAAGAGGAGAGACTAATGGGTCTGAAAGCCTTTGGTACCGAGTAGTCCTGTCTTCCGGGCTTAGGTATGAAGGTGACTGCAACTTCACGCCAACGTTTTGGGACGTAACGCAGCGCCAGGCACGCTTGTATGATCTCCAGCAGATGTGGTTCAATCGTTTCAAGTCCCCACTGTAGCAGGGCTGGAAAGATACCATCTGGTCCTGGAGACTTGAAGGGTGAGAAGCTCTGAATGGCCCACCTTAGTCTGGCGCTGTCTGCAATACGGCTGGCTGAAACCCAATCGTCCTCGGAGGCAGCGCTGTTAGGTTCTGCAATGGTGGTATCCAGAGTGGTGGAGGAGCCTGGAAAGTGAATACACATTAGCAGTTTTAAGCTCTCTTTGAGGCTGTTGGTAAAAGAGCCATCAGACCTCTTCAAGATACCTACTTCCTGTCTCGGGTCTTTTGACAGTATTTTTTTCAAGCGAGAGGCATCGGCGATGCATTCCACGCTTTCGCAGAAGCTGCGCCAGGTAGCCCTCTGCCTTCGCCTGATTAATTTCCTGAACTCGGAACGCTTACTTCTGTAATCGTCCCAGTCCAGGTCAGTTTTTGAGCGTTGTGCCTTATTGAAAGCCCTTTTGGTATTCACCTTGAGTCGTTCGAGCTCGGAACACCACCAAGGGGTGGCGCGTCCCAGCTCTAGTTCTTTCCTCAGGGGACAGGCCTTTTTGTACGATTTCATCAGAGCGTTGCTTAAGACAGACGAGTAATTGTCCAGGTCTCCGATGTTACGTGGGCGTGAGATGTTCGTATGTTGCAACTCACCAGAAAGATTTTCGCAGAAGGCGTCGATGTTCGTCCTTCTGGCATCTCGCCCCAATCTTTTCTTGGCCTCGTGACGACCAAGATCGAAGGTAATCCATCTGTGGTCTGACAGGGAAGCTTCCTCTGAGACACGCCAGTTGGTTATTTGTTGCGAGATACCTAAGGTGGCTAACGTAATGTCAATGACGGTCTGACATCGTGCGTTGACGAATGTCGGTTCCGTCCCACGATTTAGTATATCTAAATAGCTGCTAGTAATAAATTCAAGCAGTAACTTACCCCTGACGTTGTCATCTCTACTACCCCACGCCGAGGAGTGTGCATTGGAGTCGCATCCAATGATCAGCTGCCATTTCCTTCCATTGCAGGTGTCGACTAACGCCTTCAGCTCCTGCGATGGGGGTCTTTCCTCCCCTGGAAGGTAGGCAGCTGCCATGGTGATCTCTTGTGCTGTCCCTTTAAGGATCCATTGTACCCTCACTGCAGTGACGTCCCTGTTCGAGCATTGAGGCAAGAGGTAGGCATGAAGATTCCTGGGCACAAAAATTGCTGTCCTAGGTCTGCTGTCGCCGGCGTTGCTGAAAACAGTACCGCTAAGATTACTAAGACCAAGTACCCTGGACCCGGAGGTCCATGGCTCTTGAATCAGAGCTATAGTGTTCTTCATCACGTCAAGATGACGGCAAAGAGTTGCCGTTGCTGTCTTGCTGCGATGCAGATTGCATTGTACTACCCTGATAGTGTTGTTGTCCATCGGGCTATTTCTGGCTTCCTGGCTGCTCACTTTAGTGAGAGGGAGAAGGTGGATCGACAGTGGCTGTCGCTTTGCTCGGGGGTGTGTCAAGGATGGAGTCCGACACACAAGAGTCCGGCGAGGATGGTGTCTTCAGAGGCTTCGTTTCCGTGAAGCCTCTGAATCCCGCATCTGGTTGGGAGATGTCCATCTCTTCCGACCTAGCCACTGCTGGTGCTGCTACCACGACAGAAGGTGCCGGAGCAGGTACTGGCGCCGTCCCAGTCGAGGGTGCTACAGCTGGAGTTGCCGCGCAAGCCCCCGACGTTGCCGTCGCCTCTACCTCGGTGGTGAGCTCCTGTTCCAGGTCTTGCCACCCACTGACGCGGACCTTAATTGTTCCGAAGAACAGATTGAGGATCGATCCGTTAGTGCGGAGCCAATTGGCATCCTTCTGGGTTGCACCAAATGCGAGAACGAGTCCCGCATCGCCAGAGCTGTTTGCGACCTCCTCGAAATTGAAAAGGCACCAGCTGTGGATGTCCAGGTGTCTGTTCTGATCAGCCAGGATGTTGACCAGTCTGTCGCTGGAGGGCTTGACCTCTGGGTCGAGCAGGAGCGATGAGGGTATCCAGATTTGGACTCTGGGCATCCTCGGAAGCTCATCCTCCCTAATAACGCGAAGCTGTGCGTCTTTGGCGCAACGTAGCTTCGTAATTTTGCCCTTTAGCCATGCAAGGGACAGGTCGTCACCGCATGTGACCCTGAGCTTCTCTCCCTTGAAGCTCCAAGAGCGGAAGGTGATCTGGGGCTCTTTAGATCCTGAGGGCCTGACGCTCAGTTCCTCCCAAAGAAGTCTGAAGAGCTCCCTCTGCACTTCTTTGCCGTCCGCCTCCTTGATCTTGCCAAGGGGATTGCGGCCGTCAATGATGACAACCCGGAGGTGACTAGTCAATGCCTCCCGGAAGCTGATTGCCGCTGTATTAGCGGTGGTGTTATGCGGTGCGTGTCTCGCCCTCTTGTGGTGAGCCGGTGACTGCTCCGAAGATGTCGCCGAACGCAACCGTTTGTTTTGTACATCCCCAGTACGCTCCTCAGCCCTTCTACCTGAGTATTGGGGTTGGGTCTTCGTACCGGAGGTGCTAGGTTTCTCCCTTCGGTCACTTGGACGGCTCGCTGTTCCTCGACGTTGATTCGAGTTGCGTGCCTGGTCACCAGGTGCGGGGCGATTCTGTCGACGACTCTCGTCGCGTCGTTCACCACGTCTATTGGGGCCAGCCTCGTGCTCTCTCGTGTAGCGAGAGGTACGCGCTGTTGCTCCCGACGCAGCTGATCCCTGAGGCGTAGAAGCTTGCTGTTGCTCTAGAGCACGAGCCTTCCTCCGCCTTTTTAATTCGGCACCGCAGGGTCGTTTGCCTCCTCTCGCCCTCCGACGGACTTCGGTGAAGCCATCGTTGTCCTTGGACTCTAGGGCGGGTTGCTCCTCCTCCTGGGGCGCCTTCGAGCCTTCTCCGCTGCTCATCTTCCTGCCTAAAACAAAGAAGAACCACCTCGCCGGCAACAGGTGCCGGCGCGTGTTGAACACGCGGGAGTTTTTTGAGGTTAGGTGTACCACGCTGCCCTAAAACCTGCGAAAAATACCACCTACACCTAATAGAAGTGTGAAATCACACTTAAACGCTCACTTGCTGAGTAAAAACACACTACAAAACGCGAAAACCGCTGAACACACGCTTTATTGCGTGGAGCGTAATGGCGCCCGTGCGTACTATCCGCCTGTCAAAGACGGAATCCAAATCTACTTTGCATTCACAATGCACACATTGTACCACTGTTTTCGGTGTTACAATTAACAAATTGTCACACCGTTTTTAGTAACTTTTTTCCAATATAGGTACACATTGACACATTGATATCAAATGCCATTGAATGCCATATGTCAAACGTACAACACAACCATACAGTGCTTCTTTTTAATCGCTTGAAATCGCATAAACTACGAAATATCAATATTCTATACATATTTAAACATGCGTGTAGCCTGCTATAGTATAGCCAAAGGATTGATTGGGGTTTTCTTAGTTTTGCTGTGTTCATCAAAATACGCCAGCATGACGTTTTCGGTTATGTTTTGCGACTCTGGTAAATGATCGTCATCATTCTTTTCAACTAAACATCAAATCCCCTTTTCAGATATAATTCAAGGACCACATTTACTTTAAGATGGTATTATGCGAAGATCAAACCTACATCGGAGATATGAACGATTTTCATTACTGCTGCGGGATTATATATGCGCAATAAATGTTTTATTGAATATCAGCATCACGTAGAAAGCTATAGTACATTTAAAGTGTTGAAGATTTCTTAGTTTATGTGACGTATAAGTTTTCGGTAACATTTTGGCCCGAATTCTGCTCGGTTCAATACTGTACTCGTTTTTGTCCGTTGCTTTTGAGTTCGTCTTAGTTCTGGTTGTGTGCAACGTACTTGTATTACCTCCATCACATGTAATTTTACTAAGTATAGCTTATTCTAATAAATTATTACAACGAAATTACAATTTACTTTCAATTATATGTGCGTGTAAAATTGTATGAGCCGGTGGTACTAGGTAGAAACTGCAATTAAACGTTAACCGTTATAACAATTCTTTAGTTCTTATTCTTTAAAGTACTAACTAATCAGTTACCGCCAAACACATCTTGATTATTATAATTATGAAACCACTATTTTAAAGGTAAATTTTTAGGTTATGTTTCATGTATTTATCACAGTAGGGTTAAAAGTGTTGCCCCAAGCTCCATTATGATCATATGATTATTTACTAAAACTAGTAGGCTAAAGTAGAGTAAAATTATTCACAATTAGATTCTGTCATTATTTTATCCCAACCTTACGAAGTTTACAGTTAGTACAGTACTGCCACGTGGTACCCGCAAAATACCCTAAATTCTAATTTAACGCAGAATAGTAACCACATTTCTAAATTTATATAAAATTAATGACGCAAAGTAGGGCAAATAGTATATTACAGTCGTTTTATAAGACATATTGGCGCACTCGTTCCACAAGTCGTGCGCCAATTTGACGTCTTATAAAACTTGTATGATAATTGATAATATATTATTTTTTATCTAACAGTCCAAAGAGCATTTTGATGAAGGTTAACGATGAATTTTCTGATATGGTCGTCTCTCTATTAGTAGAACCGTGAGAGTGATACACTACGTCGTCTATCTCCATACATCTGAGAGTGATATACTGTTTTCTCAGTGCGCTACTAATAGTGACTGGACAATTTTCATTTCATAGTTCATATTCTAAGTGAAAGTTTATCTACAAACTTTGTCCTTTTGCGACGCAACTGAAAAATATGGGTATATTGGGTATTCAAAATCTATATCGCCAAACTATATAGCAAGCTTTCTTATCCATTTATAGGCAACCGTGAATTGTTGTGTTACCTATGTACGAAGATATATGAAGCCGACTAATGAGCATAAGATGGACTATTCAATGCAATTAAGGTTATTAGACTACCAGAATTAATAATTATGGTGCATTTCGTCGAATATTTTTAAATACCACGTATGTCGATTCAGAACCAAAAACAACTTTTGCCTCTCTGTGACCGTATGATAGACATACGTGGTATTTAAAGAATACTGACGATTTGCAATTTATGATTTAACAACACTAACAATCGTCTCTCTACTGTAACACAAATATCATATCTACAAACTAAAAAAAAATCATGTTTTTAAATTGAATATCTATCGAAAAAATCTTGCTCTCTGTCATTCCAGACTATACCTGATAAATATAATTAAAATTTTAATTGTTTTGATATTATTTTACAGACTGTGTTGTTCCACGTCCCGAATATTGGAGGGGTGATAGAGCGTCTTAATTTATGAACAAAAACATCAATAAACATATAGCCTAGCGGCGACTTGATTGTATGATGTGACCTTGTGAAGGTCAAAGTGTTTTATAAACTACCTACAATGGTTGTAGAGGAATTTCTTCAAAACCAGCATAACAATATTTTAAAATTATTATTCTAATATTCGGCCGACAAGGAAAAGAGATCATTTTAACCTTAAATATGATTCAGCGAGGCGCAAATGGCATAAATGAGTAAATTTCGCATAAATAAATAAATTTCCCTAATTTCCCTGTCCCAAACTGCCCCAGTTGAAATGTCCCCATGTGCGCCCCAACATGAGTTTTGTGAATTGAAAAATTCTAGAAACTTGAAGGTATAATTGTCTGAATATACATTATATTATACAATATAACATATAAACTTGTGTAGAGCCTTACGAACAAACGTAGAAAATACTTACTTGGTTAACCAAAATCTGATACATTCATCAACAAACGCAGTTTCGACAGTAACGTGTTGGAAACTTTTTTGCATATTGTTTACATTCACTGACGCATATTCTGTGTGAATGCGTATTTAATCGCAAGTCATTAAGGCGGTGAATTTCAAGTGTCCCAATGTGCCCCGTGTCCCAATCTGCCCCAGTCTCCCCTACTTAATTATGTAATAAACTATCAGCGACAATGTCATTAGCACTTACGCATCACAATAATCTCTATTGAGCAACAGAAGTATAATTTAACAGAAACTGTTTTTAACAGTAAACTCGATCACTTTACAGCTTAATTCGTCATTTTGTTTCTGAAAACTATTTGGTGTAAAAAAGTTATCATATGTTATAGCTAGTGCAGTGACCCAAGCATACAAAAGTTATAGAGCAAACTTATCTGGGTTTAAAAGAGCTATCCTATGATACCTCATACGACCACTTTCCCTATCTTGTTTATTGTATTTAATATGGTTACTCTGATTGGGTATTTCAGTTTAAAATGTCAGTTTAAACTAGAGAAAATCAATTTAAGCAAGAGAAAATCAACTTTCAAATTTCCAAAAATTAGTAGATCGGCGACATGTAATGCAAATAAGGAACTGCCGAAAGAATCAATTCACACAATGTTTATGATAAATGAGCATCATTGTTCTACAGGTGGGGCCATTGTCGGCAAAACGCATATCTCTTTGACACGCTCCCGACAGGTTTATCTTTGGGCCACGTTTCCATCTGTGTCACGACTTGAGAAAGTGCAGAAAAAATCAGTTAACATTGACGGATAGATTCTATCACTCGCTGCCGAACATGGCGTGTCTTCGGGAGGTTAGGAACCCGTTACATATCCAACAGATACCGATCTTCCAATCTGCGAGTTAAAAGGCAAGAAAGTGCCTAGTTAAATATTGAACGTAAACATATTTTTTTCGTGGGCGGCGCACACTCTCACTTTTCGCATGGAACTAATAGAACTCGCAGAAGGAAACATGTTTAAGTGAAAAAGCCTTCCAACTGTTCTTGTGTGGTGAGAAAACAAATGGAGTTTCGCTGTATCATACAGGAAATTGGGGACTGATCATTATGTGCGAAAAGTTGATTTAGAAATTAAGACACCATTGCAACTTCCTGTGCTAATGTAATTTTCTACTTAGCTTGTTTAATTACTTATAAGGTAGAATTTAAAATTCACCTCTAACCAAGATAACATGCATTGTAAATATTATTTACTAAATCAGCTGTTCATGTATTTCATCTAAGAATAAATAATTAAACAATTGAAGACTTGAGATTGGGGGCTCGGTATATCTTATTTTGAGTTCTGCGTTATAATTTCTCTGCAAATCTAGAGAGTTTTTATATGTTGTTTTATATGCTGTGAAAGTTCGCTAACGAAGAGGGTTAACTACAGCCCCAGTACCCCTATACCGTATAACAAAGATAACCAGACGTCCCGCTTTTGGGGGGACAGTCCCGCTTATTCACATTTTGTCCCGCATCACGCGGTGTTTTAAAAATGCTCCGCTTTTTAGGATATTTTAAATTTTTAGTAGGTATGGTAAACTTTGTCCATTAGTACATATTTGTTGTTCTCATTTAGACCAAACATTCTTTTTCAAAGCGTTTGTTAAAAAACAGTAACAGTATTTTTGTTTTGTAGTTAAAATGTTTACCATACAAATTTTTCAAAAGCTCAGGTACTTACATACCACAATAATTATAAGTTAATATTTATTAATTTGTCAACGACAATACTCTCGGCTGAATGACTTTAAACTTCACGTTCCATTTGTTTGTGGCGAACATTTGGTTGAATAGCTAGGCGTAGCAATTAGGTAGGTCAAATTATCAAAAATAATTAAACAAAACTGTAATAATACACATACAGTATTCCAAGAATAAGGTTTACAATTTTCGATTTAACTTTATAATTCGTACTATTTAGCAATATAGGTTCTAGTAATTCACATTAATAATAACTTTGATGTCATTGTGTTTATGTAAGTGGTTGAAATATGTAGAGGTCAGAGGTAAATAAAGTTCTCAGTGTTGCTATCATAATTTTTCGGCCAGTCTTGTTGACATATGGAGTAAAAGAAAATCTACGGTTGTACTATTGTACCTATGAACAAACCATTTGCTGATTTACTTTTATTGTTATCCTGTTATCGGTAAAACCTAATTAAAATTGCAGCGAGAATAATATATAGAATTTTTTAAATTTTATCAAATTTTTTTGTGTTTTGTTTTTTAATCTTTATTGTAATCTGAATAAAATTGCTTTGTTTTTAGACCGTACCTCTATACTTGGCAAATGTCAGTGAATGAAGACATCAGTTTACCATCTCCTTGGAACTTATAATATTTATTGGTCTCCACCACAAATTTCCCATAATAGACAATCTTGCACTGGGGAGACATTTTGTATAATTCAAATAAAGAAGTTACTTCATTAGAGGTAACAATTTATATTTATTTCTGGATAAAATGTATTTGCGTATTCACTAAATCTATTTGGAATAAAAAAAACGTATTTTTGAAGAAATTATAGTAAGAAAAAATCTGATGTGGCCAGGCACATGACTTTATCATACAATATATAAAATTAATAGTTTAGCTGCATGAGAATCTATTCTATTGAGATAAATCGTAGGTATTGTCAAAGCATCAGCATTTGACACTACCTACACTACGTCATTAGAATAATAGTTATTTATGTCACAAATGCCGAAAGTACGGAATAGCTCGACGAGCGGTGATACGGCGCGTCACCGAAGGCGGAGTGTAGCCGTCGCATATGAGCGAGTCGCGCTATCTAGTTTTTGGCAGGAGCGACATCGACGTTTATTGTGTTGCTTTTTAAGAAATACGTATTTAAAAAAAATAAATGAATTCTGTATAGTAAATGCTAGGTTGGTACCACTTTGACGAAAGGTGCGTTCCGATTGGTAGGTAATGGTAGCTAATGGCGGTGGTAGAATACGAAATTATAGTATTTCTTCCATATCGTGATAATGACACATATTAGTTTGCATGTACATAAACATGAGTCACTAGCAATTTTCTATTGGAAATACTATAACGGCGTCTGCTACCACTGCCATTATCACTAATGAAAACGCACCTTAAAAAGGTAATTCAAATTCTGACAGATTTATATTTGTTCATGACACATCCCTACCAACATACTAAAATAAAACTACACTCATCGCTATACTTTATTTATAATTTTCTCAATGTATCATTTTTAGAATTAGATATAAAGACGGGTTGATATTTCTTATCAACAAACAATCAAATTGGTGATCTTATTTTATTTAAAATTTGTATTTTATAATTTTGCGCACTACAGCGGCACGTTCCATAGTGGTTCTCCAACCTCTGATGAGATCAGCTGTTTTCGAATTTGACAACACAAAAAAATATTTGTCAAAATCCTGGCTACTATGTAATTTCATATCAATACAGATGCGACCGATCTCGATCAAATAGAATTTGCTCTTGAAGGTAAACTATTAATTTTACCAAAACATGTTATAGGCATAAATTATTCAAAATTTCCGCTACTTTAATTTATTAATTAACTATTTTGTCGAAATTACAGAAATGGCGGCTCATTTCCAAAATCCTTGAAAAAGGCTTAGAATAAACTAAAAAGCTAAACTATTAATTTTACCAAAAAATATCATAGGCATAAATTATTCAAAATTTCCTCTGCTTTAATTTATTATTTAACTATTTTGACGAAATTACAGAAATGGCGGCTGATTTCTAAAATCCTTGAAAAAGGCTTGGAGTAAAGACCCAGTTCCTTTGGACCCTTTAGAACCAAAAGCTTTTCAACTCTAAGTTTGGTCATGAAACTTCTAAATATGAAGTTCCGTGCCGATACCTTTGGTAGTTTCACCGGAAATGAATTAACAAAAATTGGGTACACACACACACACACACACACACACACACACACACACACACACACACACACACACACACACACACACACACACACAGACATTTTTTTGTACCTTGGTCAAAAATGTTCAGGGGACCCATAAAGACCTATTTCCGCTAAAATCTCAAAAAATTTTTTCGGCACGATTACAATACTTTACATACTGCGTATGATAAAGTAAAAAAGTTAAAATTTACAACGTAAATGTTTTAAAATATTGAATAAAGCTAAATAAAGATACAATACGGTGTAGAGATTTTTTTTTAATCTGAAATTCATAAAGTTGAAGGTGAATCATCACATTAAGTATTTTTATTCATATCACTTGATTTTTCAAAAATTTTATATTATATTGTTGTTTATATGGAGCTAATATATCACAAAAAGACTTACACAATTGAAAAAAATTAGGTTGACCGCAAGAGCTCTAAAATTTACAATATTCTTAAAAAAAACATTCCAAACACTTATCTAATTGAAATAAACATGGTAAAGCTAAGAATGTCTATAATTTTTGTAAAATTATATCTGTGTCCCCAACCCAACTCAAAATCATATTGATACTACAAATATATTTATGTCCTTCATGATCATAAAGTGACATTTTACATCATAGATACCGGGGCAAAACTGCTTCTTAACGCCCGCGCGGGCATTAAGGGTTGCCCGGGTTATATGTCATTCAAATTGTAAATTTTAAATCGTCAATGTCCATTATTGGCAATTAAGGTTATAAGTTTGACAATTAATTGACTATATTGTCACTCGTCAATGTCAGTTATTGGTGATTAAGGTTATAAGTTTGACAATTAATTTGTTTTGTCACTCAACTGCGAATTGTTTGTATTGTTAGTCAACTCCGTAGATACGGTCAAAATATTTATTAATATTATTCAAACGGAGGAACAAAACCATTGCAGAACATAAAATTGATGTTTATACCCTCGGGCGACTTAAAAAGCTGGAGGGCCGATAGGCCCGAGACCGAGTCACCCTCGGGGCATAAACATCCGTGTAATGCCCTTAGTGCATAAATAACTCTTAAAAACCTAGATTGCGTCAATTTTTTACAACGCGAGTATTTGTTTAATTACTCCCCCTCCCCCTGCGTATGTTCTCAATAAAATTCTGGTCACCTTACGTATAACCCCAATCGTGTGCAGATTCATACGCCGCTCTCCACCCTCTCACAACACAACCCTTGATGCGCGAGACTTTTGCGATTTCTTGTTTGTATTATCATTGACCATTAAAATTTTAAAGGCGTATAACACAAATATTAATACACATTAATTAAAAACGTGTAGGCACATTGCATTTACAAATTCCATTTTGCCCATGTTAAGATTTTCAATTGCCTTTACCAACAAATTTCAGAATTAAAATTGTTTGGTAATTTACGGGGCGAAAACAAGGTCGACGTTATTAATATAAAATAATGTAAACACCATCTATCAACTCATTAAATTATTTGAAAATAATTTAGCCCGGTTATTATCATACTAGACGTAGATAATTGTATCGATAATAAAGGAGGTTATTTTAACAAGGTGCAAATATTTAAATACCTTTATGTGTTTGCTCGGCTAAAGTAAACATACATAGAAGGTATAAATTAACGTACATTCTATAAAATTCTCCATAATATATTTTAAAAGCACCATGAAAAGTTCAAATTATATTATATTTTCACTATTCATCACCACTCCAAATCTAATGGCATATCAATTTCTTTTCGAAGAGGAAACGTATTTCTTAGACGACGATATCCGAGAAATCATCAGTAATAACTTCGGGAACGACGTCCTAATGTTTTACGCTCCCAGAAGTATAGATTTCAGCAATTATTTGAGTAAAAACTCTATAATTCTAATAGATTCGCTAAAACAGAACCATTCTATCTCCAGGGAAACGTCCAAAAAGTTTAATGAGATAACAAAATATCAAGCAGTGAGCGTTATATACTTCGTATACAATCAGATTGACTTAAATTTCCTACGTGCCATTTTATCGTCAAAAAACTTCCACAAACGAAAAGTCCTCGTGTTGTTTCAAGTGAAGTTGTTCAACAATGTTAACGTGGAGAACCTGGTGAAAATATGCCAGAAATCTGGAATATTTAAAATAGCCTTCGGAATTATCAACGAAATCGACTTAAAATTATTCAAATGGTTTCCGTTTGATAGAAACAACGCTTGTGGAACAAACTACAACTTGGAAATTGTTAATTCCATTAGTTATGATGGTTTATTTTTCGGGAAACAATACAATCTACATGATTGTAATCTAAAACTGACCTACATAACGGATGAAGCCCTTATTACTAATGTTGAAGCTCAATCAAATCCAGGATTGTTAGTTTCGTTATTTCATGTAATCCACAATGCTACAGGTATTAATATGGAATACGAATATGATCCGAAGTTTGAGCAAGAATTCAGAAATAATGGTAGCTTTATTCAAATGTACAACCATCTAGCCAAAGGTAACACGGATGTTATCTTAGGGCATTTCTTCATGGATTTGTCTCCAGAAAACACAAAACCCGGACCACAAATTTATTCGGATGATATTTACTACACAATATTTAAGACAAGAATCGCCAGATACAGAAATATGACCAAACCGTTTGACGTAAATATCTGGTTTTTATTAACTGGGACATTTGTTATAGTGATGATTCTAATTGTTTCCATGACAAACCATTACCAATTTCGAATATATGACCACACAAAGTTGATATTTGATATATTCAGGCTTAGTTTAAACTTATGTATACCGAGGATTCCACAGCACTGGGGCATACGAATATTGATTGCGGCTTATTTGTTGTACAGCATCAATATAGTCGCGATATATTTGGGGAAGTTAAGCAGTATATTCACAATACCAAAAGAAATGATTCCTGACATTGAAATATTATACATCAACGGAATATTCGTATGTTTGACTTACTACATCGAAAAAATTACGCATCTTTGTAGTTTCATCAATAATGAAGAAGTGGCTAAACTGGTAAAAGTTGTCAACTCAACAGAATTTGAGCTCCTGAGGAAGACAGCGTACGCCACAATTGATGGAACGATGGCATTTAAATCGACGTTAAAGACGTACAAAGCTGAGGCTATGTCAGTTGATAGGTTCACAACTAAACTCAGAACTTTATTTTTGTGTTATTACCTGAGAAAATTTAATATAATCAACGAACCAATTGAATATTGGACACACGAGGTTTTAGAGAAGGGATTCTTTATTAAATGGTGGAACGACATAGGGTTGGAATACTTGAACTTTACTTTACTCAGGAGGAATTTAAAAACCCCGGAGAAATATATAGTGTTATCTGTTAGGCATTATGAAGAACCGTTTTGGATTTTAATTTCTGGTTATTTCATAAGTGTAGCTGTCCTTTGTGGAGAAATCTTTACGAATATTGTTTTGGATAGAGTTAAGAGAATGAAGCAGTACACACCATTTTAATAAAAATATGTACAAAATACTGTAGCACACTCAGCAAAGATTTGCTTTCAGCGAATAAAAAAATGTTTTTGAAACTTGAAGATCTATCTTTCTCAGCACTCTACTAATAGTAATTCGACCATAGTATTTGTATAGACTAGCGTGAGTGAACAAAATGTTCCTGTACAAAATTTAATCTTCATAAAGTTCTGCATAAGTTCTCACACTGGACCAGTACAAAACAAACCCGGTGCGATACGAAGGGGTCGAGTAAGGCCGAGTGGGATTATTTTTGGTTACGGTCTGTTGGAAACATATTCTGTGAGCTAGTTTTCATATGCTACCTATAGAGGCGCGCAGCATTATTGTGCTTTGTAACAGTTTGACTGAAAAAAAATCCCGAGAAACCCCCCTTGGATCCTCATCATGTTATATAATCACGGTATAGATTCAAATGGTGTCAATGTTTATGAGAAAAATCAATATTTTGACTTTGACAAGTCACCATTTACTCAAATACAAATATTTTTATTTTCTGGTTCATCAAACGATAACTACTTATGTATAAAGTAGGCCGCTATTCGATATTTTTATTTCAGATCACTTGGAGTGGCCCAATCATGCCAACCAGTGACCGCGGATCTTCGCGCAGTGTCATGGTCGCGGGTGGCTAGTGAGCGTGATTCATAATATTTCTTTATTATTTTTTTGTATATACTTGAAAAGCTAATAAATATTTAAGCCTAATTTTGAATCGATTGACTGCATAGTCTCTCTCAATCTTGAATACCGATTTATTAAAATGAGCTCTTCCAGTTTCTCAATTTATTGATTACAATATATCACTTATACATACATCGTTGACATTTTAACGATAGGCAATCACATACTGTAAACAGAAGTTATAACCAAAAAGCTAATAAACGTATAAATTGCATAGATGCATTATGCATAGGTACACAGTTAGCATTATTTATGTGTGCCACACAGTATGGCTGAATGAACGTCAGATATAATTAAAATACATTATCTAAAGTGTAACTATGTTATTTCCTTTCTTTGTAAATTCTAATACACACCTAGAAGTGTGACACACTATAAGTGACAAATGACAATATTTACATAAATGCAATAAATAGCACAGCAAAAGGAACAGTGCATTGAGCTAATTGTATAACACCATACATTCATATTCATCACTATAACATGAAATTTATACGTGTAGCACATTATTTTACAATAAAGATAAATATTTAATATACACAACGACATTTCTGGAAGCATATAGACAACAGTCCAGTGTGCTTTACCCACGGCGGTATTCGATCATTTTCAAAAAGAAAATGTCCTTGAAATGTCCCAATAATATTTCAGATCAAAATTAGTACAACAAAAATAGCCGAGAGGCTGCAAAAAAATAATATACCCACATAAAACATCATCACGAAATTTGTATGTATAAATTTATTATTTTCTATGTGATGTATAATAATGTGGAGAGTAAGAATTGGATATGTCTAAGCAAATCCGGCCAAATGGTATTACCCCATCGTATTCTTAAAAAATCTGATGTGGCCAGGCACATGACTTTATCATACAATATATAAAATTAATAGTTTAGCTGCATGAGAATAACTACTGGTACCGTCTGATCCAGCGTGTATTGAGTATTGAATCTATTCTATTGAGATAAATCGTAGGTATTGTCAAAGCATCAGCATTTGACACTACCTACACTACGTCATTAGAATAATAGTTATTTATGTCATAAATGTCGAAAGTACGGAATAGCACGACGAGCGGTGATGCGGCGCGTCACCGAAGGCGGCGTGTCGCCGTCGGATGTGAGCGAGTCGCGCTATCTAGTTTTTGGCAGGAGCGACATCAACGTTTATTGTGTTGCTATTTAAGAAATACGTATTTAAAAAAATAAATAAATGATTTCTGTATAGTAAATGCTAGGTTGGTACCACTTTGAGGAAAAGTCAAGTTTAAAGGTGCGTTCCGATTGGTAGGTAATGGTAGCTAATGGCGGTAGTAGAATACGAAATTATACTATTTCTTACATTACGTAATAATGACACATATTAGTTTGCATGTACATAAACATGAGTCACTAGCAATTTTCTATTGGAAATACTATAACGGGGTCTGCTACCACTGCCATTATCACTAATGAAAACGCACCTTAAAAAGGTAATTCAAATTCTGACAGATTTATATTTGTTCATGACACATCCCTACCAACATACTAAAATAAAACTACACTCATCACTATACATTGTTTATGATTTTCTCAATTTATCATTTTTAGAATTAGATATAAAGACGGGTTGATATTTCTTATCAACAAAGAATCAAATTGGTGATCTTATTTTATTTGAAATTTGTATTTTTTAATTTGCCGCACTACAGCGGCAACGTTCCAAAGTGATTCTCCAACCTCTGATGAGATCAGCTGTTTTCGAATGTGACAACACAAAAAAATATTTGTCAATATCCTGGCTACTATGGAATTTCATATCAATGCAGATGCGACCGATTTTCTATCAAATAGAATTTGCTCTCGAAGCTAAACTATTAATTTTGCCAAAAAATGTCATAGGCATAAATTATTCAAAATTTCCTCTACTTTAATTTATTGTTTAACTATTTTGACGAAATTACAGAAATGGTGGCTCATTTGCAAAATCCTTGAAAAAGGCTTAGAATAAACTACCAATTCCTTTGGACCCTTTTGAACCAAAAGCTTTTCAGCTCTAAGTTAGGTCATGAAAGTTCTAAATAAGAACTTTCATCCCGATACCTTTAGTAGTTTCTCCGGAATCGTCGCCACAAAAATCGTTTACACACATAGTAAAACAAAGTAAAAAATCTGATGTGGCCAGGCACATGACTTTATCATACAAT
>CAXIES010000294.1:0-19533 GCA_964023965.1 Melinopterus prodromus
AACCCAACTAAAAAGTCCGGGTAAAATTACGAACCCAACTAAAACTCCGGGTAAAAAATACGAACCAAACAAAAAAGTCCGGGTAACATTTAGAACCCAACTAAAACTCCGGGTAAAAAAATACGAACCCAACTAAAACTCCGGGCAAAAATACTAACCCAACTAAAAAGTCCGGATAAAAAATACGAACCCAACTAAAAAGTGCGGGTAAAATTACGAACCCAACTAAAACTCCGGGTAAAATTATGAACCCAACTAAAAGTCCGGGTAAAAAATTCGAACCCAACTAAAAAGTCCGGGTAAAATTACGAACCCAACTAAAACTCCGGGTAAAATTACGAACGCAACTAAAAAGTCCGGGTAAAATTACGAACCCAACTAACAAGTCCGGGTAAAATTACGAACCCAACTAAAAAGTCCGGGTAAAATTACGAACCCAACTAAAACTCCGGGTAAAATTACGAACTCAACTAAAACTCCGGGTAAAATTACGAACCCAACTAAAACTCCGGGTAAAATTACGAACCCAACTAAAAGTCCGGGTAAAAAATACGAACCCAACTAAAAAGTCCGGGTAAAATTACGAACCCAACTAAAACTCCGGGTAAAATTACGAACCCAACTAAAACTCCGGGTAAAATTACGAACCCAAGTAAAACTCCGGGTAAAATTACGAACCCAAGTAAAACTCCGGGTAAAATTACGAACCCAACTAAAACTCCGGGTAAAATTACGAACCCAACTAAAACTCCGGGTAAAATTACGAACCCAACTAAAAGTCCGGGTAAAAAATACGAACCCAACTAAAAAGTCCGGGTAAAATTACGAACCCATGTAAAACTCCGGGTAAAATTACGAACCCAACTAAAACTCCGGGTAAAATTACGAACCCAACTAAAACTCCGGGTAAAATTACGAACCCAACTAAAACTCCGGGTAAAATTACGAACCCAACTAAAAAGGGCGGGTAAAATTACGAACCCAACTAAAACTCCGGTTAAAAAATACGAACCAAACAAAAAAGTCCGGGTAACATTTAGAACCCAACTAAAACTCCGGGTAAAAAAATACGGACCCAACTAAAACTCCGGGCAAAAATACTAACCCAACTAAAAAGTCCGGGTAAAAAATACGAACCCAACTAAAACTCCGGTAAAAATACGAACCCAACTAAAACTCCGGGTAAAAGTACGAACCCAACTAAAACTACGGGTAAAAAATACGAACCCAACTAAAACTCCGGGTAAAAATACGAACCCAACTAAAACTCCGGGTAAAAATACGAACCCAACTAAAACTCCGGGTAAAAAATACGAACCCAACTAAAACTCCGGGTAAAAAATACGAACCCAACTAAAACTCCGGGCAAAAATAGTAACCCAACTAAAAAGTCCGGGTAAAAAATATGAACCCAACTAAAACTCCGGGTAAAAATACGAACCCAACTAAAACTCCGGGTAAAAATACGAACCCAACTAAAACTCCGGGTAAAAAATACGAACCCAACTAAAACTCCGGGTAAAAAAATACGGACCCAACTAAAACTCCGGGCAAAAATACTAACCCAACTAAAAAGTCCGGGTAAAAAATACGAACCCAACTAAAACTCCGGGTAAAATTACGAACCCAACTAAAACTCGGGGTAAAATTACGAACCCAACTAAAACTCCGGGTAAAATTACGAACCCAACTAAAAAGTCCGGGTAAAATTACGAACCCAACTAAAACTCCGGGTAAAAAATACGAACCAAACAAAAAAGTCCGGGTAACATTTAGAACCCAACTAAAACTCCGGGTAAAAAAATACGAACCCAACTAAAACTCCGGGCAAAAATACTAACCCAACTAAAAAGTCCGGATAAAAAATACGAACCCAACTAAAAAGTGCGGGTAAAATTACGAACCCAACTAAAACTCCGGGTAAAATTATGAACCCAACTAAAAGTCCGGGTAAAAAATTCGAACCCAACTAAAAAGTCCGGGTAAAATTACGAACCCAACTAAAACTCCGGGTAAAATTACGAACGCAACTAAAAAGTCCGGGTAAAATTACGAACCCAACTAAAAAGTCCGGGTAAAATTACGAACCCAACTAAAAAGTCCGGGTAAAATTACGAACCCAACTAAAACTCCGGGTAAAATTACGAACTCAACTAAAACTCCGGGTAAAATTACGAACCCAACTAAAACTCCGGGTAAAATTACGAACCCAACTAAAAGTCCGGGTAAAAAATACGAACCCAACTAAAAAGTCCGGGTAAAATTACGAACCCAACTAAAACTCCGGGTAAAATTACGAACCCAACTAAAACTCCGGGTAAAATTACGAACCCAAGTAAAACTCCGGGTAAAATTACGAACCGAAGTAAAACTCCGGGTAAAATTACGAACCCAACTAAAACTCCGGGTAAAATTACGAACCCAACTAAAACTCCGGGTAAAATTACGAACCCAACTAAAAGTCCGGGTAATAAATACGAACCCAACTAAAAAGTCCGGGTAAAATTACGAACCCATGTAAAACTCCGGGTAAAATTACGAACCCAACTAAAACTCCGGGTAAAATTACGAACCCAACTAAAACTCCGGGTAAAATTACGAACCCATCTAAAACTCCGGGTAAAATTACGAACCCAACTAAAAAGGGCGGGTAAAATTACGAACCCAACTAAAACTCCGGTTAAAAAATACGAACCAAACAAAAAAGTCCGGGTAACATTTAGAACCCAACTAAAACTCCGGGTAAAAAAATACGGACCCAACTAAAACTCCGGGCAAAAATACTAACCCAACTAAAAAGTCCGGGTAAAAAATACGAACCCAACTAAAACTCCGGGTAAAAATATGAACCCAACTAAAACTCCGGGTAAAAGTACGAACCCAACTAAAACTACGGGTAAAAAATACGAACCCAACTAAAACTCCGGGTAAAAATACGAACCCAACTAAAACTCCGGGTAAAAATACGAACCCAACTAAAACTCCGGGTAAAAAATACGAACCCAACTAAAACTCCGGGTAAAAAATACGAACCCAACTAAAACTCCGGGCAAAAATAGTAACCCAACTAAAAAGTCCGGGTAAAAAATATGAACCCAACTAAAACTCCGGGTAAAAATACGAACCCAACTAAAACTCCGGGTAAAAATACGAACCCAACTAAAACTCCGGGTAAAAAATACGAACCCAACTAAAACTCCGGGTAAAAAATACGAACCCAACTAAAAAGTCCGGTAAAAAATATGAACCCAACTAAAACTCCGGGTAAAATTACCAACACAACTAAAACTCCGGGTAAAAATACGAACCCAACTAAAACTCCGGGTAAAAGATACGAACCTAATTAAAACTCCAGGTAAAAAATACGAACCCAACTAAAAGTCCGGGTAAAAAATACGAACCCAACTAAAAAGTCCGGGTAAAATTACGAACCCAACTAAAACTCCGTGTAAAATTACGAACCCAACTAAAACTCCGGGTAAAATTACGAACCCAACTAAAACTCGGGGTAAAATTACGAACCCAACTAAAACTCCGGGTAAAAAATACGAACCCAACTAAAACTCCGGGTAAAAATACGAACCAAACAAAAAAGTCCGGGTAACATTTAGAACCCAACTAAAACTCCGGGTAAAAAAATACGAACCCAACTAAAACTCCGGGCAAAAATACTAACCCAACTAAAAAGTCCGGATAAAAAATACGAACCCAACTAAAAAGTGCGGGTAAAATTACGAACCCAACTAAAACTCCGGGTAAAATTATGAACCCAACTAAAAGTCCGGGTAAAAAATTCGAACCCAACTAAAAAGTCCGGGTAAAATTACGAACCCAACTAAAACTCCGGGTAAAATTACGAACCCAACTAAAAAGTCCGGGTAAAATTACGAACCCAACTAAAAAGTCCGGGTAAAATTACGAACCCAACTAAAAAGTCCGGGTAAAATTACGAACCCAACTAAAAATCCGGGTAAAAAATACGAACCCAACTAAAAAGTCCGGGTAAAATTACGAACCCAACTAAAACTCCGGGTAAAATTACGAACCCAACTAAAACTCCGGGTAAAATTACGAACCCAACTAAACAGTCCGGGTAAAATTACGAACCCAAATAAAAAGTCCGGGTAAAATTACGAACCCAACTAAAACTCCGGGTAAAATTACGAACTCAACTAAAACTCCGGGTAAAATTACGAACCCAACTAAAACTCCGGGTAAAATTACGAACCCAACTAAAAGTCCGGGTAAAAAATACGAACCCAACTAAAAAGTCCGGGTAAAGTTACGAACCCAACTAAAACTCCGGGTAAAATTACGAACCCAACTAAAACTCCGGGTAAAATTACGAACCCAACTAAAACTCGGGGTAAAATTAGGAACCCAACTAAAACTCCGGGTAAAATTACGAACCCAACTAAAAAGTCCGGGTAAAATTACGAACCCAACTAAAACTCCGGGTAAAAAATACGAACCAAACAAAAAAGTCCGGGTAACATTTAGAACCCAACTAAAACTCCGGGTAAAAAAATACGAACCCAACTAAAACTCCGGGCAAAAATACTAACCCAACTAAAAAGTCCGGATAAAAAATACGAACCCAACTAAAAAGTGCGGGTAAAATTACGAACCCAACTAAAACTCCGGGTAAAATTATGAACCCAACTAAAAGTCCGGGTAAAAAATTCGAACCCAACTAAAAAGTCCGGGTAAAATTACGAACCCAACTAAAACTCCGGGTAAAATTACGAACGCAACTAAAAAGTCCGGGTAAAATTACGAACCCAACTAAAAAGTCCGGGTAAAATTACGAACCCAACTAAAAAGTCCGGATAAAATTACGAACCCAACTAAAACTCCGGGTAAAATTACGAACTCAACTAAAACTCCGGGTAAAATTACGAACCCAACTAAAACTCCGGGTAAAATTACGAACCCAACTAAAAGTCCGGGTAAAAAATACGAACCCAACTAAAAAGTCCGGGTAAAATTACGAACCCAACTAAAACTCCGGGTAAAATTACGAACCCAACTAAAACTCCGGGTAAAATTACGAACCCAAGTAAAACTCCGGGTAAAATTACGAACCCAAGTAAAACTCCGGGTAAAATTACGAACCCAACTAAAACTCCGGGTAAAATTACGAACCCAACTAAAACTCCGGGTAAAATTACGAACCCAACTAAAAGTCCGGGTAAAAAATACGAACCCAACTAAAAAGTCCGGGTAAAATTACGAACCCATGTAAAACTCCGGGTAAAATTACGAACCCAACTAAAACTCCGGGTAAAATTACGAACCCAACTAAAACTCCGGGTAAAATTACGAACCCAACTAAAACTCCGGGTAAAATTACGAACCCAACTAAAAAGGGCGGGTAAAATTACGAACCCAACTAAAACTCCGGTTAAAAAATACGAACCAAACAAAAAAGTCCGGGTAACATTTAGAACCCAACTAAAACTCCGGGTAAAAAAATACGAACCCAACTAAAACTCCGGGCAAAAATACTAACCCAACTAAAAAGTCCGGGTAAAAAATACGAACCCAACTAAAACTCCGGGTAAAAATACGAACCCAACTAAAACTCCGGGTAAAAGTACGAACCCAACTAAAACTCCGGGTAAAAAATACGAACCCAACTAAAACTCCGGGTAAAAATACGAACCCAACTAAAACTCCGGGTAAAAATACGAACCCAACTAAAACTCCGGGAAAAAAATACGAACCCAACTAAAACTCCGGGTAAAAAATACGAACCCAACTAAAACTCCGGGCAAAAATAGTAACCCAACTAAAAAGTCCGGGTAAAAAATATGAACCCAACTAAAACTCCGGGTAAAAATACGAACCCAACTAAAACTCCGGGTAAAAATACGAACCCAACTACAACTCCGGGTAAAAAATACGAACCCAACTAAAACTCCGGGTAAAAAATACGAACCCAACTAAAAAGTCCGGTAAAAAATATGAACCCAACTAAAACTCCGGGTAAAATTACCAACACAACTAAAACTCCGGGTAAAAATACGAACCCAACTAAAACTCCGGGTAAAAGATACGAACCTAATTAAAACTCCAGGTAAAAAATCCGAACCCATCTAAAACTCCGGGTAAAATTACGAACCCAACTAAAACTCCGGGTAAAAAATACGAACCCAACTAAAAAGTCCGGGTAAAATTACGAACCCAAGTAAAACTCCGGGTAAAATTACGAACCCAACTAAAACTCCGGGTAAAATTACGAACCCAACTAAAAGTCCGGGTAAAAAATACGAACCCAACTAAAAAGTCCGGGTAAAATCACGAACCCAACTAAAAGTCCGGGTAAAAAATACGAACCCAACTAAAAAGTCCGGGTAAAATTACGAACCCAAGTGAAACTCCGGGTAAAATTACGAACCCAACTAAAACTCCGGGTAAAATTACGAACCCAACTAAAAGTCCGGGTAAAAAATACGAACCCAACTAAAAAGTCCGGGTAAAATTACGAACCCAACTAAAAGTCCGGGTAAAAAATACGAACCCAACTAAAAAGTCCGGGTAAAATTACGAACCCAACTAAAACTCCGGGTAAAATTACGAACCCAACTAAACAGTCCGGGTAAAATTACGAACCCAAATAAAAAGTCCGGGTAAAATTACGAACCCAACTAAAACTCCGGGTAAAATTACGAACTCAACTAAAACTCCGGGTAAAATTACGAACCCAACTAAAACTCCGGGTAAAATTACGAACCCAACTAAAAGTCCGGGTAAAAATACGAACCCAACTAAAAAGTCCGGGTAAAATTACGAACCCAACTAAAACTCCGGGTAAAATTACGAACCCAACTAAAACTCCGGGTAAAATTACGAACCCAACTACAACTCGGGGTAAAATTACGAACCCAACTAAAACTCCGGGTAAAATTACGAACCCAACTAAAAAGTCCGGGTAAAATTACGAACCCAACTAAAACTCCGGGTAAAAAATACGAACCAAACAAATAAGTCCGGGTAACATTTAGAACCCAACTAAAACTCCGGGTAAAAAAATACGAACCCAACTAAAACTCCGGGTAAAATTATGAACCCAACTAAAAGTCCGGGTAAAAAATTCGAACCCAACTAAAAAGTCCGGGTAAAATTACGAACCCAACTAAAACTCCGGGTAAAATTACGAACGCAACTAAAAAGTCCGGGTAAAATTACGAACCCAACTAAAAAGTCCGGGTAAAATTACGAACCCAACTAAAAAGTCCGGGTAAAATTACGAACCCAACTAAAACTCCGGGTAAAATTACGAACTCAACTAAAACTCCGGGTAAAATTACGAACCCAACTAAAACTCCGGGTAAAATTACGAACCCAACTAAAAGTCCGGGTAAAAAATACGAACCCAACTAAAAAGTCCGGGTAAAATTACGAACCCAACTAAAACTCCGGGTAAAATTACGAACCCAACTAAAACTCCGGGTAAAATTACGAACCCAAGTAAAACTCCGGGTAAAATTACGAACCCAAGTAAAACTCCGGGTAAAATTACGAACCCAACTAAAACTCCGGGTAAAATTACGAACCCAACTAAAACTCCGGGTAAAATTACGAACCCAACTAAAAGTCCGGGTAAAAAATACGAACCCAACTAAAAAGTCCGGGTAAAATTACGAACCCATGTAAAACTCCGGGTAAAATTACGAACCCAACTAAAACTCCGGGTAAAATTACGAACCCAACTAAAACTCCGGGTAAAATTACGAACCCAACTAAAACTCCGGGTAAAATTACGAACCCAACTAAAAAGGGCGGGTAAAATTACGAACCCAACTAAAACTCCGGTTAAAAAATACGAACCAAACAAAAAAGTCCGGGTAACATTTAGAACCCAACTAAAACTCCGGGTAAAAAAATACGAACCCAACTAAAACTCCGGGCAAAAATACTAACCCAACTAAAAAGTCCGGGTAAAAAATACGAACCCAACTAAAACTCCGGGTAAAAATATGAACCCAACTAAAACTCCGGGTAAAAGTACGAACCCAACTAAAACTCCGGGTAAAAAATACGAACCCAACTAAAACTCCGGGTAAAAATACGAACCCAACTAAAACTCCGGGTAAAAATACGAACCCAACTAAAACTCCGGGTAAAAAATACGAACCCAACTAAAACTCCGGGTAAAAAATACGAACCCAACTAAAACTCCGGGCAAAAATAGTAACCCAACTAAAAAGTCCGGGTAAAAAATATGAACCCAACTAAAACTCCGGGTAAAAATACGAACCCAACTAAAACTCCGGGTAAAAATACGAACCCAACTAAAACTCCGGGTAAAAAATACGAACCCAACTAAAACTCCGGGTAAAAAATACGAACCCAACTAAAAAGTCCGGTAAAAAATATGAACCCAACTAAAACTCCGGGTAAAATTACCAACACAACTAAAACTCCGGGTAAAAATACGAACCCAACTAAAACTCCGGGTAAAAGATACGAACCTAATTAAAACTCCAGGTAAAAAATACGAACCCATCTAAAACTCCGGGTAAAATTACGAACCCAACTAAAACTCCGGGTAAAATTACGAACCCAACTAAAAGTCCGGGTAAAAAATACGAACCCAACTAAAAAGTCCGGGTAAAATTACGAACCCAACTAAAACTCCGGGTAAAATTACGAACCCAACTAAAACTCCGGGTAAAATTACGAACCCAAGTAAAACTCCGGGTAAAATTACGAACCCAAGTAAAACTCCGGGTAAAATTACGAACCCAACTAAAACTCCGGGTAAAATTACGAACCCAACTAAAACTCCGGGTAAAATTACGAACCCAACTAAAAGTCCGGGTAAAAAATACGAACCCAACTAAAAAGTCCGGGTAAAATTACGAACCCATGTAAAACTCCGGGTAAAATTACGAACCCAACTAAAACTCCGGGTAAAATTACGAACCCAACTAAAACTCCGGGTAAAATTACGAACCCAACTAAAACTCCGGGTAAAATTACGAACCCAACTAAAAAGGGCGGGTAAAATTACGAACCCAACTAAAACTCCGGTTAAAAAATACGAACCAAACAAAAAAGTCCGGGTAACATTTAGAACCCAACTAAAACTCCGGGTAAAAAAATACGAACCCAACTAAAACTCCGGGCAAAAATACTAACCCAACTAAAAAGTCCGGGTAAAAAATACGAACCCAACTAAAACTCCGGGTAAAAATACGAACCCAACTAAAACTCCGGGTAAAAGTACGAACCCAACTAAAACTCCGGGTAAAAAATACGAACCCAACTAAAACTCCGGGTAAAAATACGAACCCAACTAAAACTCCGGGTAAAAATACGAACCCAACTAAAACTCCGGGTAAAAAATACGAACCCAACTAAAACTCCGGGTAAAAAATACGAACCCAACTAAAACTCCGGGCAAAAATAGTAACCCAACTAAAAAGTCCGGGTAAAAAATATGAACCCAACTAAAACTCCGGGTAAAAATACGAACCCAACTAAAACTCCGGGTAAAAATACGAACCCAACTAAAACTCCGGGTAAAAAATACGAACCCAACTAAAACTCCGGGTAAAAAATACGAACCCAACTAAAAAGTCCGGTAAAAAATATGAACCCAACTAAAACTCCGGGTAAAATTACCAACACAACTAAAACTCCGGGTAAAAATACGAACCCAACTAAAACTCCGGGTAAAAGATACGAACCTAATTAAAACTCCAGGTAAAAAATACGAACCCATCTAAAACTCCGGGTAAAATTACGAACCCAACTAAAACTCCGGGTAAAAAATACGAACCCAACTAAAAAGTCCGGGTAAAATTACGAACCCAAGTAAAACTCCGGGTAAAATTACGAACCCAACTAAAACTCCGGGTAAAATTACGAACCCAACTAAAAGTCCGGGTAAAAAATACGAACCCAACTAAAAAGTCCGGGTAAAATCACGAACCCAACTAAAAGTCCGGGTAAAAAATATGAACCCAACTAAAAAGTCCGGGTAAAATTACGAACCCAAGTGAAACTCCGGGTAAAATTACGAACCCAACTAAAACTCCGGGTAAAATTACGAACCCAACTAAAAGTCCGGGTAAAAAATACGAACCCAACTAAAAAGTCCGGGTAAAATTACGAACCCAACTAAAACTCCGGGTAAAATTACGAACCCAACTAAAACTCCGGGTAAAATTACGAACCCAAGTAAAACTCCGGGTAAAATTACGAACCCAAGTAAAACTCCGGGTAAAATTACGAACCCAACTAAAACTCCGGGTAAAATTACGAACCCAACTAAAACTCCGGGTAAAATTACGAACCCAACTAAAAGTCCGGGTAAAAAATACGAACCCAACTAAAAAGTCCGGGTAAAATTACGAACCCATGTAAAACTCCGGGTAAAATTACGAACCCAACTAAAACTCCGGGTAAAATTACGAACCCAACTAAAACTCCGGGTAAAATTACGAACCCAACTAAAACTCCGGGTAAAATTACGAACCCAACTAAAAAGGGCGGGTAAAATTACGAACCCAACTAAAACTCCGGTTAAAAAATACGAACCAAACAAAAAAGTCCGGGTAACATTTAGAACCCAACTAAAACTCCGGGTAAAAAAATACGAACCCAACTAAAACTCCGGGCAAAAATACTAACCCAACTAAAAAGTCCGGGTAAAAAATACGAACCCAACTAAAACTCCGGGTAAAAATACGAACCCAACTAAAACTCCGGGTAAAAGTACGAACCCAACTAAAACTCCGGGTAAAAAATACGAACCCAACTAAAACTCCGGGTAAAAATACGAACCCAACTAAAACTCCGGGTAAAAATACGAACCCAACTAAAACTCCGGGAAAAAAATACGAACCCAACTAAAACTCCGGGTAAAAAATACGAACCCAACTAAAACTCCGGGCAAAAATAGTAACCCAACTAAAAAGTCCGGGTAAAAAATATGAACCCAACTAAAACTCCGGGTAAAAATACGAACCCAACTAAAACTCCGGGTAAAAATACGAACCCAACTACAACTCCGGGTAAAAAATACGAACCCAACTAAAACTCCGGGTAAAAAATACGAACCCAACTAAAAAGTCCGGTAAAAAATATGAACCCAACTAAAACTCCGGGTAAAATTACCAACACAACTAAAACTCCGGGTAAAAATACGAACCCAACTAAAACTCCGGGTAAAAGATACGAACCTAATTAAAACTCCAGGTAAAAAATACGAACCCATCTAAAACTCCGGGTAAAATTACGAACCCAACTAAAACTCCGGGTAAAAAATACGAACCCAACTAAAAAGTCCGGGTAAAATTACGAACCCAAGTAAAACTCCGGGTAAAATTACGAACCCAACTAAAACTCCGGGTAAAATTACGAACCCAACTAAAAGTCCGGGTAAAAAATACGAACCCAACTAAAAAGTCCGGGTAAAATCACGAACCCAACTAAAAGTCCGGGTAAAAAATACGAACCCAACTAAAAAGTCCGGGTAAAATTACGAACCCAAGTGAAACTCCGGGTAAAATTACGAACCCAACTAAAACTCCGGGTAAAATTACGAACCCAACTAAAAGTCCGGGTAAAAAATACGAACCCAACTAAAAAGTCCGGGTAAAATTACGAACCCAACTAAAAGTCCGGGTAAAAAATACGAACCCAACTAAAAAGTCCGGGTAAAATTACGAACCCAACTAAAACTCCGGGTAAAATTACGAACCCAACTAAACAGTCCGGGTAAAATTACGAACCCAAATAAAAAGTCCGGGCAAAATTACGAACCCAACTAAAACTCCGGGTAAAATTACGAACTCAACTAAAACTCCGGGTAAAATTACGAACCCAACTAAAACTCCGGGTAAAATTACGAACCCAACTAAAAGTCCGGGTAAAAAATACGAACCCAACTAAAAAGTCCGGGTAAAATTACGAACCCAACTAAAACTCCGGGTAAAATTACGAACCCAACTAAAACTCCGGGTAAAATTACGAACCCAACTAAAACTCGGGGTAAAATTACGAACCCAACTAAAACTCCGGGTAAAATTACGAACCCAACTAAAAAGTCCGGGTAAAATTACGAACCCAACTAAAACTCCGGGTAAAAAATACGAACCAAACAAATAAGTCCGGGTAACATTTAGAACCCAACTCAAACTCCGGGTAAAAAAATACGAACCCAACTAAAACTCCGGGTAAAATTATGAACCCAACTAAAAGTCCGGGTAAAAAATTCGAACCCAACTAAAAAGTCCGGGTAAAATTACGAACCCAACTAAAACTCCGGGTAAAATTACGAACGCAACTAAAAAGTCCGGGTAAAATTACGAACCCAACTAAAAAGTCCGGGTAAAATTACGAACCCAACTAAAAAGTCCGGGTAAAATTACGAACCCAACTAAAACTCCGGGTAAAATTACGAACTCAACTAAAACTCCGGGTAAAATTACGAACCCAACTAAAACTCCGGGTAAAATTACCAACACAATTAAAACTCCGGGTAAAATTACGAACCCAACTAAAAGTCCGGGTAAAAAATACGAACCCAACTAAAACATCCGGGTAAAATTACGAACCCAACTAAAAGTCCGGGTAAAAAATACGAACCCAACTAAAAAGTCCGGGTAAAATTACGAACCCAACTAAAACTCCGGGTAAAATTACGAACCCAACTAAAACTCCGGGTAAAATTACGAACCCAAGTAAAACTCCGGGTAAAATTACGAACCCAAGTAAAACTCCGGGTAAAATTACGAACCCAACTAAAACTCCGGGTAAAATTACGAACCCAACTAAAACTCCGGGTAAAATTACGAACCCAACTAAAAGTCCGGGTAAAAAATACGAACCCAACTAAAAAGTCCGGGTAAAATTACGAACCCATGTAAAACTCCGGGTAAAATTACGAACCCAACTAAAACTCCGGGTAAAATTACGAACCCAACTAAAACTCCGGGTAAAATTACGAACCCAACTAAAACTCCGGGTAAAATTACGAACCCAACTAAAAAGGGCGGGTAAAATTACGAACCCAACTAAAACTCCGGTTAAAAAATACGAACCAAACAAAAAAGTCCGGGTAACATTTAGAACCCAACTAAAACTCCGGGTAAAAAAATACGAACCCAACTAAAACTCCGGGCAAAAATACTAACCCAACTAAAAAGTCCGGGTAAAAAATACGAACCCAACTAAAACTCCGGGTAAAAATACGAACCCAACTAAAACTCCGGGTAAAAGTACGAACCCAACTAAAACTCCGGGTAAAAAATACGAACCCAACTAAAACTCCGGGTAAAAATACGAACCCAACTAAAACTCCGGGTAAAAAATACGAACCCAACTAAAACTCCGGGTAAAAATACGAACCCAACTAAAACTCCGGGTAAAAATACGAACCCAACTAAAACTCCGGGTAAAAAATACGAACCCAACTAAAACTCCGGGTAAAAAATACGAACCCAGCTAAAACTCCGGGCAAAAATAGTAACCCAACTAAAAAGTCCGGGTAAAAAATATGAACCCAACTAAAACTCCGGGTAAAAATACGAACCCAACTAAAACTCCGGGTAAAAATACGAACCCAACTAAAACTCCGGGTAAAAGTACGAACCCAACTAAAACTCCGGGTAAAAAATACGAACCCAACTAAAACTCCGGGTAAAAATACGAACCCAACTAAAACTCCGGGTAAAAATACGAACCCAACTAAAACTCCGGGTAAAAAATACGAACCCAACTAAAACTCCGGGTAAAAAATACGAACCCAACTAAAACTCCGGGCAAAAATAGTAACCCAACTAAAAAGTCCGGGTAAAAAATATGAACCCAACTAAAACTCCGGGTAAAAATACGAACCCAACTAAAACTCCGGGTAAAAATACGAACCCAACTAAAACTCCGGGTAAAAAATACGAACCCAACTAAAACTCCGGGTAAAAAATACGAACCCAACTAAAAAGTCCGGTAAAAAATATGAACCCAACTAAAACTCCGGGTAAAATTACCAACACAACTAAAACTCCGGGTAAAAATACGAACCCAACTAAAACTCCGGGTAAAAGATACGAACCTAATTAAAACTCCAGGTAAAAAATACGAACCCATCTAAAACTCCGGGTAAAATTACGAACCCAACTAAAACTCCGGGTAAAAAATACGAACCCAACTAAAAAGTCCGGGTAAAATTACGAACCCAACTAAAAAGTCCGGGTAAAATCACGAACCCAACTAAAAGTCCGGGTAAAAAATACGAACCCAACTAAAAAGTCCGGGTAAAATTACGAACCCAAGTGAAACTCCGGGTAAAATTACGAACCCAACTAAAACTCCGGGTAAAATTACGAACCCAACTAAAAGTCCGGGTAAAAAATACGAACCCAACTAAAAAGTCCGGGTAAAATTACGAACCCAACTAAAACTCCGGGTAAAATTACGAACCCAACTAAAACTCCGGGTAAAATTACGAACCCAAGTAAAACTCCGGGTAAAATTACGAACCCAAGTAAAACTCCGGGTAAAATTACGAACCCAACTAAAACTCCGGGTAAAATTACGAACCCAACTAAAACTCCGGGTAAAATTACGAACCCAACTAAAAGTCCGGGTAAAAAATACGAACCCAACTAAAAAGTCCGGGTAAAATTACGAACCCATGTAAAACTCCGGGTAAAATTACGAACCCAACTAAAACTCCGGGTAAAATTACGAACCCAACTAAAACTCCGGGTAAAATTACGAACCCAACTAAAACTCCGGGTAAAATTACGAACCCAACTAAAAAGGGCGGGTAAAATTACGAACCCAACTAAAACTCCGGTTAAAAAATACGAACCAAACAAAAAAGTCCGGGTAACATTTAGAACCCAACTAAAACTCCGGGTAAAAAAATACGAACCCAACTAAAACTCCGGGCAAAAATACTAACCCAACTAAAAGTCCGGGTAAAAAATACGAACCCAACTAAAAAGTCCGGGTAAAATTACGAACCCAACTAAAACTCCGGGTAAAATTACGAACCCAACTAAAACTCCGGGTAAAATTACGAACCCAACTAAAACTCGGGGTAAAATTACGAACCCAACTAAAACTCCGGGTAAAATTACGAACCCAACTAAAAAGTCCGGGTAAAATTACGAACCCAACTAAAACTCCGGGTAAAAAATACGAACCAAACAAATAAGTCCGGGTAACATTTAGAACCCAACTAAAACTCCGGGTAAAAAAATACGAACCCAACTAAAACTCCGGGTAAAATTATGAACCCAACTAAAAGTCCGGGTAAAAAATTCGAACCCAACTAAAAAGTCCGGGTAAAATTACGAACCCAACTAAAACTCCGGGTAAAATTACGAACGCAACTAAAAAGTCCGGGTAAAATTACGAACCCAACTAAAAAGTCCGGGTAAAATTACGAACCCAACTAAAAAGTCCGGGTAAAATTACGAACCCAACTAAAACTCCGGGTAAAATTACGAACTCAACTAAAACTCCGGGTAAAATTACGAACCCAACTAAAACTCCGGGTAAAATTACCAACACAATTAAAACTCCGGGTAAAATTACGAACCCAACTAAAAGTCCGGGTAAAAAATACGAACCCAACTAAAACGTCCGGGTAAAATTACGAACCCAACTAAAAGTCCGGGTAAAAAATACGAACCCAACTAAAAAGTCCGGGTAAAATTACGAACCCAACTAAAACTCCGGGTAAAATTACGAACCCAACTAAAACTCCGGGTAAAATTACGAACCCAAGTAAAACTCCGGGTAAAATTACGAACCCAAGTAAAACTCCGGGTAAAATTACGAACCCAACTAAAACTCCGGGTAAAATTACGAACCCAACTAAAACTCCGGGTAAAATTACGAACCCAACTAAAAGTCCGGGTAAAAAATACGAACCCAACTAAAAAGTCCGGGTAAAATTACGAACCCATGTAAAACTCCGGGTAAAATTACGAACCCAACTAAAACTCCGGGTAAAATTACGAACCCAACTAAAACTCCGGGTAAAATTACGAACCCAACTAAAACTCCGGGTAAAATTACGAACCCAACTAAAAAGGGCGGGTAAAATTACGAACCCAACTAAAACTCCGGTTAAAAAATACGAACCAAACAAAAAAGTCCGGGTAACATTTAGAACCCAACTAAAACTCCGGGTAAAAAAATACGAACCCAACTAAAACTCCGGGCAAAAATACTAACCCAACTAAAAAGTCCGGGTAAAAAATACGAACCCAACTAAAACTCCGGGTAAAAATACGAACCCAACTAAAACTCCGGGTAAAAGTACGAACCCAACTAAAACTCCGGGTAAAAAATACGAACCCAACTAAAACTCCGGGTAAAAATACGAACCCAACTAAAACTCCGGGTAAAAATACGAACCCAACTAAAACTCCGGGTAAAAAATACGAACCCAACTAAAACTCCGGGTAAAAAATACGAACCCAACTAAAACTCCGGGCAAAAATAGTAACCCAACTAAAAAGTCCGGGTAAAAAATATGAACCCAACTAAAACTCCGGGTAAAAATACGAACCCAACTAAAACTCCGGGTAAAAATACGAACCCAACTAAAACTCCGGGTAAAAAATACGAACCCAACTAAAACTCCGGGTAAAAAATACGAACCCAACTAAAAAGTCCGGTAAAAAATATGAACCCAACTAAAACTCCGGGTAAAATTACCAACACAACTAAAACTCCGGGTAAAAATACGAACCCAACTAAAACTCCGGGTAAAATTACGAACTCAACTAAAACTCCGGGTAAAATTACGAACCCAACTAAAACTCCGGGTAAAATTACCAACACAATTAAAACTCCGGGTAAAATTACGAACCCAACTAAAAGTCCGGGTAAAAAATACGAACCCAACTAAAACGTCCGGGTAAAATTACGAACCCAACTAAAAGTCCGGGTAAAAAATACGAACCCAACTAAAAAGTCCGGGTAAAATTACGAACCCAACTAAAACTCCGGGTAAAATTACGAACCCAACTAAAACTCCGGGTAAAATTACGAACCCAAGTAAAACTCCGGGTAAAATTACGAACCCAAGTAAAACTCCGGGTAAAATTACGAACCCAACTAAAACTCCGGGTAAAATTACGAACCCAACTAAAACTCCGGGTAAAATTACGAACCCAACTAAAAGTCCGGGTAAAAAATACGAACCCAACTAAAAAGTCCGGGTAAAATTACGAACCCATGTAAAACTCCGGGTAAAATTACGAACCCAACTAAAACTCCGGGTAAAATTACGAACCCAACTAAAACTCCGGGTAAAATTACGAACCCAACTAAAACTCCGGGTAAAATTACGAACCCAACTAAAAAGGGCGGGTAAAATTACGAACCCAACTAAAACTCCGGTTAAAAAATACGAACCAAACAAAAAAGTCCGGGTAACATTTAGAACCCAACTAAAACTCCGGGTAAAAAAATACGAACCCAACTAAAACTCCGGGCAAAAATACTAACCCAACTAAAAAGTCCGGGTAAAAAATACGAACCCAACTAAAACTCCGGGTAAAAATACGAACCCAACTAAAACTCCGGGTAAAAGTACGAACCCAACTAAAACTCCGGGTAAAAAATACGAACCCAACTAAAACTCCGGGTAAAAATACGAACCCAACTAAAACTCCGGGTAAAAATACGAACCCAACTAAAACTCCGGGTAAAAAATACGAACCCAACTAAAACTCCGGGTAAAAAATACGAACCCAACTAAAACTCCGGGCAAAAATAGTAACCCAACTAAAAAGTCCGGGTAAAAAATATGAACCCAACTAAAACTCCGGGTAAAAATACGAACCCAACTAAAACTCCGGGTAAAAATACGAACCCAACTAAAACTCCGGGTAAAAAATACGAACCCAACTAAAACTCCGGGTAAAAAATACGAACCCAACTAAAAAGTCCGGTAAAAAATATGAACCCAACTAAAACTCCGGGTAAAATTACCAACACAACTAAAACTCCGGGTAAAAATACGAACCCAACTAAAACTCCGGGTAAAAGATACGAACCTAATTAAAACTCCAGGTAAAAAATACGAACCCATCTAAAACTCCGGGTAAAATTACGAACCCAACTAAAACTCCGGGTAAAAAATACGAACCCAACTAAAAAGTCCGGGTAAAATTACGAACCCAAGTAAAACTCCGGGTAAAATTACGAACCCAACTAAAACTCCGGGTAAAATTACGAACCCAACTAAAAGTCCGGGTAAAAAATACGAACCCAACTAAAAAGTCCGGGTAAAATCACGAACCCAACTAAAAGTCCGGGTAAAAAATACGAACCCAACTAAAAAGTCCGGGTAAAATTACGAACCCAAGTGAAACTCCGGGTAAAATTACGAACCCAACTAAAACTCCGGGTAAAATTACGAACCCAACTAAAAGTCCGGGTAAAAAATACGAACCCAACTAAAAAGTCCGGGTAAAATTACGAACCCAACTAAAAGTCCGGGTAAAAAATACGAACCCAACTAAAAAGTCCGGGTAAAATTACGAACCCAACTAAAACTCCGGGTAAAATTACGAACCCAACTAAACAGTCCGGGTAAAATTACGAACCCAAATAAAAAGTCCGGGTAAAATTACGAACCCAACTAAAACTCCGGGTAAAATTACGAACTCAACTAAAACTCCGGGTAAAATTACGAACCCAACTAAAACTCCGGGTAAAATTACGAACCCAACTAAAAGTCCGGGTAAAAAATACGAACCCAACTAAAAAGTCCGGGTAAAATTACGAACCCAACTAAAACTCCGGGTAAAATTACGAACCCAACTAAAACTCCGGGTAAAATTACGAACCCAACTAAAACTCGGGGTAAAATTACGAACCCAACTAAAACTCCGGGTAAAATTACGAACCCAACTAAAAAGTCCGGGTAAAATTACGAACGCAACTAAAACTCCGGGTAAAAAATACGAACCAAACAAATAAGTCCGGGTAACATTTAGAACCCAACTAAAACTCCGGGTAAAAAAATACGAACCCAACTAAAACTCCGGGCAAAAATACTAACCCAACTAAAAAGTCCGGGTAAAAAATACGAACCCAACTAAAACTCCGGGTAAAAAATACGGACCCAACTAAAACTCCGGGTAAAAATACGAACCCAACTAAAACTCCGGGTAAAAATACGAACCCAACTAAAACTCCGGGCAAAAATACTAACCCAACTAAAAAGTCCGGGTAAAAAATACGAACCCAACTAAAACTCCGGGTAAAAATACGAACCCAACTAAAACTCCGGGTAAAAATACGAACCCAACTAAAACTCCGGGTAAAAAATACGAACCCAACTAAAACTCCGGGTAAAAAATACGAACCCAACTAAAAAGTCCGGTAAAAGATATGAACCCAACTAAAACTCCTGGTAAAATTACCAACACAACTAAAACTCCGGGTAAAAATACGAACCCAACTAAAACTCCGGGTAAAAAATACGAACCCAACTAAAACTCCGGGTAAAAAATACGAACCCAACTAAAACTCCGGGTAAAATTA